>OZ059826.1:1200000-1561354 GCA_964057195.1 Orthosia cruda | reverse complement strand
AGTTTCGTGGGGTACAGGTTCAGACAGGGTCCAGGAGTCCCAACGCCGCTATGGGCCCCGGTGTTTTACTCCTGGCTTGGGACCCGAAGACCTGTATTTAACAATAATTATAAAGGTATACTTACTATTCAGGAGCAATTTTCGATGTTATCAAAGAGACTAGTAGCTGAGCCGCTTTCTTGAATTCTCTTGTTTTGTACAGTCTGTGGAAATCACAGTATTTACCTGCAACAAGATAAAGAAAATTATGTTTACAAAAGTCAATATCAGTCAACAATTTATCAATGTTGGTATTTCCAGTCTAATCTAGTGAAACTAAAATAAATATCATGAGCATGAATGCGTAAAGAATATTTCTTGGGAATACTGGTTGTTAATCTGCGTATACGACACAAAAGGTGAAAACAGACATAGACATGTGGGCTTCTCTTTTACTGATGAAAACACACAGTGTGTGTTTTTACCAATAGAATGCCAGTGTGGTGCGGACAAAGCCTGTGTGTTTTCTAAAGTTCCACAACGGCTGTGCGGCGGAACACGCCTGGTGTGTAAACCGCAAATGCATTACGAGTGCTGATTACGGTCCTAGCGTGTTATGGCGCCGGACGGTTCGGCAGTGTTTTTATTACGCGCCAGGCGTGTTTCTATTCTCCAGTGCTGAAAACACAATTATTGTGTTTATTTGTTGTGTTATTGTTATTATTTTGTTTTCTTGTAATTCTAAAGACAGCTAAGCGTTATTAAGGTCGATATTAATATTATCTAAATGTCTAAAGTAATACTACAATGTGGTAAAATACAAAAACAAAAAGTCGTGTGGCACTCGGGGACTGCCGCGGTAAAGCTATTGCATAGCATTTATTCTAGATCCAGTCCTGGAAAATGCGTCAAAAAAATTAAAAACGTTAAAAACTCGAAAACGTAGCGAGCCAAACCCGCATTTATTTACGATTAATAAAACTCTAAAAAACAAAACAAAAATACCCTTATTCACATTGAAATAAGGTCGCTTTTCTCTGACAAGCAAAAGTGACCCTTATTCTCATTAGCATAAGGTCCACATTGATCACCATTGTCACAGAAACAGCTCAGAGAGACCGATAAAAGGCAAAAAAATTACGACCAACAAAAATTTTAAAACCCTCATATCTCAGAAACGGTTGGAGTTAGCGCATTTCTGACAAACAATGATTTAAAATGATGACAAACAACACAAAAATTTGCCCCCCTACCCCCCGCTACTTCATCCAGGAGAACAAGATAGGATTTACCCCCCACTACCTAAGGGGGGGGGGCTTTACCGTTTACCTCCCCCCGCAAAAACATTTTTCATTCTAAAAATACCAACACGGAAATCGAAAACATGTGCAACAAACCTCCCCCCCCGCCCCCCTGCCCCTCACCACTCAGATTCCACAGAATTCAAAAACCTTATTAAAAACAAAACAAAAATACCCTTATTCACATTGAAATAAGGTCGCTTTTCTTTGACAAGCAAAAGTGACCCTTATTCTCATTAGCATAAGGTCCACATTGATGGACAGTGGGGAGCGTGAGGTTTTTTCGTTACGGAATTTCTGGATTCGGTCCCCGCGCTCAAGGCCCGCGAAAGAAGCTATGCAATAGCCTAAAAAAAATAGAAAGCATATTATTGCAGGGCGTCATAGGGTGCTAACTTGTTGAGGCGCACTGGCGTTACAAAACACGCTAGGCGCGTAATCTGTAATCGCGGTATGCCGAATCACAACCGGTGTGTTTTCCCGCCCTGTGTTAGCGTAGCGATAGTCGCTAAAGTGTTAATTTAACACCAACAGACACATACCTAAGAACAGCAGCGTATCAGACAGCAACATGGCCGAGCCAGCCGTCAGCAACAAGTCCTGCGCCGGCAGCGCCGCATGCGTCGTGTAGTGCGTGAGCGCGGCGTGCGCGGCGCGACACGCTGCGGCGCCGCTGCGGCCGCGCATGGCCCAGCAATAGTAACCAACAGACACATACCTAAGAACAGCAGCGTATCAGACAGCAACATGGCCGAGCCAGCCGTCAGCAACAAGTCCTGCGCCGGCAGCGCCGCATGCGTCGTGTAGTGCGTGAGCGCGGCGTGCGCGGCGCGACACGCTGCGGCGCCGCTGCGGCCGCGCATGGCCCAGCAATAGTAACCAACAGACACATACCTAAGAACAGCAGCGTATCAGACAGCAACATGGCCGAGCCAGCCGTCAGCAACAAGTCCTGCGCCGGCAGCGCCGCATGCGTCGTGTAGTGCGTGAGCGCGGCGTGCGCGGCGCGACACGCTGCGGCGCCGCTGCGGCCGCGCATGGCCCAGCAATAGTAACCAACAGACACATACCTAAGAACAGCAGCGTATCAGACAGCAACATGGCCGAGCCAGCCGTCAGCAACAAGTCCTGCGCCGGCAGCGCCGCATGCGTCGTGTAGTGCGTGAGCGCGGCGTGCGCGGCGCGACACGCTGCGGCGCCGCTGCGGCCGCGCATGGCCCAGCAATAGTAACCAACAGACACATACCTAAGAACAGCAGCGTATCAGACAGCAACATGGCCGAGCCAGCCGTCAGCAACAAGTCCTGCGCCGGCAGCGCCGCATGCGTCGTGTAGTGCGTGAGCGCGGCGTGCGCGGCGCGACACGCTGCGGCGCCGCTGCGGCCGCGCATGGCCCAGCAATAGTAACCAACAGACACATACCTAAGAACAGCAGCGTATCAGACAGCAACATGGCCGAGCCAGCCGTCAGCAACAAGTCCTGCGCCGGCAGCGCCGCATGCGTCGTGTAGTGCGTGAGCGCGGCGTGCGCGGCGCGACACGCTGCGGCGCCGCTGCGGCCGCGCATGGCCCAGCAATAGTAACCAACAGACACATACCTAAGAACAGCAGCGTATCAGACAGCAACATGGCCGAGCCAGCCGTCAGCAACAAGTCCTGCGCCGGCAGCGCCGCATGCGTCGTGTAGTGCGTGAGCGCGGCGTGCGCGGCGCGACACGCTGCGGCGCCGCTGCGGCCGCGCATGGCCCAGCACAGCGCTCCGCCCACGCGGCCGGCCGATAGGTGCCGCGCGCACATGCAGTTGCAGACTGACTGGGCTGTAATTAAAAAGGGCGTTATATGGAGCTGGCAAATGCTTACTAAGGGGTTTCGCTCATATGCTTGCAGCCGTCGCCGTGCGGGCGGCGTTTTATTAAAGCAAGAGAGAAAGGGGGCCGAGATAAATACCCGTTATGAAAACCTACACGTTGTCCCCGGGTGGTGCTAATCAGTTGACACATTGGTGCTAGGTTTCCACCGAACCGACTTGTGACCACCGGGCAAAAAGGTACCGCCAAGCGGCCTAGTCGTGTGCCATTATGATACCCATCCCGGCAGTCCCCAGACCAGTCCCTCAATGCGTCCTGTCGGTGCCTGTGGGTTGCCAAAGTAAAACCTTATCTCACTGTCTTCTCCTCTCCTTCTTTCACTCTCAATAGCAATTCAAAGGAAAAAAATTGAACAGCGGCAGCACTCCCTTTCACATAAAGTGCACCTCAATAACATACTGGAGACTGATAAACCGGCACTTGTGTTTCTTTCGGTGAGGCAGATCGGATGTCCATCAGATGTGTCGTACCTTTCCTACCCAGGGTTTACCTTGGAACACAAGTTCAAACCACGTGCGGGTGTATGCATGTACGCTCGAGACGACATCTGATATCAGTGATGCGAAGGTTTCTGTTTGACCACATTAGGCAAATGAGGGCATTCGTTTTTTGCTCACCAGTTGGCGCCACTGCCGAGTAAGGTCCTTAAATATAGCTATTAAACGTTGGTATTACGTGCACAGAAGCAGATTTGGAATTAAAATTATATCTAATGCCGTAGAAGTGCGATTAAATATAAAATTGACTATGGTGCAGTTTCTATGCTTTAAATATCTGCCATATTTGGCAAATATTAGCAACAATAAAAAAGTAGTAAATAAACTCGCGCTAAAAGCCAAAAATCTATGAAATTTTACATTTTTGCGCCCCTAGCCGCAAATTCAAACGCCTCCCTTATTAGGGAACAAACTTGCTTCTTACCCAGCTGGCCGACGAGAGAGACGGAGGAGAAAGCAAACTTTGTTTGCAACTCTTTTTCGGCATTTTCGCGTCTGCAATCTGGTAACGCGCGGCTCCCTGCCTATCTTATGGATGTGAGACGATTATGTCGGATCAGAACTTGTGCGCCTGAACTGTCTCCGATCTTGACACGCCTATTTCAAATACCGCCTGATTACACTAATATCAGACGCAAGCAAAATTATACTGCACGTGTTAAACGAGCGACTGAAAACCTACTTGTCCAAGGAAGTTGCACCTGAACAGGCAGGGTTTGTAAAGGGAAAGGGCACTCGAGAGCAGTTCTTCATAGTTCGCCAAATTTTTGAGAAAGCCCGAGAGTTCAACAAGCCCACTTATATCTGCTTCGTTGACTTCTCCAAGACATTTGACTTGGTGAAATGGCCAGTGCTGTGGAGGCCCCTTCTTGCTATGGGCACTCCCAAACACCTTGTGCATCTTTTGAGGCGTCTTTATGAGGACGGAACAGCGTCAGTGAGGACGGATGGCGTACTATCGAATGTCTTTCACCCCAGTGCAGGCGTCCGTCAAGGATGTATAATCTCGCTGCTATTGTTCAACATCTACCCTGAACATATAATTCGGATTATTCTTGAGGACTGGACGGACGGTGTATCGATAAGAGGTATAAGAGTATCGAACTTGCGAGATGCGGACGACACTACGCTGTTCGCGACTAGTGCCGACCACATGGAATGGTTGCTATCCAAGATAGAACATACCAGCTCAGCATTCGGTTTGAGAATTAACAGAACCAAGACGAAGATGATGATTGTCGAACGCATTAACGAAAATTCGCCAGAAATTACTCAAATCGCGAATTGCGACGTCGTACAACCATACGTCTAACTGGGCGCATTAGTATCGAACCATGGTGGTTGCGGGGACGAGATCAAGCGACGCATGGCTATGGCCAGGTCTGCCATGGATAGGCTGAAGAAAATATAGAGGAATCACAGTATCACCAAAGCCACGAAAACCCGGCTCATACTTGTGTTCCCCATATTTCTATACGCAGCCAAGGAAACCTGTCGCTGAGAGACACTGAGAGGAAGAGAGTAGACGCTCTGGAAATGTGGTGCTGGAGAAAAATGCTTGGAGTGTCGTGGACTGAGTTTCGCACTAACATATCCATCCTTCAAGAACTTGTTATCAGGCAGCGTCTATCGGCTATAGTCAAAGCTCCAGTACTCCAGTTCTTTGGGCACGTGTCCCGACGAGGCAACGACCCTATCGAGCGGCTTGTAGTTCAAGGTAGAGGGGAAGGAACGAGAGCGCGCGGCAGGTCGCCCATGCGATGGACCGACCAGATTAAGTCTGCAAAGGGTGGCCCATTGCACGAGTGCACACGAATAACAGCCGATAGAGAGGGATAGCGTCGCATCGTTAAACAAATTATGGCAACCCGAAGTCTCACTGCAACATGATGACCACGACCGCTCTGCCAAGAGTGTACCGACGAAGAAGAAGAAGATAGATGCTGCCAGCAGCAACTTGCAAGTAAAAGAGTTTACTCGGATTGTGGAGTGGAATCTTTGAAATGTGAATTATGAGCCCAATATTCCATAATTTTGTGTTTAGGAGAGTTGATTAAACAAGAACATACAATTTTTATGTTCAATTCCAGAAAATGTTAATTTTACACACATTCAATATCAGATCGGTGCATATCGCGCGCCATCTAGTGAAATTTATTTGAACCAAAATTTCTTTCTTAGCGCTGAGACCCCGTGGTACAAACTGCCTCTCTGTTTAGCATTTGTGGACTACGAGAAAGCCTTCGATTCGATCGAAACTTGGGCTGTACTGCAGTCTCTCCAACGGTGTCAAATTGACTACCGGTAAATTGAAGTGTTGAAGCGTTTGTACAAAAACGCCACCATGTCAGTTCGACTTCAGGGTCAGACCTCGGAACCCGTCCATCTGCAGCGAGGTGAGACAGGGAGACGTCATATCTCCGAAACTGTTCACCGCTGCACTGGAAGATGTCTTCAAGGTTCTGGACTGGAGAGTGTTAGGCATCAACGTCAATGGCGAGTACATCAACTCAGTACAATGCTCAATGATCTCAGTAGAGCTTCCGAATGAGTGGGTCTTAGGATGAACATGGACAAAACCAAGGTGATGTCGAATGCCCAAGTTACGCTCGGAGACTCTACACTCGAATTTGTGGGCGACTATGTCTACCAGGGACAAACGATCCAGTTGGGTAGGGCCAGCTTCGAGAAAGAGTTCAACCATCGAATCCGACTCGGCTGGGCAACGTTCGGGAAGTTGCGCGGTATCTTCTCGTCCAACTTACAACAGTGTCTCAAGACGAAATTCTATGACCAGTGTGTGTTGCCACTGTTTTCATATGTCTCTGAGACGAGGCCGCTTACAATGGGCCTCATCAAAAAGCTTGCAGTCACTCAAACGGCAAAGGAGAGGGCTATGCTCAGAGATTTCGTGCGTGATCGAATCAGAAATCGAACCAGGGTTAACGACATAGCCCGAAGAATTGCCAAACTTAGGTGGCAATGGGCAGGGCACATTGCTCGCAGAACGGATGGCCGATGGGGCAAAAAGGTTCTGGAATGGCGACCGCGAACCGGAAGACGTTGCGTTGGGAGGCTTCCCACCAGGTGGACCGTTGACCTGGTGAAGGTTGCGGGGAAACACTTGGGATCGGTCAATGTGGCGACGCTTGGGGAAGGCCTATGTCCAGCGATGAACATCTTTCGACTGATATGATGATAATGAGTGATATTGATCACTCAAATCTAATTGAAATAGCTTACAAATATAATTTAAGTAGGTAATCTCATGGCGTCGGTTAATCTCAGCAAAGACAGAAATTTTGAAACACGGAAAACAATTTAATATTAACACACAACAACTTGTAGAACTATAGATCTTTAACTTTCTCATTACGGCGTAATCTTTTACAAGTCTTAGCGGTCGCGCACGCGAGCCGCGTTTGCACGAAAACGTGCGAGACGTTTTCGTCAAAGCTACATGCGAGTGCCTTTTTATGCGAGACACGAAAGATTATTTTTCTACTACCTGATGAGCTTACTTAATTAAATGCAAATAAGTTCCAACAACAATTTATTAAAAACGGTCAGACTAAAAAAGACTATATACACACAATCAACGCGCGCTTTTTCGAGAGGTAACAGGTTCAGTATCATTATGCCGGATGGGGCGGTGGAAAAAGCGCAGGCGAAGCGGCAGAATGCGTCCACCATCAGTAGCCTATTTAGTTACGTACTTTTTTTTTCTTTAAATGCAAATTGTTTCACTCGTATTTGGCCGCCAAAAAGAAAAATAATTACGTTGTAGTTACATTATGATATCAAAACTCCATACAAAAGTCATTTCGTAACTATTATTATGTAATTTTGTTAATTTTTTAGGGTTCCGTACCCAAAGGATAAAAACGGGACCCTATTACTAAGACTCCGCGATCCGTCTGTCTGTCACCAGGATGTCTCTCATGAACCGTGATACCTAGACAGTTGAAATTTTCACAGAAGATTTATTTCTGTTGCCGCTATAACAACAAATACTAAACACAGAATAAAATATTTTTTTTAAGTGGGGTTCCCATACAACAAACGTGTTTTATTTGCCGTTTTTGCGATAATGGTACGGAACCCTTCGTGCGCGAATCCGACTCGCACTTGCCCGGTTTTTTTGTTTTAATTTTTATTTTATAATCTTGTGTCTAATTGTTCATATTTCGAAACGAATTTCTTAGGCAATGTGTTACATAATAGACAAGGTAGTGGATAAAAGTTTTTATCAACCGAATGCCAATGCGGTTCGCACGCTGTGTGGGTGTATCTGCGCCGGACGGTTCGCCAGTGCTGTTTACACGCCTGGTGTTTTTCTTTTGTCTAGTGCTGAAAACACTATTGGGGTGTTTTTTTATTATTAGTTTGTTTTCTTGTAGTTCTTAGTACATAGTATGAAACACCAGTTGTGTTTTGCCGCACTATCGCCTCGTTTATGAAACGACGACGGCTGTGTGGGTGTGCTGTCGCCAGACGCATATGTGGTCTAGTGTAGCGATAGTCGCCCGCAGCAAAGGAGTTACACTAAAAAACACCGGCCAAGTGCGAGTCGGACTCGCGCACGAATGGTTTCGTACCATTATCGCAAAAAACGGCAAAAATAAAGCACGTTTGCTGTATGGGAGCCCCACTTGAATATTTATTTTATACTGTTTTAGTATTTGTTGTTATAGTGGCAACAGATTACATAATCTGTGAAAATTTCAACTGTCTAGCTATCACTGTTCATGAGATACAGCCTAGTGACAGGCAGTGGGGTCTTACTAATAGGGTCCCGTTTTTACCCTTTGGGTACGGAACCCTAAAAATATGACAAAATATATCAAAGCCAAACTGAGCTATCATAAGCCTCAAAACTGGAGGCTAATATCGTGATTTTGACAGTTTGTCTGTAACTTTGGCGAAGCAAATTGGTTATTCCCTTTTAACATTGGCAAAATAATTAATACTAAAACTGAAATCAAATATGCAAGTTTTTATAACTCGATTTTTAACACTTTAACACTTACCAACACCGATCAGGCCATACTTCTTGGCCTCAGCAATGATCTTCATAGCCTTAGCATCAGTGTGGACTGGCATCCTCTCCAGGATGAGCTCAGCTCTTCTTAATCCCTCGAAGGGACAGGAGGCCAGGTATGAGAGCCCTACTGACCAGAGTGACTTGTGTTCCATGAGGAGACAGCCGTATTCTAGGACTAGGCTGTCACGAAGGTGGGATGTTACGCTGCAAAGACGGTAAGAAATCTTGTTACGAAATGAACTAACTGATTGATCTATGAAAAGTTTTTGGTAGTTTTCTCAAGGTCTGAAAATGTCTTGTCTGCATTTTATAATATTTCCATGGGGTTATTTCTACCGGTTAGTCCCGCTATGCTCGATTCGAAAATTACCTACTAAAAACTTCCACTATGCACGAAATCACATTCGCGGGCAGTGATGTAGATAAGTGTTACAATGTAATATGCATTTGATTTAACGAAAAGTTAATAAATGTTCCGTTTCATCATACTAACGCATACTCACCTCGCCGCCACTCAACACGTCGCATCATTCATTTTAAAAACAAAGTGTCCATCCATTCCATAGAACTGTGCAAAACGAAACGTCTTTCCTTGAAAGAGAAACTTAAGGTGCCCCTAGTCAATGGCACGAACTATTTTGTGCGGGGGGTTAAAATTGATGCTGTGATGAGCAGTAAGAAGCTAGTTCTCGTACCAATTAGCACTTTTGCAGATTTGTAGCAAATTTGTAGCGAAATGGATGATGATTTAGGACGAAAATGAGCGCGCGAAATTTTATGAACAGATCTTTGGGAGTCTAGATATCATGAAAAAAATACTAAATTATATTTTCAAAATAAAATTATTTGCATTGTTGAATTACTAATCTATCCCTGTGTATGGGGCTGGTCTGTGTTAGCAAACTTACGCTTTGAGCTGTCAGCGACAAGCCCTGTAGGGCTTGGCTCTGTCGATGCAGTCCTACCTTGCCTGGCTCCTTCAGAGCCGGCAAGGTGGCGTGGTCTTGAGGGAGAGCGCTACGGTCGTGTAGATCCTCAAGGCAAGTGCGGTGATTTTCCTTCTCGTGGTTGCCGCCCTGTTATTGGTCTAATTCCCTCTGAAATAGACGTAACTGAAATCACCGGGCGACGTATCACAGGATGCCCCTGGGTGTCCACCATTGAACAAGGAAAATGTTGGATAGCAATGACCTCCCGCGTGTTTGTGCCGTGCGCCCCCGCGCACCCGTATGGAGGGATGAAGGGATCCTGGTGATTGAGTGGAGCAGGTTGCACACAACACATCATTTTGGCCCGGATTTCTTCCGACACGGGAGGCCGTAGCCTAGCCAACTACGGTCAATCGGCTGCGGGGTCCGGTCAGACGGCCCCCAGGCAAGTTCACTCCCATTGGGGGCTTGCAGACGGCGGCGCTCGCTCGCATTGCTAGTGGTAGTGGTGTGAGTTGGTGTCGTGCAGTCTCGTGAGCAACTAATGGGGGGGGGGGGCTATATCCCTCGGCTAATCCCTGGTGCTACCGTAGCATCGCCACTTGAGCACTCTATGGAGGGTGGGGATAGTCGAGGGATGAAATTTATATCGGGATTTTAAATGGATTTAAATTTTTTTAAAAACCACAAGGCGAAAGGACCGGCGAAAGTTGGGACTGCGCTCCAAAAGGCGGGACCGGCGAAAGCTGGGACTGCACACCAGACGGCGGGACCGGCGCAAGCCGGGACTGCATTTTCCTTAGCAGGAACGTCCAGAGGCGAGACTGCAGTGGGATCGTCTCGAGGTGGGGCTGCGGCGGGACTGTCAAATGACGGTACTGTTGCGGCACTGCCGAGGGCCGGCACTGCTGCGGGACCACCTAAGGGCGGAACTGCAAACCAGCCCACCGGGCACAAAGGTGCTGCCAAAACTGGGGCGAAACGTGACCCTTGTGTCGGAGGTCGAATGACCTCGGACCTTGGGGCCCCGGACGCTACCGGCAAAGACAGCACCTCGTCGTCTCCCGGCGGCCGGCATGAACCAGGCTGACTTCCGGTTGGACGATCTGGGGCGCGCAGAAAAAAGCGCCAAAAGCTGAGACAGCAGGCGGCTCTAGAGGGGACTCCTACGGAGGGCCCGTCAAAGAGACCGCGTGCTGCTCTCAGCGGCGACAGCGGGGACATGCGGCCAAGAGGATGAAGACCCAAGGGCAATCATCCTCAACCGGATCCTTTAGGGATGCGGTGGCGGCTGTGAAACTCGCTGTCGTCACGGCCAGGTACCCGGAGGAGTACTTGAGGGCGGAGGACTTGGTGACAATCCAGGAGCTCATAATTGAGAAACTGGAAGTGGCGCCGGATCCTCTGCCTGTTTTAACGGTTGCTCCCGGAGTTCTCGCAGGTGCAGTTCATGTATCCTGCGACAACTCTGATGCAGCTAGCTGGTTTCGGGGGGCCATCCACAAAGCCAGTCAAAATGGCATGGAAGAGTCGCAACTTGGCGTTGCAGGACTCTGCCCGGGCCATTCGACTGCTCCAGCGGCTTAACCCTGCCTTGAGGACGAGCGACTGGAAGGTCGTGAATACTCTCACTGAGCAGACCGGCCGGCATCCGTCGTATCGTCCTCATGGACAGGGTGTCCGCTGGGGTCACCAAGGCCGCGGGCTACTCTCTTCCAGGAGGAATTGAACGGTACTCGTTCAAGCTCCTGGAAGAAGATAAGGGAGAGGCACCCACTGCGGAAGCAGAGGCGGAACCCTCCGAGGATGGACTACACCGACGTGAGGAGGCCATCGAGGAAATCTCTGCTTACAGCGCAGCGCAGGAGGCAGATATTGGGACCAGGGCGTCAGAGGCAGACCACGAGGATGACATCCTCGGGGACTTCGACACCCTGGGGATTGAGTCGCCGATTGCTCTCGATCGAGCCAGGCGATGGAGGAGGAGCCTCAAAACTAAGGCCATCCTATATTAACACAGGCCCATCAAAATCATCCAAGATGGAGGGACTAAGGTGTGTACAAATTAATTTGCATCATTGCAGAGCCGCTACTGCCCTTCTGGCTCGGTAACTGAAGCTTAATACATATGACGTTGCCTTGATACAGGAACCTTATCTGTATAAGGGGACTATAAAAGGCTTAGGTGGGACAGGAGGCATGGTGCTCTATGACTGTCCAACTAATGACGCGAGGACTTGCATCTATATCAGGGGCGGTATAGAAGCAATGCCCTTACGTACTTTCTGTTACAGGGATCTCACAACAACTTTGATCCAAGTGGGGATGGGCACAGAGAAAAGGAAAATTATCCTTGCCTCTGCCTACCTCCCATATGAACAAAAGGAACCAGTAACACCACTAATCAGAAGACTGGTTGACTACGGCAACCAAGAAAACCTCGACCTGATACTTGGCTGCGATGCGAATGCACACCATGTCGTTTGGGCAGCTCGGATGTCAACAAACGAGGGGAGGATTTGTTGGACTTTGTGGTAAGCTCTTCTTTACAAATCCTTAACGCAGGCAATGAACCTACTTTCAGGACCTCGGCGAGAACTGAAGTTATTGACCTGACACTGGCTTCAAACAAGGCCAGCGCTTACATCGAAAATTGGCATGTATCGGACGAAATCTCTCTGTCTGACCATAATTATATATGCTTTAGGTTTAGGACGGCGGGAGAAGCCGAAACTAGACGAAGGAGAAACCCAAGACATACAAATTGGGACTCGTACAGGAGGGACCTAAAAGTAAATATAGGGAGCCCTAAAGGTAAGCTTAATTCCATACTAGATATAGAATTTGAAGCTGATAGAATCAAGGTGGGCACCATCGGTGCATGGGTAGATAACTGCCCAGAGAAAAAGGCCTTTTGCAAAAAGGTACCATGGTGGACTCCTGAACTAGCTAAAATACGTCAGGAAACACCACAGGCCTTTAATGATGCAAAAGCCATGAAAGATTTCTCTGACTATCATAGCATGCTGACGAGGTATAAGACGGCGGTACGCAAGGCCAAAAGAACTTATCGGCGGCAGCATTGCACCTCCATCGAAGCTCTGCCAAATGGAATGAGGTTGTGCAAAGCAATGTCCATGACTAAGACAAACCCACTATCATCTGTAAAGGATGAGAATGGGTATCTAACGGAAACTGGACAGGACACTCTGGGCGTGATGTTTAGAACTCACTTCCCGGAATGTATACTGCGCGACAGCGATGAAGAGGAACCAGTCACAAGGCACACGTCCAAAAATAACTGGCTCACGGCAAAGAAAGTTGTAGATGAAAATAAACTGAAGCTTGCCATAGCGGGCTTCCAGCCTCTCAAATCCCCTGGTCCGCATGGCATCTACCCAATACTATTGCAAGAAGGGGCATCTGTTTTGATACCTCATTTGAGTAAGCTCTACAGAGCCTGCATAGCCTTTGGGTACGTACCCAAGGCATGGAGGGAAGTCAAAGTCACCTTTATACCGAAGGTAGGTAGACCGACTTACGAAGAAGCTAAAGCTTACAGGCCAATTAGTCTATCATCCTTTCTCTTAAAAGCTCTGGAGAAACTGGTAGACAAGTACCTAAGAGAGGGACCACTTAAAATCTTCCCTCTACATAAACCACAGTGCGCCTACAGCCCTGACAAATCTACAGAAACGGCATTGCACTATGTTGCGAATCGAGCCGGGGCTGCGCTAGAGGGACAAGAGATCTGTGTTGGGGCATTCGACTAGACAACATTTGAGTCCATACGCATCGCTGCAAAGGAACATGGCATCAATGATAACCACGTGCAACTGGATTGACTATATGCTGAGAAGCAGAATAGTCAGATCGGAACTGATGGGAGACATACTTAGTGCAAAAACCACAAGAGGTTGTCCGCAGGGTGGAGTGCTGTCACCATTATTATGGTGCTTGGTAGTAGACTCGCTACTTACCAAGCTCAATACTGGACCATTCTACACAGTAGGCTATGCAGATGACATAGCCATAATGGTTAATGGTAAATTCCCGAACATAGTCTCTGGATTATTACAACAGGCATTGAGGATGACAGAGGAATGGTGTACAAAGAACCACCTCTCTATCAACCCAAGCAAAGCAGTCATTGTTCCATTCACGAGGAAGAGACAACTAGGAAACCTAGGAGAGCTCTCCCTCAATGGAATAAAGCTGCCCTGGTCTACCGAAGTAAAATATCTGGGTGTAACGCTTGATAGAGAACTCAGGTGGAAAACTCATGTGGAAAATATTACGACGAAAGCCCTACGAGTGTTCGGCATGTGTCGTTCCACCTACGGTAAAACTTGGGGGTTAAAGCCCAAAGTGATACGATGGCTGTACCGGACAATGATAATACCTATTATCACATACGGCAGCATAGTGTGGTGGCCCAGAACAAAGCTTGCCTCGTGCAAAGCGCCACTCACCAGATTACAAAGAACAGTGTGTCTAGGCATCACGGGTGCTTTCAGGACAACACCTACGGCAGCGATTGAGAGATACCTCAATATCCCTCCTCTGCATATGATGGTTGAATTCGAGGCAAGGAAGACATTACATCGACTTGCTGTGGCTGGACTATGGGATGCCTCTAATCCAAGGACCAACCATACAAAGTTTGACGGGAATGAAGGCCTGGATCGGGTAACAAGCATGTTATCCGATAAAATGCAAACTATGTTTGTGTTTGAAAGGTCTTTCAAGGTCCAAATCGCTACAATAGAGGACTGGACGAAGGGAATCGATCCACCAGAACAAGACAGTCTGGTGTGGTACACTGATGGATCCAAAATGGAATCAGGTACAGGGGCGGGAATATACGCAAAAGGTTACAAATGTAGCAAAAGCATGTATTCCAAGCAGAAACTTATGCCATAATAACCTGTGCTCAAGAGAATATAGACAGAGGAACCAGAGGTAAATCCATATATATTCTTAGTGACAGTCAGGCTGCAATCAAAGCCATGGCATCCTACAAAGTGGACTCCGGACTTATTCTGGATGCTGTCCAAACCCTAAACAGGCTTGGGAAGCACAACAGGGTAAGACTGATGTTGGTCCCTGGGCACAAAGAAATCCATGGTAACGAAATGGCAGATGAACTGGCAAGAGAGGGCTCAGCAAATGACTTTGTGGGTCCAGAACCATGTGTAGGCATCTCGACGTGCCTCGTTAAAGCCGCATTTAGGGAGTTTGCAGATCACAGACAGCGAACTCATTGGCTATCTAGCACCGGTCTACAACACTCCAAGAAATTCCTAGGCTCTACATTCAAAGCCCGGGAATGCATTTGGAACATGAGCAGGGGGTAAATCCGCTACGTGCTTGGGGCCTTTACTGGGCACTTTGGAACCAACGACATGCTCATGAAGATGGGTCTAACCGCGACACCCATGTGCAGGTTGTGTGGGGAACATACGGAACGCATGGAGCACCTTCTTTGCACATGCGATGCACTGGCTGGTAAGCGAATGAGTCTCTTAGGGGCTGGATATCCAAGACCAGAAGACTATAGGCTCATATCTCCCAGTCTCGTTGTAAAATTCATGAAAAGAGTTTTCAACGAGATTGGGGAGGAGTAAGGTATCTAGGGGACCACAATAGATCCCAATGGGTCGAAGTGTCCGAGTTGTTTCTCGGCCCCTCCACAAGATAAGATAAGATCCCTGTATGGAGGCCGTTTTGAAATTTTCCTTTATCTAATGGTATTTATTTCCGCCCAAAGATGCGTTAAAATTAGTGTTGAAATATGGAACTTTCGACGCTCATAACTTTCAAATATTGTATTTTTTTACTTTTCTCTTTCCATACAGGGCTAGATAATGATGAGACAAATTGATATCATTTTTTTATTTTGAACGTACACCGTCAAACAGTGCAGTAATCGCCAGACTACGTTTGTATGGAAGAATTTTCGACTAGTGTAACCTTAACCTAAAAATATTTCGAACTAAAATATCGATGTTTTTAATTTAATTTCAATATTTTTCCACTTCCTGCTCAATTTAATTGATTTCAAACACTTTTCTTTCCAACTGTACCTTTCATTGTTTACGTAGAATCGAAGAATTTTGTGTATAGCTGCACTTTTCAGTAGGTATTTTTCGAGCAAAGCGGGACTAGACCATAGCGGGACTAACCGATTTCTACTTGATTGTAATTTTTCCCTAATTATTATTACCTATGGGATTTATAATTTAACCATAAGCAGCCTAGTCAAGTTTGTAACTGCATTCCACAAGGGTTTAAAGTTTGACTCACTTGGTCTGTTGCTTGTCCATGATGGTAAGTTTGCCACAGTGGAACAGTATATCTGTAAGATGCGTCGCGAACCAGCCGTTGTCAGATATCTGTTGTATTTCATGGATCACCTGAAAATATTCACCTTCATGTTAATACTACGATGTAGAATGTAACACAAGTAAAATTTTCAAGTAATTGCGCTTTTTTGAAAACGCGAAAAAAAATCGCAGCGCCTAAATGAGAAAACGTATAAGCTGGCTGAAAACTGTATTCAGTCCATCTTGACGCTTGTAATAACCATAAAAAGTTACAAAAGCATACATGCTTGCGTTATCGAATAATATTGCTAAAAGTCAAAACGAGAGTGTCATAACTGTTATTATAATAATTGCGATTTTTTTTCGCGTTTTCAAAAAAGCGCAATTACTTCAAAATTATAAATATTTTCTTAAATCTAATTCCGGCACAAATACGCACAAATCAAGAGCTACTCGTGTATGTTTATTTTACAGGCGCACGTACAATGGTTTTAGAGATACACGATTCTGCAAAACGTTACCCCAGCAGGAAATGCAATATCTCGAAAACCTGATGACGCACCAATTATATTTTCGGCGCACATTTTTGCTCAACTATAAGCTCTCTGCCCATTCACTTTATTTCTCATTACGATCATTCGTTTAGAATTTTCCTGCTGGAACAACGTTACCCCAGCAGGAACCGTTTTTTTTCAAAAACGACGAGACGCACTTATTTTTTGTATGGCGCACATTCACAGCAGATTACGCTCTAATTATACGTTCCATTCATATCACTCTAGGAGTCACTTTCCTATTGGGGTAACGTACACTTAATATTAAGAGTAAGAGGAACTTCCTGTCCCAAACCATCATTACATTAGCAGCTGATTCTGAAGTAATTTTTCTCCATTGGAGCAATTGCTACAAAGGAATCCAGTGCCAGGATAAACAAATAAAGCCAGGTTCACATTACTGGTTACATCTACCAATCCGCATTGGGCCCGCGTGGTGGATTATAGCCCACTCCCTCTATAAGAGGAGGCCAGAGTCCCAGCAGTGGGAACATTAGAAAAGGCTGTTGATGTTCACATTACTGTGTTGTGTAGTGTCAGGACGCCTGATAACGCATTTGATTGGCTAAAAAGATTCCGACGAATTGAGAACCTCAACACATTCCTATGATTGGTGTATCAAGCGCCACGACGCGACATGTGTCTGTGGTTTAAATGAGTTACCCGATGCAGATCCCCCTCGAGCAGCGCGCGCACCATGTCGTCGAGGTGCGAGCGCGGCGCGGGCGCGGCCGCCATGCCGGCGCAGGCGGCGGCCGCCGCGCCCAGCTCGTGGCGCCGCGCCCACGGCGCCGTGAACATCACCCAGCCGCCCAGGATGTCGAACCACGAGGAATACTTGCCGCGGATTGACTCGAAGGCAGAGTAGTCGCCGATTATTATCTGGGAATAAAATGTTAAAAGATTAGATTAGATGAGGTATAATCCCCGGCACGTAAGTTGGCAAGAGTCGTTAGATGCGCAGAAGTCGTTTTTTATTTATTTATTTAGGCAAACCAACTAAATACACACAAGAACATTCATAATACTTATCATTACAAATATAATAGCACTGCAAGCATCTAAATTATAGGTAAGCACAACATTATATTTAGATCTCACTGTCACTACACAATAATTATAATAACATTTTTAGGTATCTTTAGTAGTGCATCATCATCAATGCAGGGCGCGGGGAATGTTTAGGACCGTACCAAGCGCGCGATTGATTGGTCACCAGGATAGACTGACCAATCGTGTCGCATCCACGTTCCGTCCGCTCTATGGGGTGGTTGGTCAGTTTTTTGGAATATGCGCGAACTTACCCCCACTACGCCAAAACCTTGCAAACTTACGAGCTGGGCACTATAGCTTTGTGGCAATCACACACGTTGTGCATTTGCGAGTGCGGTTAGCACACAGGGTGTGTTTCGGCGCCAGACCGTTCGACAGCGTACAGCACTGATACAGGCACGGCGCGTGAACACGCACACTGTCTTAGCATGACGCGTAATCAGCACTCTTGTTACGTTAGGCCGAAACACACCAAGAAGACTTAATTAGATTAGGTAACACTGTGAAAAATTTAATTGGGCATGCAGTAGGACCATACATCATCGAAGTGAAACTACTAAAGTAAAGAATATAGAGTTGTGTATTTTTCTCTCTCATATAACGAAATGTACCTAAAAGTGACACATCCTTGATATTACCCTCTCAATTCTCGTTGAAATACCACCTCTGAAATGTCATTTCAAAAACATAGTGACTTCACACACTCAGTTTATCATCACAAATATGACAAGGACAAAACAGATGATGAATCTGATGTGCCCAGTGGTGATCATATCTTTGAAAACTTGCTTACATTGTGGCATGCAATAAAAATATTGAGTTCTGAGTCTTAGATACTTTGAGTTCTAGTTTTGTATAGAAAAATTGCTGGAGCATCCTGGAGTAACTTGATTGTATGGTCTCTCTGTCAAATGCTTTTCATAGACAACAATTTAGGGAGTAGACTTTTCAACCAATGAGTAAATTATTTTCCTTACAACCATTTGATCATAAACATTTTGTAGTTATTACAGCAAGTAGTTTTAAAATAGAGATTATTACCCTCATTATAAGCTCCAGGTTAGGTTGTGAAGCCAGCACTCTGCTACTGAGCTTAGACCTGCACTCTGCCTGCCAGTGCTTCCAGGATATTGTGAACTCTCCTGTAGATATACCTCCATACACCTACAAAACAAAGTAGAATTCCTCACAAGTTTATTTAAATTAGTAAAAAATAAGGAGATTATTTTCATGTGCTTTAAAAGAAGAAGAACAAATCCAATAAGAATAGAATGAATGAACTTTTAATAAGTTGATTGGGTAATAAAAGTTACTAGATAAAAAAGAACTTACACTATAAACTGGCATACTCCTCAGAGAGTTATCAACCAACTTGAATTCATTACTCTCAGTAGCAGAATGTAGTTTCAGCAGAGCCCTAGCCACATCCACACGACCTTGTACCACCATGCCTAACACAGTGTCCCAGTACTCTTGTTGGTCTTCCGACCCTCTCTCACAAGCCTCCAGCAGGCGTGCAGCGGTCTGCTCATGGCATGGAAAGTGGAACCGTACCCATTCCAATAAATATGGTAAAACTATGTCTCCGGGAACATTGTCTATGTACATAATCTCACATAAATGCCAAATACATTCTATGGAATAGAATATTGTTATGTAGGATAGTAAGTTGTTCTTTTCAACATCATTTCCTTCATTTGAGGCAGCATCCTGAAGGTTTTCAATGCACACTCGGATGATTGAGCGAAATTGGCGGGAGAGTTTTAGAAATTCAACTTGGTTATCGGAAACTTTGGCAGCTTCAGCAGCCTTTTGTAGTGATAAGTATGTTCCATTGGATTCATTGACCAGTTTTCTGAGGATTGGATTAAAGAGCAGAATATCTTGACGGGTGTTGAGCAGTTTGTCTTCTGTTGCTGCTGTGTTTGTTGATGTTTTGTTCACCGTTTGGCTTCGAGGGTATATCGTGAACTTGTTTCCTTGCCCCCACGCACATCCGACATTTTTTTTAAAGCATTTATCTGGAAGAATCTGTAAACAACAAAATTCTTGTTAACTAGAGTGCTTTAGTTAGAATGAGAACTGTAGTAAATTTGATGGATTCAATACGAAATATTCTTATTACCAGCAAGCACGGTGATCCGTGAATTGTCGATACGTTTCAACTTTTTACTATGCAAATGCAAACATGAGCAGAACTTTAGGCGGCACCGAAAACAATATGGTTAAAGACTAGGGAACACTTTTACCAAAACGGTAACCAAATCAACGGGCTGGCGAACAAACATGGCAAGGATCAGAATATTAGACAACAAGTACATTCACATTGTTTTTGTGTTTATAATCTAATTGCAAACATAACCTTAATGTTTATAAAATTATACTTACGAAAGTTTTTATTGCTTCTGTTGCTTTCCCATGTGAAGGGTCTGCAGAAAAACTTGAGGTATTCATATTTTCACTAAAAGTAATCCTACAAATTGTTTGAAATTCATAAAAAATCCGTAAAAGACCGTTTCTTTTCGTTCGTCCTTTCAGATTTCAGTTATTTTTTATCTGTGCTCGACCGACAGCACAGAACATATACCGACAGACGGACGGTGTTGCTATGTCACACTTGCTACTGCCCACAGAGTACATTTTAATATACTGCCACCACCACTAGAATTAAAAGTAGATTGAATTCTCCTCACAATATATAAACCAAGCCTTATGACTAGCTTGTTGCTTGGCTTTTTTCTGCATATAGTGCCGCCTACATTTGCCACTCGCACGCAATGCACAATCATTTATAAAATCAAATTTCTCTACATTAAGTAACTAAACCATGCAGATGTTTTGGCTGGGATTCTGTTTTTCAACTGGGTATAAAGTAAGAAAACTCAACTGTCTTGTATTTTAGTTATCAGTTTTCTTCAGTTTTGGAGTGGCTGAAATATAAGACGTGGCCAACTCATGTTATAAGTGTTTGACATGAATATTTATCCCCTGTGCTTATTGGAAAATAAAAGCATTTAAGAAACAAATATATTTATTTGCGATCTGCACAGAAGAAGACTCGAGAGGTAAAAGAAAAAACAAGCTAAATAATCATAATTCATAAATGCTTCCGTTTGAGTCAACGATGATCAAGTATATTGATCCAGAAGCACTCGCACTTGCAGCCTGTATGCTGATTGCATGCGTTCCACATTGTGTGTCGTTAGTCTGTGGGCCCTAGAGACGATTTGCCGTATAATTATATTAGTTTACTCTTTGGAGACGATCAAGTGCAAAGAATAAACTAATATATAATCAAGTGCATTGACAAGTGTACGACCTACGTGATTGATGCTACCGTTAAGCGGTCTACGGCTTGATCGCAATTGATAGAAATTTTGATTGACGGCACTTGATGCGATTGCGCTTGACGGGACTTGACAAGTTATTTTTAATTTGCGGCCGCAACAGCGAAGATGGCGGATGATGAACAGGTGCTAGATGTGGCCTTTGCGAGAAGCGCCGACATAATTACTCAGCGTGATTTTTTCCTATTACAAATTTCTCTAGGGATTTTCTTGTACTATGGAAAGTATTTTTTTAAAGATTGCGATGAATTGAGAACCTCCTCCTTTTTTGAAGGCGGTTAATAATAAAAGGTCAATTGCTCTTTTTAAGGTCGCACGGCATTTCATCGAAATAAATGTCTATAATACCTGATTATGATTTTTTTGACTTTGACAATCACGGGATCCTGGGGTGAAGGCGTGCGAGGGGCTGAATCCAACTCGCAGAGGCCTTTTTAGGACTGTATCAGGAAATGTGACACCAACCGACGATTATCCTTGTATGCACTGCGCAAGTGCTCCCAAGGTCAATCCCTGGTTGGTGCAGGACTATTGCAAAATATGGAGAAAAATGTATTGGGCCATGGGTTTGGTAGGTTTAGTGGATCGATTGCCTAAAACTATAGGAAGACTACTGGCCCCTGCCTGACCACTATTTAACTACACGGCTATAAAATGGCAGGGGATGACTTTCACACTCAATTAATGGACCCCCATAAAGGGTCGCTTGAACTTTAGTGACGAAGCGCCATGGGGGCAACATATTCGGAGGTGCTTGAGGAGTGGAGAGGAATACCAAGGCTATCAGGACAATCCCGGAAGTACGGTCCATATCAGCATCTTACTGGGATAACTTCCTTCCTCCGAGCACGTTTGCTCTTGCGAATCTCTACTTAAGCCAGCCAATTAAGGCAAGAGAGAGGAGCGATTATTGAAGCGTGCAAGCCTCACCACGACGTCAACGTAAAGATACTGCGGTGGGGCCTGATTATTATTACTAGGCCTATAATAAGGGTAGGAAAAACAGAAGAAAAATGTAATAAGCTGATAATTTGTGTACAGATCGGTAGGTGACTGTGGCGAGCGCACTTGACTGGACTTGACGGCACCTTCAATGGGCGTCAAGTCGCCCATCAAGTGAAACCGTCAATCACGTGAGACTTGCCAAGTGCACTTGATCGTCTCACGGACACATTTTACTAGCTAGTCACTACTAGCGCCAGTGTTGTGAGTTTGGCAAGTTACTAACCAACAAAAAAACATATTAGAAAAATAGTTTACGTTCTATAGTTGCTAATTGAGAAACTTTCAATGATGTGTTTGTAAAGTCTATAAATATAATACTACTGGAGATTTATCTTGTGCTACAAATAAAAACGGAAAACTTTTAAAGGTAATTTTTGTTGCTACATATATGTTTATTTCGTATTAATTAAATCAAATTATGACCGGATGACCTGTTGGAGGACATGTTGATTTTGTCACGAATAAAAACGATATTGTCAATTCGTCAAAAACTGTTTTGTTTAGACGAAAAATTAACAAAATTCTATAGTAAATCTTGTGATACCGTGTTGTGTAACGTGATAACAGTATAATGTGTGATATATATTTACGTAAATAAGTCTTGACTGAGGGATAAACATTCATTACAGCGTCAATCCTTGTTATTTGGTAAGTTTTTGAAATGCAGTAATGTTTGCCCGTCACTAACTTTCTATGTTAACGAATGCTGACTGTGTGACTGTGCATTTGTGCAAGTTAGACCTTCACCCGCTGGATCAGCGTAGCCCGTAGTTAGTAATTGTAGCGCGCCTGGGCTGACGTAGCGCGCCGCGTAGTTGTCGTATTTAGGCCGCGATTAGCAAGTTTATCGGATGTATGTGTTGTGTATTTGCGAATTGGGTGGTTGTTTTGTGACGTCACGTGTATGCAAGTTGGATATTCTTCGTGGTAACGTTGCCTATGATATGATAAACATTATCTACACATGATAGTAGTATCAAGTCTCCAGTTGATTCCGTTATTCGTGAGCACACCGTACGTTTCGTACGAAAAAAGTGATAATTTTAAGTGTCTAGTGTAGTTGCTAGCCCCTCTTTCAGTATTGTGTAAGTTTTTTATGTTTTACTTCATATAACCTTAGTTTTTACTGTTTCTTATTGGAGACCTTGCTAGTAACCTTGTTCCAGCTACTATTTACTTTATTTATAAGTTGTATACCTCTCCTAATTAATCCTTGATCATATTGCTTATTCAAGTTATTAGTCTAACAAGATTGTAACCACAATAACTGACATCCCTATTTAAGTCAATTAGCAGAGGTAGGTAGTTAGTCTCTCTCTAAAGTCAGTCACTAATTTATCATATAAAACACATTTTAGAGCTGCCATAAAAGTTTTAATCCTGAAAAAAAAACTTTTACTATGATCCTCAAAAGTTCAATGATAACAAATTGACAATCAGCTGGTGTCAATTTATTACCTTGGAAAAATCAATGTTTCATTAATGGTAATAAATAAATAGCCAACCATTTAGAATTCAGCAAAGAATTTTAATCTAAAACTTTTTATTAATTCCATTCATAAAAACTTACTCTAAACTTCTAATCAGAAAAATGATCTACATCTTTAGAACTCCTTTTGAAAGAAACACACTTTCCAATACAAGAATACAAATCTTTTTTAATAAAAAGCATGTCTCACTAGCTATCAAAAACAACTTTCTAGTTATCACATACAAAAAATAAATTGTTTTCCTTGAACTGATGATATGTTGTTTCAACTTTCAATGGTTTAACATTATAATCAGATGATTATTATCCTTATCATAATTTTCTCTTTATCTGTAGACTTCATGATCTACTGAAAATACTTTTACTCAACAATGCGCAACATGAAAATAGGAATGACAAATAAAATTGTACACCATGACTTGGTGATTTTGATTATTAGATAAAGATCACCTCCAACATTAACCTACATGATTCTCATATGATATGACCACTTTATGGACATTTAATGGACTTTAAAAGAGACTTTGACCGCTGATTGTGTGTGTGTTTTGGTATTCTTCTCAGAGTTGACAGCTAGGAAACACCGTCCTCATCAGGTTTAAATTGATATTTATGTGTAAAAGTGATATTTATATCCAATTTGTAAAATTAATTATCTAGTGAAATGCCACAGGTGGTGACTTGTTATTTATCTAATGACAGTAAAACAATTTCTAGTGACACTAACTGCAGCCATTGACCCCTTAAGTAGCTGTATTGATTTAAAATAAAAACTTTATAACTTTATTTATCTTTGATACCCATCCATAACATCTGTGGAGTTTTGGTAACTTCTTTTTGACCCTGTATATCTGGTACACTTTTAATTGACATAGAATTCACAGTAAATAAAATAGTTAGGTAGCCTTGATTCAACACAGCACAGGTAGTAAATCCCTATGTTTATCACGATGAGATGGCTACTGATAATTTATTTTATTTGTACAGTCATTTGTTTCAGACATCATTGTTTAAGCTCTATGACCTCTCTGTGGTGTATTTATAACAAAGCTTTAGTTTTTATTTAATTGTTATAGATAAAAAAGAGGTGTTTAATTGTCATTGCTATTAATAAGCAATTTTAAAATAATCAAATGGTTCACATTTTAATATTCTTTTAATGATATACCAGTTTTGCCCGTGTCTTTTCCAGAGGAACCAAATATTTTTCCATCCATGGTATAATGTTTATATTGGTTTATGTTTTAATGAGCCTAGTGCAGCTTTTGATCATTGCAAAATTCTTCACAATTAGACCAGTATTTGCAGAGATTACCTCCTACAAAAATAAACAAACAATTTTCCTGTTCAGTTCATTAGTTTAAACTTGGGTTAATTTTGAAACAGGGCAAAGGTCTTATCATTTCTTTGTAAAGATGATGTTTGGTATCTACTACATACATTTTTATTGATAACATTGTTTCTTAGCAATGTCTGTTTAGGTATGGGATTCCCACTGACTCTCATCAAATTGGTATCTGGTCATTGAGAATTTTTCATAATCAGAACTTAGTAATATCTTGGTAATAAAAAAACCCCACTGTTTTATTAAAATTTGTCAGCCAAATATAAATAAGTACCTACTACTGATAAGTTTACATGTAAACTTAAAAGGTAGCAGCGGGTCTCTAAATGGTGTTTTCATTACCTAGATGGTTTAACAGTAGTTCTGAGTTCAAATATGTTGCATCTTAAGGAACTAGATGCTGTCTCAAATCTCTCGAAAATGCAGATGAACTATAGAAAGTCAAATTAATTATTTATACCCAATTTTAGAGAAGAATGGATGCGAAATGGTGAAACTTCTTGTTTACTACATAACATAACATTCTAGCTGCAATTTTGTTTGGGATATTTAACTTATTATATAGCTTACAGTAGCTTGGTCCATGTGAAAGTCAGCAACGATCCCAAGAGAACATACACCCGGCCAAAAAAAATCGTATTTCCTTCTCTAAGGTCGAATTTATCTTTGTACCAAAATTTATCAAATTTGGTTGAGCGGAAAAACGTTACAGACAGTGAGTTACTTTCGTATTTACAATGTAAGAATGGATATAATATTTTTTATTATTAACTGGCTTCTCCCGCGTGAATGTCGAAAATTATCCCGAGGGAACATATTCCCGTGATAAAAGTATCCTATGTGCTATTCCTGACTATAATCTATCTCTTTGCCAAATTGCATTCAGATCCGTCCTGCCGTTTGAGCGTGAAGAAGTAAACAACTTAAAAATACACACACGCACTTACAAACTTTTGCATTTATAATATAAATGCGATTAGTGTGATGTGATAGTGGTGGATTTGGTGTTAATGTCGTATTTGAAAAGGTGTGAGTAAATTGTTTTGAGTAATTAGATAAAGCACAGCAAAACCATAATTCCCACGGCGAAGTTATGCGACGCGATAATTGTGTTATGTACTTTTTTATTTATCAATCATATTGGCCTTCTGATTTATAAGCTACTAGTATTTTTCCCGCGGCTTCGTTTCCGTGGCTCACTCCGCAGGACTTGTTACTTTTTCGGGAAAAAAAATAACACTCAGGTAATGGATAATGTATCTTTCTACTCGTGAAATCATTTTCAAAATCGGTTCAGCAGTTCCAGAGATTACTTCCTAGACTTCCTACAATGAAGTTACAAACTTTACCTATTTATAATATTAATACTCTTTCAGAAAGCCAATAAAATTCTCGAACGTAGTTATAAAATGTTCCAATTCAAGTCGCAATCATAATGAATAAAACTATTCAAAAATGCAGGTCAACTAGAGGCTTTTTTGACAGATTAGAATGCCTTAAAAAAATATGCCTCAAAAATCCCCTCAGAGATTTGCAGCCATCCAAATTCTCAGCGGTACAATTTAGTTTCAGCCCAAAACCGGACTTTACAGCAATCCTGCGCAACTGTCCTGCCCCTATGCGCTTACGCACCTCGTAAAAATATATGCATCCATCCCCGATTGAACAAGAGGTCAGTTTGTTTACATGTCGTCAGTTTCCTCCTGGTAACATCACAAGCCTGGTAGCAGCCAATGTCAATCTTTGTCGCCGGAACAATGTCGTTTCCTCAATATGAATGTCAAATGAGTTTATCACCTTATTTTGACGTAGTATCTTCAAGCTTTGTTAAGAGAATGGGCAGAATTACTTGCATTATACAAATAATTAAGAGAGTCATTTTAAAAAGGGAAGGCAATGCACCTGCTGTGGTGCCCCAGATGTTTCGAGGCCCGTTGACCTGACCACTTACCATCACGTTTTGGCCGCCTACTTATTGCAACTCTATGGCATTAAAAAAACTATTCTTTAAACAGATAGGTAGATTAATTTTGACAGCAACGTTAGGCTTTACTGTTTATTAAAAATCAGAAAGTTAGCTTGAACAGCTTACTGCAAATTATGATGATCCACCATTCACCTTTTCAATAACATACTTCGATCCAGGAATGTTCTACAACAAAAGTTCACACTTATCCCATTCGACTCTCAACACAAATTTGGCTACAGTTTTGGCAGATGATGCCTAATGTTTCGGTAGGTTATATACCAAGAACTGATTTCAATCATTTGTAAAATTCAGGATTGTACATATTCCTTATCATAATTCCGTGCCTTTTTCCGCAATTAAAACCGCAATCCCTTCCGGGATAAAAAACATAATTCTTCCGCAGCAAGACCCATACGTGCTCAAACTTAACCCACGACCGGTAGTGCTCTAACGTGAATATAAAATGTCTATAGTGCCTTCCAAATGCCGGTCGAAGTCCTTGATAATGAAATATGTAAGTCGATGCCGAAGTTACTTGAAAATTTATGCGTTTAAACCGGCTTCGCAAATGTGTGTCAGCTGTGCCCCGAAGTCGCCACGTGGCCGTCGGGTTTCATTGAGGGGCATTGAATGTTCGATCTCGTGGTGACTCAATTTTGTTCATGTAATTTTTGGTTTCTGGAGAGAATTAGGTATATTGTTTGCTGAGATAGGAGCCTTTTTGTGTTTTGCTTAACTAGCGTCTCCTGTGCGGGTTACAAATATTTATGCTTCTTTCTTTCTTTTAATATCTGCTCGTGTTGGCTTTTGAAGAACTAGATTCTCCGAAAAACTAGAAAGCCATTTTGTTTTCGTCCTATACGAAATTTTTGTCACACAATCGTCGAGACAATATCTTTGTTTTCTTTTTAAAGCTGTGATATCTATGTTTATGGAACACATTCATCAGACCTCCCAGCGTTTCGCAAAAACTAGAACGATGTCCTTTGTTTACTAATAGCTGCTCAATAAAACAATAAACACAGTGATAGCCAGACAAAAATTAGGGAATTGAACTTACAAATATTATCAAATACGTTGACCCCCTGATAAGAGCAACACTACGTTGTTTAGGTATTATCTGAATTATCGTAAGCAGGCCAGACGGCATTTGTTGACACACAACATTGAGAACTTTATGTGATCTCGAAAGGCCATAGACTATTATTTTTAAGCACCCTAGAGGAAACCAATCAACAGTCAAAATATTGAGTGGTTTGGAAGCGAAGTCTGCAATGTAGGTACTTTTATATATTTTTTTCGTTTATCTTCGCACTGGAACGCCTTGCAGAACTATCACCAATGGAGCACAAATTTATACTATAGCCCTCGCCAAACTTAATGGCCGCCCTGAAGTTGGTTTACCGGATGCGCGACGCACGAAACGGTGCTGTTTTTGTATGAGATTTTCTACTGCGCAACCATTGTATATATTTTATAACTATAAGTCCAGATTTCCTGACGATGTTTTCCTTTACCGTTGTCAGCGAATTACCAAAATTATTGCGAAGACATGATGCTACTATTGAGGTTCCATCCAAAACAACAGTTCAGAGTTCAAGGATAGATCTCGGCAGTTCTCTAAAACATCATGGGGTTCCTGACTTAATTTTCTAGAACTTGTTCCATTAATGAGTCAGTCTAGTCCATCGCCCACACTAACTTTCTCTCAGTTCTGGCTTGGAAACTGCGCGGTTCCATAGAAGTACATCCTTCTCTAATAGTATAAAACAGTCGCTGTCTGCCTCTGTGTGTTTCCCGCAAATTTCTTCTAAACCATACAACTGATTTTCATACGGTTTTCACTAAAGTAAGTGAGTTATAAAACGAGGAAGGTCTTTTTTTATAATTTGTCCCGTGCGGAGCCGGGATGTGTCGCTAGTCTTAATAAAATCGACGAAATAATTATGTTATTCACCTCTGTTTATCGACTGGCGTTGTTATCAACGTCCTTCCTTCGATAAAGCTTAAAATACCTCGCATTAGTCACAGATTTGGCGCCTTCATAGTGTTTGCTAATGAAGTCAATAAAAGATAAGGAATTTACGTCAGTTTCTTGCAAGTACTTGATTTTCCTGGAATTTTTGAGGGGAATGCAAGAAGTAGTTTATACGTAAATGGGTATAACCTGGTGGTCTCATCTAAGTGAGTAATGAACTCAGATATGAGTGTTCTGCCAGATATTCCCATTTCTTTTTCCTGATGATGAGCCTTTGACTTCGATCTCGCCTGATGATTAGCGATAGATGAGGTCTACAATGAAGCACGTGACTGCAGAAGACGCCTGTTTACTCTTGCTTTTAAGGTTGACGTGTCATAGGTGGTAGTAACGTTACTTTCTTTTCGAGCCGATAGTTAATTTAAATTACATATTTAATTTCATATCCGTGGCATCACAGTCCCATTCATTCATCCTTACCTGACTTACCAAAAACAAGACATTAAAACTGAAATACGTGTTTCGTAGAAAGCAGTGTTGTTGTCTTGACCAAACAGTGGCATGCAGTAATGTGTTTTCAAACAAACGATTATCCAAACATACCAGTGATTCTTCACGAGGTTCAAACAGAACACGAATGTCGTGAGCAAATCGCGCACTGCCTATCAATTTCTACGATGAGTTAAAGTTTATTTCCCATGACGAATTGCTGATATATAGCCATTTCTATGTGGAACTGTTATATTTAAGAGTGAAGGTAATGTCTTGAAAGTTTTAATGGTTGTGTTTTGTCAAGAAGAAAGTTGTTTTATGCTCTGTTACCATCTTTATGGACTTCTTCACTTCCATTGCTGTTCTAAATTGCCAAAATCTTCTGCAAACCTAAAAAATATTCCCTTTTGCTTCTTATAAAAATAGTATGTAGGTAAGGCCTCTTGTCGTACAGAGAAGGTACGAGCATTTCTCTCCACGTTACGTTGATCAAGGCGGGTTGTATCTTATACTTCCCACAAAATCCTTGAAGAACTCCCATTGAAATCTTCCCTTCCCGTATACACATCGCCCAAAACCTAATTGCTAATTAGAACTGCCTGTACTGACCAGGACTGATAGGGACTATCGGCGTGATATCTCGCACGTAATTAGCATCAATACAATAACATAGGATGCATGACACAAGGCCGACTGGTTAGCAATCCGGCATTTGCAGGCCTTGTTCAATACCGCTTGAATTGATTGCATCCATGTTAGTCCCTTAGAGCCCGTACAGACTGCAATCTGACTAGGTCAACAAATGTCATCCTATCCTATACTATTAAACGAGCAATATTTCCCGAAAACGGCTCTAACGATTTCAATAAAATTTGCAATAAACCCCTCAAAAATCGATCTAGCTAGATCTCATAACTAAGAAAAAACGTTTTATCGAAAACAAATGTTTTCTCTCTTTTTACCCGAGCAGAGCTTGGTCGCCCAGTCGCTCTACACTAATATAATAAGGAGGTAAAGTTTGTAAGTTAGTATATAGGAAGGAGGTAATCTCCGAAACTACTCGACCGTTTGCAAACATTATTTCACAGATAAAAGTACACTGTCTGTGACTAAGTGCCATAATAGGCTACTTCTTGTCCAAATAAATGTATGTACGGTTCCTTTGCGATAAACGAAGTGGGTTAAGCCGTGGAAAAGAGCTAGTAAATTGTATTTTTTTAACTTATGTGGTGTAGGTAGTCAAGAGTATTCCATGTATCTATCTAATAGTTAAAGAACTGAGAATCTGCACTTATTAAATTTGAAAAAAGACAAATGTTGCAAAAGACATTAGCCATAACTTCAGCGCGTCCAAATGTTTTCGTCGGGAAGAAATCGTACCATAATTTTCTGCAGCTTTTCCTTTATCACTAGTGCAATTGCCTCTGCAAAACGATAGTTAACTCCATCATATGTACAGTTCTAATCCGCTACATTTTTGCCAGCACAATCTGCTAGACTGGTCTAAGGCCTATCACCGTTAGCCACATAACCGGTCGTGTATCCGAGAAGTATTTGTTTTTGCGTCGTCTGGCTGACCTAGTGACGAAGGCCAGTTCTTTTTGCACTGTCTTTTATCACATCGGCCAACTTCTTATGGGTAAAGACCGTCACAATTAGATCAATCAAAATTGGACGTAATGCTTTTGTTAATACGTCATTATTTTCGATGTAGAACTTATTATTGGTTTGCTGAGCATGAGGCCCTGGATTCGTTTCCCCTGTCGGGCAAAGTGTTATTGTGTTTTTAGGGTTCCGTAGTCAGTCAACAAGGAACCCTTATAGTTTCGCTAGCCATGTCCGTCTGTCTGCCCGTCCGACCGCAGCTCAGCTCAGAGACTTAGTACGAGAAAGCTATAAACATATTAATCACGCCGACAAAGTGGTAAAATAAAACTAAGTTTTTTTTGTTTACCTCCTGTACACTTAAAGCGGGGATGTTTTTTTTTTCTCGTCTATCCCATGGTGTGGGGTATCGTTGGATAGGCCATTAAAAATATTACGGGTCTGTGAAAACCATCTTTGGATTCAGAGATCCGTTTGCGTAAAATTGTAATCCCCTGTCAGCTAAATGGTTGCCTTTGGTTATGTGAAAAAAAAACACGGCAGTAATATATATAACGAAATTAAAAGGAAAACTATCACACCTAAGTAGGCTTTACAAGTTTACGAATAATAGTCTACAAAAATAAAATGTAATTAGAAAAGTAAAAAAAAATACGGGACAACAGTTTTCGAACGGCAAAGTTAATTTTGTCCCTTCATTACAGCAATGTTCGGTGCTTTCATTGCTTATGAATGTTAGTAATTTTACCTATTTATTTTGATGAATGTAGCTGTTTATACGGAACCCTCTGTGCGTGAGTCAGACTCGCACTTGGCTGGTTTTTTTCCATATGGAATTTGACAGTAGCAGCCCGGAGTAGATACATTGTGCCCGGTTGATGGCCATAGGATCGCCCCCTACTCCATGGTACTTAAACATAACTAGCGAAATTAACTATACCTAGTATAGGTGCTACCTACTATAAAACAAATTGTCGCCGCATTTTAAAACAAAAAGTATTCACGAACCGAGTAAACCCTTTTAATTGCAAGTCGCTGCTAACACCGTCTATATATGTTGAACGGAACCGAACACGATCGATGTTCTTAGAAAAATAATCTGTTTAATCAGACGAAAAGCTAGTTACGTCGGCACGGTTTTTTTATATGGGATAAGACATCTGTATGCAAGTATTATATTATCTGTGCCTTAGTGGAACTTAGGCGTGATTTTATGTTAGACAAGTGTCAATACTTGTCATAACTGTTTGTATGTTTGCATTCTCACTTAATACAATTAAAACAGAAGTGTAGACACAAGACGTTCCGGCCAAGGTCGACGGCTACACCATAACCTTGCCTTGCTGATTATGTATGCCTTTACGTGCTGTATCGATCTGCAGGCAATCGAGGCTATTAATAGACCATGGTGGTCGTAGGGGGTTTGATGTGAAATCCATTATTATGGAGGTTAAAGGCGAATTAATGTCTTCTTTGCCTTGAAGGAGTGGGGTGGGCATTTTATCAGGTACTGTCACGAAGTTTCCCATCGTGAACCTGCAGCATAATTGCGCAAGTGAAATCCACATCTCGTCTTTCAACTCGCATGTGATTGGTCGATTGATGGCGGTCAAACCCTTTGCCTTGCCGAATTCACTTGCGCAACTAGACTGCTGATGTCAATAGTGTGATATTTGCTTAGAATTTGGTATACTTTTAAAACTGTAACAAACTGATATTTAAAATGTTGATAAGCGTGAAATTGTTCGTTGAAACCGTTATTTACAATGAAACTGTCGGAGTTGATGTAAAAGGAGAATTTCTTATTAAAGTTTGGCTCGATGTGGTGAATTGGTGATGTAAGCATATCAGCAGACTCTTAGTTTAGGCTTGACCTTCTTCTTCTTCGTCATATCGATGATTCCAAAATTAAATATATTTTGACCAGAATTCAGCCACGCCAGCAGTGTTGTCACTTGCCTCACAAAGGTCTTTTAAGGTGAAGGTGTTGTTGCACAGAGAGCACGACAAAAGGAGAGGCATTGTTTGGGACCTAGCTACACATTCACACTGTGGTTCATTGGAGTACCCCCATCTAACTAGGTTGTGCCTGCAGCGACCCACCTGGCTTCGAAGTCGGTATAGAGATTTGCAGTTGGGCCAAGGCAGTTGGTTTGATTATTAATAAATTCCTTATAATACAATAATAATAGCAGACTGTAACTGTCCCACTGTAGGGCAAAGGCCTCTTCTCTTACAGAGAAGGCACGACGCTTTCTGAATGCGGATTGACTATTTCAGATTTACATTTACTATAAGTCCGTTGTCTATGATGTTCAAGATAAACTTTATTAGAATTTGCAGTCACAAAGGTACTTAAGCACGACATACCCGCGATCTCAACCAGGAAAGGCGAGGGTCTTAGCCATTGGAGCAATTTATAAAAATCTCGACACTGTTTAGCGGTGGCTTAGCACGTTCTCAGAGATTTACATAAGGTGCATAGTTTATTCTTCCGTTGCCGCCTCGTAGCATTGCTGGTGTGGATTGATGGGTAAAGTTGTTGATCGATAACATTCAATGATTACATTCACAGGCACTTGAGACTTGATCTTTCACCCAGGGGCGACTAGAACACTACCATTTCTTGTGAAGTGAGAATAACTTTCAAAGCATAAGCATAATCTATACTAATATTATAAAGAAGAAAGTTTTGTATGTAACGAATAAACTTAAAAACTACCTGCTGCACCGATTTCAAATATTCCTTCACCGTTGGGAAGCTACACTATCCCCGGGTGATATAGGACTAGGTATACTTTTTATCCCTATATTCCAACCGGAACGGAAACTACGCAGGTGAAACGCGGCGTCCGCTAGTCAGGCTGTAATGTTCTCACTGCTGGGACATAGCCTCCTCTCTGTGAGAGTCAGTGGGCTGTGCTCCAGCACCTGGATCCAGTGCGGATTGGTAGATGTCACACCTCTTAAATATTTTTTTTCTAGAACATGCGTTTCCTCACGAAGTTTTCCTACACTGGTTAGAAAGCAGTCTTTAAAGTGCTTCAGTTTAATATACAGAGGTTACCTTCTAAAATCAAATAAGCCGTTCTCCAGAACCATGACCTAATCTCATAAAAAATGCACCTATAATTATCTCTATTATCTTCTTAAGCAACGCAGTCTCTTGCCCCACATCGTATGCCCTTAATCTTGACTCCCTTGGCCGCTGAACCGCTGATCAACCCCATGCATGTGACCTGATTCACAATAACTGTGGGTAGTCCAACATTCTGCCAAAAACATTGCGGGGGCGTGTGACGTCATCGACATTAAACTTTCATAGAATGGGCCGCATAAGTTCAGCCATTTTTAAAGCTACTTGTGCCTTGGGAAAGTTTATTGCAATTTTATGGGGTTTCCTGTTTTAGTGGCGTTTTAGGAGTCCATTTTGTGTAGTGGACTAAGCTGTAAGGCCACGTATGCTAAAAAAGTTAATTAAAAAAATCAAAAAACCTGACTGCTGTGCAGTCGAAGGATAAATCTGGTTTCAGTCAGCCAGCTGGCGAATATGTATGTATTTAAAACCCTTTATTGTGATACCCTACACGATGGAATTGGAAACAAAAATAAAATTGGCCCCCCCACAATATGGTGCCCAAAATTCGGCATTTTCCTATTATAATGTAGCCACTGACACTAGCAAGGTTAAGACGAATCGCTTGACGTAAGAATCATCAAAATTGGCCAACGTGTTTGGTCTCTAGAACGCCACATAGGAACAAACATACATAAACACATTACCCTCCTTCGGCAGTCGGGTAAAAAGGAGCTAGATATTACCCAAGTGAAACATAACGTAACATCTCACTTGTACAATATTCCCCAACGCGTTGGGCAGAGATACAACCTATATTATGGCCACATTTCGCCAGTTATGTCCCTTGTAATAGAGGAGGGGTGGGGGGTCGAGCCTATTGCCATCAATTTGAGAAATTCCGAATGGGAAACCCAATAAATCTGCCCGACTCAGTAATCGTACACGGGCCCTCATGCTCAACAGTGGCCCCTCATACTCAACAGTAGCCCTTGTAACCACTAGGCCAACGACACAGTCAAAATGAATCAAATAATGATTTATGTTTCTCTATTAAAATGTTGTTTTGTTTAATACCGGTAACCAACTAATTTTATCTTTAACTTCCAATTATCTAATTCAAAATTAATTAACAAATCATGTTTGATAGAATACGTAATCTTTGTCTGCATGTACATCCGTATTCTCCAATGATATGTAATCGATAGGATTCATACATTTTTCAAAGAAATAATATGATTCATGGTTTACGTGTTGGAGATTCAAGTCCGAACTAAACGTATAGTCATGATGAGATGCGGTCCCTTATTCATAAAAGCCTACAAAAAAAAGTCCAACATCTTCTAAATTCATATAATAATACAGGTAACATTCTTAGTTAGAGGTAATCTCTGCAATTATTATATTGATCCGATTACGATCCGAATGCTTTCATTGTTCTTCTTCTTTTCGTGTCATTTCTAACCGATGAAAAAAAGGAGGAGGTCCTCAATTCGACATGTATATTTTTATGTATGACCACGAATAACTTTTATACAGCGGTCTGCCAGGCGAGCACGGCCTACTGTGGTAGGCTTGAGTCACACATTTTTATCACAGTTTGTGAGCAAAAACCGTGATAAAATGCGTGATTCACTCAAGCCTATCAGAGGCCGTGCTCGCCCAGCTGATTACAAAACATCATTTTTTATTGGAAAGAGTATACCTCAAAATTGGTCCCGTTTAAATTTTAAAATTAAATCCACCTCTAAAGGTAGAAAAACGATAATTGGGTCTATTTACGAAGGAAAAAAGGATTTGTTGATAATTTTCCCACTGAATTTTTAATTGTGAACCGATCAGTAAACTAAAAAGCGAAAAAAACTTCTTTAACAAAAAAAATTACGAACAAAATAAAGAACTGAAAACAAAAAAAAAAAACAAAAAATAACTTGATTCTAGCATTTTGAGGCGGTGCCAAACAAACCATCATCGAAGAATCTAGATACAATCATTGTACGTTAATTTGCATGTTTGCTTGTTTGGCGTCAACTCAAAATACTAGTCCAAAAGATTTTTTTCTTTTCAGTTCCCTATTTAGTCGGTTCAATATGATTTGATCATACCGTTTGGCCCAGTAGGTAGGTTTTCACTGATATAAAGCTACGTCATAATAAAGACTTGGATAGGCTAAAATTACACATTGAAGCCCTCGTGTTTTGTCTGAAAGAATAATTTTTCATGAATCATCGAGTCATCTGAATCTTTGTCTATCTGCTGCAGACTGGACATTGTACTTCCGTGTAATAAGGCATAATGTTTTGTTCAAACAAAGAAATATTTTTCTGATACTTCTTAGTCCAAATTATCAACTGCCTTTAGGACTCCCGTGTAGTTGTTATTATTGAACCACAAGATCCTCTCGTAGGAAACCGTCCGACACAATATTGCTAAACATTTTCAAAGCCTAGAAACTAAATTCAATCTTGCTCACGGCAAAACCCACCTCATTCACATCACCAGTTCGTCCCGGTATGTTATGGTACAATCTAGTTCTAACAAGTAGTTCACCGGTTCAAATATTATGAAAGTGGATTAATTTAGCCACAGAAGTGATGTAACCACAAAAATATGTTGATAAACGTTGATGCAACTACTCTAACGATGATAATCTTGGAAAGAAAACAAAGCGTCCGTGTCGGGTTGGAAAACCACAGGCACCATAAAACACGCCGGTTGTACGTCAGAAAGATCGAAGATACTGAGTTAATTGTGTGCTACTTTCCATGTTAATGGTTTGGGGTTTTTTGGCAATTAAATGAAAGTAAAATATAGTTTTGTATGGGCTTTAGACTTTTAGAGCATGAGGAAATTTACATCGTATGTTTTGCAGCTACTATATAGTGTCTATTAATAAAAATAAAGTGATAGGTATTGATAACCGATATACAATATTTCCGGACCATGTAGTAATAAAACTTAAAGGCTGTAAAATACTATTAATTTAATCGATAAAACACCCCACATAAGGTCATAAAATCATAACACCTGCAATTTTGGTACCTGACTTACTTATTACGATATCCACATAGTTACCATAATTGTGGACCTAGGTCATACAGAGGTGTACTACTAGAGAGGATCTAAAAATCTCTGACATCTAAACTTAATTTCAAGCATTTACAGCTGACTACAAAGTCAGCAGCCGCTGCTGTCATCATTATCATCATAGACAAAGACATATCCGCCAAGCGTCGCCACATTGACCAGTCCCGTGCGTCCCGCATCCAGCGGAATTCCGCAATCTTCGCCTTCCGGTTCGCGGTCGCCACTCCAGAACTTTTTTGCCCCTTTCTTCGGGCTATGTCGGTAACCCTGAGTCTCTTGCGGATCTCTACATTTGTGATTCGATCACGCAAGGATACTCCGAGCATGGCACTCTCCATTGCCCTTTGGGTGACTGTAAGTTTTCTGATGAGGCCCATTGTAAGCGACCACGTCTCAGAGCCATATTTCATAACTGGCAACACACTCTGGTCTTGACTTTCGCCTTGAGACACTATAGTAAGTTGGCCGCTGCTGTAGTTACTTGTAATTATGAATTTAGTTTTATTTATTTATTTCTGTTTTATCGTCATAAATATCGATACTCTTCACGTCACCGCAGTTTCACAAATTAATTTAATGTAACTGTGTATAACACCGTAATATTGCCAAAGACACGTTACTCTATTTTTTTTTTAATCATTTTATATATATATTCTCTGGCCTTGTACTCTACAAGCTAATAGCCTATGTCGATCAGCTGATTCTTACACGCGTGGGATGTTTGATAAACGCCAAACGCATGAATATTTTCCTTCTGTACCGGCACTAAACAAAACAAGACGAAAATAGTACCGAATTACGTTTACCACAGCCGGGAGAGTGGAAAGAAACCCGAAATGATTCTAAACCTTTAATTATTAAAGTTAATTATAATTAATTATCCTAGAAGTGTCTATTCCAAGTCGAGGTTGGATCATGGAATGGTTACAACTACTAACTACAACTAGTTAACCTACGAATGTCCATTCCAAGCCGATGTTAGGACATGGAATGGTTACAATAATTAAATAGACTAACTAAAACTAACTAGCCTACGAGAATCCATCCTACACGATGTAGGAATATGGAATGCCTCTTTCTTACGAGAGATGCTCTTAAATATTAGTTCGGCATTGATCGATTCCTTGACGTCATGGCTGGATCGGTTCCAAGGTAATTGCACAGTCAGCAACTTCCTATGTTTATGCTCCGTACGTTTCTGTGTCAGCGAAAGTCTAGCTACGTGCGTTGACTTCGCGGTAACTGCACTGTCATCAAGGTCTATGTATGTATATTGTCCGCAATGTCAGCAGATTCCTAGGCATACGTAACACCTCCACCCTTAGAACGGCAACTATTTTAGCACATTGAGTGAAAAAGTTGCCGGAGTCTTCTCGGGATCCGAGTTTTTTTTTTTTCAGGATTACGGTAGGAGACTGCTGGTTCTTGTGGTATGACAGGTGTTCTTTTGCGCGTTGCCCATTTGCACTAGTCCCTTAAGATCCACGGAGTACAAATTGATGTGAGTAGTTGACGTAGCTCGTTGTCCAGAATCGAAGGGTATCCTCATGATTTTGCGAGGTTGGCCTTTGATTTCATCGTCGGCATCTGCTATGGTGAACTCTTCAGATTTCAGTCGACATCCATCGGGAGTTGTAACGAAATAACTTCCTTGGAGCGGTGTGTAGTCTTGTTGGTGACAGATAATTTGTACTTTCGTTTGCTGAGGGAATTACAGGACGTGGTGTTGGTCATCGAGTTTCTTCATAGTTTTCTTCATCAGGATAACTGTAGTGGGATGGCAGGAGTCCCGCAGAACTTGATTGGTGATCGACTTCTGGATGCAATCGGATTTGGTGCGGATCTGGTGGGTAACTTCCTTCTCGCACCAGTTTGACTTCGGGCATTCAGCCTCCATGTAAGTGAATGTCAACTCGTTGGTTGCTAGGACTGGGAAGGATAGGATAAGGGCCTATGCATGTTTTTAGGTACTACGGATAATCTTTACCAACCCACGCTGGGCTCGTGTGATGAATTACGGTCCATTGCCTATCACAGAGGGAACATTAAAAGAAGCTGATGATGATAATCTTTATAGGTCGTAACTATTCTTGGGAGCAGAAATAAAATGAAAATTTAAAAACGAAGGATTTGGACCTACGGGAGCTGTCAATTAGATACCGGCTCCTTGAAATTATGGTGCTGGTCTGAAAAGTTGTTAATCAGGGTGGTTCGACTGCCCAACCAACTCTCTGGTACCCCATTAGAGTTACTGGTACACAAAGTGGTTCCAGAAATCTTATTAAGAATTCTGTTTAATGGTCACAAGTTAGAAAATTCGCTTTCGCGTGCAACACTTGGATGATGAATCAAGGATTTTAATAAACCGCGCAAACACGTTAGAGTTACTATGAAAAGCAAGGCCAAGGCGAAGTGCCTTAGAAATGGTATTTGGCTGTGCTGATCCATATCTAAACTAACCAAGTTGCCTAACTCTAGCTTATCTAAAAATATATTTCTACTAATATCTACAGTTCGTCGGTGGGCCTGACGTGATACAGGTCCCCGCGCACTCGAGTTCCTGGGATGGTAAACCCTGAAGGTTAGGATTTAGGAGGGAGCAACACGAGAATAATTCAAATGTACTTACAGCTATTTCATTTCCGGTTCCTCTCTGCGAATCGATTTCCAGATTCTTCTCTCGGTCTGCAGCAGGTCCGTATGTTCAGGATATCCGGAACGGTGCTTGATAGCCACCCGGGTGACACGAGACGTGATTATCGATGTGTGATGTGTCCCGACGTCTCCCGCGGACATCCTACCGACTGCGCCAATTACGTTTACCACAGCCGGGAGAGTGGAAAGAAACCCGAAATGATTCTAAACCTTTAATTATTAAAGTTAATTATAATTAATTATCCTAGAAGTGTCTATTCCAAGTCGAGGTTGGATCATGGAATGGTTACAACTACTAACTACAACTAGTTAACCTACGAATGTCCATTCCAAGCCGATGTTAGGACATGGAATGGTTACAATAATTAAATAGACTAACTAAAACTAACTAGCCTACGAGAATCCATCCTACACGATGTAGGAATATGGAATGCCTCTTTCTTACGAGAGATGCTCTTAAATATTAGTTCGGCATTGATCGATTCCTTGACGTCATGGCTGGATCGGTTCCAAGGTAATTGCACAGTCAGCAACTTCCTATGTTTATGCTCCGTACGTTTCTGTGTCAGCGAAAGTCTAGCTACGTGCGTTGACTTCGCGGTAACTGCACTGTCATCAAGGTCTATGTATGTATATTGTCCGCAATGTCAGCAGATTCCTAGGCATACGTAACAACCGTCAAAACATGTTTACGTAAACATTCTAACGCCGAAACTTTTTGTAATTGTTTGCCGAATATTTTTAAAGCTTTTAGTCGTGGTGCGTCACTTCCGAACTAGAAAGTTTAAAAAATTCTGTCATTTAAGGAAACTTTCCATTCTAAGTATTGTAAAAGGAATAGAGATGGTTCCGTGTCTCAATATTACTACTTATTCGAAAACAGCTAGAGATTTCATAAATTATGAGGCTGTCCACTGCAGAATCTTTGTCTAGATAAGTACATGAACGATGATAAAAAAAATCTTTTTGAGACGATTGTCAATGCATCAGAAGTGGGATGGGTGTCATGGAGCCAAGAGTGCAATGACGAATGCTTACGCATATCAAACGAAAATGTACAACACACTTGTTCAGAAACTAACTCCTCCTAGGTATATACCTAACCAGCCCAAAGACAGCAACATTGAGATAACACAATCAAACACATCATTCATATTCTAAGTCGGAAACAATATCCCGCGCCGATAGGATGCGCCGGTCAACGACCTCGGCGTGCGCAGGAGTGTCCCACCTGTAACACACAAGTAATTACAGAGAAGTTCCACTGCTCATGCATAACAAGGTCACGCACATTTTAACACAGTTCTGACTGTTCTATGCCCTCTGAACCTTCTCTGTATCCTCATAAAGACCATAACAAGCTGAGACCTCTGAGTTGTTTTCGGTGATTCTTCTCAGAAACCGACTTCATCAAGTTTTAATATTTCTTTTCTGTTTGACTTGTATAAGTATTGTTTTCCACCGATTATAGAAATAAAAGTCTCTGTGAACCTATCGTTAGTCTATGTCGGTGATATAAACTATCCTTTGATAATATGACATTTCGGAATACCTCTCAAAATTGGCAGCCCAGGTTCCGAAATTACTAGTTCTGACTGTGGTCAGTGTTCTATTCTTTAAGGAATTACTTTCCTATGTTTATTTATTAAGAAAGTATGTATGTCAACCCATATATTGGAAGTTTTCGTCCACTGACGGTGGTAGTGAAGTATTTCTACGTATAAACTTTCTTTCTTCGTCCTTTCGTCCGCAAATGCCTCTGAATAGAACTTCTGTAAATCTATTTAGCGTTAGAACTGTAACGTCACTATGGCACTACGTCATTTCGTTCGACGTCTCTCAAAGTCACAGCTTGTCATTCCGGTCACATTTTTGGCTAAATATTTGACTATTAAGTTTGTCATTAGGATTCATGCATATGCAAATCTGGCGTCTTTATAGCTAACTGTAAAAGATTTAATGGGAATTCTCGTATACGGTTCTGTTACGGCTCATTTTCTACGTGGAATATAGGCCAAGTGTGAGGATTTTCCATCTGGAATTTATAAGTAAGAGCCCCCAATCTGGACTTAAACATAACTGGTGAAATTTGGGTGAGCAGTACAAGGACCTAATCGAACACAGGCGTGATATTATGTTGTCGTATACAATTCCGTTACGGGTCACAAGATCTGTCTGGTTACGGATCAGCTGGTTTATTTCTGACAATTAGTAGTTCCAGATTGGTTCAAGGTTCTCGTCCTTATGGGTCTTCAGTCAGGTGTCGTTTGTCAGTCATCGTTTAGTCTCTTGTGGAGGATATAACGGCTTCCTATAATCCACTTCGTGACGAGTTAAAGCCACGCTGGGGTTTGTCACAGCATATATTAAAGTGTTTGTAAATTTCCATTAATAATGCATTTGTGAGTTGGTTATCGCAGCACGTGATAAACTTCCTTTTTAGCTTCCTCTGTGGTATAGGAACTATTACACTGCTTGTCTATGGCGAGACCTGTTCCTTTGTCTGTTGCTAACGTTAGGCCACAATAATAGCTCCCTGGCATGCGTTGCATAGAGGGGATTCCGGGGAGGTCACGGGGATCTAAATGTTACTGGTAATCAATGGTTTTAGTAAGGTAAAAAGTTCACACACCCTGGTATTTTATCCAAAAAGTCAAGGCGTCTTTTAAAAGTTTATCAAGATAGTACTGTAAAGTAAAAATAAATCTGCATCAGCAGTAGCGTCTATTACAGGAAAAAACTCTTTGTCAGTAGCTCTTAAAGAACCATAACCTTAGCAGTAGCAAGCCCCTAATGAAATGATAGATCATGCTACAAACATATCATCAACTCATCTCCCTTCGCAACACAGAATCGAAACAGACCCAACCATTGTAAATCACACATGCAAATCTGAACCATAGCTAAATCATAAGTTCATTGAACGACGCGGTCCACGGCCAAGCGTGTACTATCATTACCACGTAACAACTTTAACGACCAAATTCGCGCAATATACTACCTTATGACCATCAATATAGAAGTTAGTGTGGAGTTCGGTAGGAGAATATTCTACGTTGTCAAAAATACAGTTAGGAGCGTGCAGAGCGAATTTTATTCATATTTTGGTATAGATTTTTGGTTTGAAATGTTGGAATTTAGGTTTCTAAAGAGGTTGGGTGATTTATCTCTGTGCTTGTCATATATTATGTTAGCAATTTGAATCATATCAGCAATTAATATCTTTGGAATCTGATTCGTTTGGTGGACATCCCACACATACGCACTAATCGTTTTGGGAATACTTTTATTGTGTGTAAGGAGTGGCATTCCCTGCCGTAGTCTATTGTTCCTGATAACTACAACTTTTGGGAGTCTTTACCTCAAGACTGAATAGGTTACTTCTAGGCAAGTTTGCTTCACTGTCCATCTCATCATCGCTTACCATCAGGTGAATCAACTTTTATTACTTGTATATTTCTGTTTGACGTTCAAAAGTGTCGCTATTTATTAAATGATTAAATATATTTGATTGCTAAGTGATTAAATATATTTGACTTTGTGAGAAAGTGGTCGAACGCGAGATTATCGATAAAAAAAGTACCAGAAACCCTTTTTCGGAAAGATATTCTTCAATAATTCCTTTGCCCAAGATCGTAGGACTTAGGACCAAAATTGGTAATTGATTCTAATATATGTATTCGGAGTCTTATTACCAACCGTAAACATTTGCTCCTGAACATGGCCTGACCTTACGAACGACCAACGCGACCGTTCTAGTAGATCTGCAAATATAGCCAATATCATACCGCTAAGAAATTGGTCATATTGGCAATATTGGCTCAGTCAGGCAGGTAATATTAGCCAACATATTGAAGCCACGTGGCGATGACCGGTGACTTCGGTCAAGTACACGAGTAATTTGTTATTTCGTCCTCCAAACTCGACTTATTGTTAAATCTTAGCATTAGTATGGCTTGATGTCAAAGTTTTCTTGTATTGTGTGCGAATGTAACAGAAAATATATGTTTGTGTATACAAAGAATCTGGCTTGAGTAGTCAAGGAGCATTTGTAACTCGATAAAGGGCAGTCTTTGAAAATGGAGTTAACTTAACCTTCGTCAGGTTACACTCGTTTTCAAAGATTCAGTATCCTCTAGTAAAAATACTACAAGTAATACGATTATGTAGTGGAATATAATAATTTTAATATGAATATCATATTCAAGCACATGTGCCCTTATTGGAATCTAAAATAGCTCTCAAAAGCGTTTATCAGGAGAATGATCAGAAACAAGGTCATTCTTAAGTCTAGAAATAATAGTAACTATAAAGGTTTTCTTTTTAATAACCAGGGGCTCGCGTTTAACTATCACACCTGATGGGAAGCGATGATGTGGTCGACGGTGAAGCATGCTTGTCTAGGAGTAACCTATTCACTTTTGACTTGAAGACCTTTTGACTTGGTAGTGTCTATCAAGAAGCACAGACTCCGGCAGGGAATTATACTCCTTAGCTTAGGATCTTTTGTGGGGGTCAGATAGGCAGTCGTTCCATATAAAATACTGGTATTCAGCGCCCAGATGGACGAGAAGCCAACCTCAAGATACATAGTCCACAAAAGGTCAGGCAGATGGATTAACGATCCTTTAACGACCTATGAGTAAAAGTAAACCGCGCAATTCCAATGAAGTGAAGAGTGTAATCCACTTTTGAGACAAAGCATTTCAACTCAATTGCATAATATTGACACCCGCACCTAGAACCTTCTATGCAACAATAAAATACTCCTTGGAGCCGCTGTCTGATAACGCGTGACGTCAGCACCTGTAAACATGCATTGTCTTTATGTACAAACAGATGTTAAGTCGACTGACATCAGAGCACTGACTTGCTGAAAGAAAGACGACCTTTATATACGAACTTCGCTCCTGTGGCCTTTTCCATATCCAGAGACCCTGAGTGTTAAGACGATGACAGTCGCCAACGACATTGAGAGAATAGAACGCGCACTCGTTTCACAACCGCGCTACTCTAAATTCAGTAGTTTTTTGTACTTACCTTATTATTCAATGACTTTAAAAAAAGCCTTAGATGAAAATGTAGATACTTAAATTGTCTTTAAGATGGTGGAAATTCCAAAAAATACGCCCGGCGGTTTTGGTGCGATTGTCGATTTTTTTTGTGCGTGTTAGGCATAACTTTACAAATTAATTTCACTATGTTATACGAATAAAACTCAACATTTTCTTAGATCAAATTATTAAGAAAATGGTCTAATGTAACATATTTTTTTTCCAATAAATTACGACTAGCCGTTTAGACGTGATTCTCATTTTTAAATCAGCTACTGAGGGGTATCTCTTAACGGGTTAAAATGACACTTAGCTTTCTACCAGTTGCAGTGAACGAATAGTCATAATCGGATCAGTGCTTCAAGAGAATGACCTCAAAGAAACAAAAAAAAAATTGCAACTTTGTATTTAGCTTCAACCACATTTGAAAACCTTTTGCTACTTTCGGGGTATCTCTTAACGGGTTAAAATGACACTTGGCTTTCTACCAGTTGCAGTGAACGAATAGTCATAATCGGATCAGTGCTTCAAGAGAATGACCTCATAGAAACAAAAAAAATTGCAACTTTGTATTTAGCTTCAACCACATTTGAAAACCTTTTGCTGCTTTCAGCATCAAGTTTGTAACTTTTGTTGTTCCTCCATTACGCGTCATGTTTTTAGTGAGTATCGTATCTCGATCCTACAGCCAAACCTTTGTCTTCGACTTGACTTGCTTGGCATCCATATTTGTAACTTCTTGGTATTATTGAATTAGAACGACAATAGAATATTGATATAACATCTCTACCTTAACAATCTATCCCACAGTTCATTTATTAGTCTCCAAATTGCACACTGCAATACTATAATCATTTATTTCAAAATCGAATACATTCTATTTTCTAGCATCCAAATCTAATACATCCGGTACCATGACTCGGAGAAATCCTGAAATAGGCGAGTAATCTTTTCATTAGTGTACATGCAAACATATAATAAATTCCACAGTCTTCCCAATACACCACATAACATTTCATATAGGTAGGTCGTGTTTCAGCCGGCGTAGTGCTTCCTCCCACCTTGTTACAACCTACCCTCTTAGTAAGGGCCCGGGTAGACGAACCAACACGCACGTAACGACTGCCAGTGCCTTTGATATCTAATCGCAATCTTTGACGTGACGAAGTGCTATGACACAAATAAATAAGTCGCGACATGAGTTTTTTATTTGATTTGGAATTAGTTATTTGCTTGTTTTTGTGTATTTGTTAAACGATTGTGTTAGCGTATTTACAACTAGAACTGACGTAAATTAGTCTTAGCTACAAACACCCTAGCAACAGCATATCCAAATATTGCAATTAAAATTCTGCTGAAACAGGCATTTGACTCATTGCTTGTTTTTGTTTATTTGTAGAGCTATTTTGTTGTGTGTGTGTTAGCATATTTACAACTAGAACTGACGTAAATGAGTCTTCGCTGCGCACTGCCTAGCAACAACCGACATAAAGGACCATGCGTCATTTTGGGCCCACTTTTCAACATTTTTCAACAGTAATGAATTGTATGTCATATGAAAGCTCTTGAACTGTAGTTTATTTCATTCTATGGCAGCTAAGTTCATATTCAGCGCGAAGTTGGTGTTTTGGTGCGTTTTTGACAATCTATTTTGTTTTGATAGTACATTCTAGTTAGCTGTCAGTCTGTAGCTGGGATTATAAATATATCTTATTTTAATCAAAATATAAGCTGTAGAGTGCCCTGGTAGGGTAAGTAGGTGTTACCCACCTAGTACCAGTAGGGTAGGTAGGTAGGTAGATTAGGTTGGTAGAGGGTAGGTAGGATAGGTGTGGTAGGTAGGCTGCCTGCCTACCTTTCCTACCCTACCTAATATGTCATGCGCACTTTTCATATACAATATTTTTTTCGCGCCGGATTTGAACTTACCTGCCATAGAATGAAATAAAGTACGCGCCCAGAGCTTTCGTATGACATAGGTTTCATCACTATTGCACAAACTTTAAAAAATTGGACCCAGTGTTCATACAAAAGTGCCCATGGTCCTTTTCAGTCAATTTAATTTAATTAATTTCAGGCATTTGATACGCTATAATTCGATTTATCTTTTTTCCTTCTCTTTGTATATTCCGCCGCTCAAATCAGCCACATCTCAGTACGCTGTTTACTCGTAATTATTCACATGTTGAGTCATGTGCCGGGGCTCTAACGGACACAGTACAGTCTCGCCTAGACAATGCCGAGCCGTGCTCGCCGCGTGACGCGTACCTCGCGTCTTTGCTAATTCCCTACTCTTTGTCGCGATTACGCTTTGAAGTGTGTATACGTACGTGCAGAACTATCGAAGTAATTAGTGAAATAAAAAGTGATAGCGTAGTCCATCTTAAAATTTCGTAGAGTAGTGAAGTTTAAATGTGATATTTCCAGTATTAATACGTAGTTTGTGTGTGTTTTAATTAGATTTATTATTCGCTTATTAATATATTAAGTGTGCGATAAGTGTGAAGGTGCAATATCGTGTTTATGTTTTGGGGGATAGGATCTTAAATAGATTCTAAGTGATTAGTAGTGGAACTGGAAGTGATCTAACAGTCACGGTGGGTACTTGATTCTTAATATGAAACTTGCATTTACTGTCTTTTACATATTATTATAGATAGATATTTTATTTTTATTTAAGAGCAATGATAAAAATACAGATGTATTTTAAAAACGATATTGCACTAAAACCGACTAGATTAGTTTTCTTTTCAAGCATGCATAACTAATTATTTAGAAATATTGTAGTTTGTTTTTATTTAAACTTATTTAGAAATTCATAGAAATGTTGTAGACTTAATTTAATTCTTAATTCTTATCACTTGTATTTAAATGATATTTATCTGATGTACGACGCTATAAAGCTGCAATTTGACAGAACTGATGTTAAACAACCTGATAAACAATCCAATTGTTTGTTTGACTTTCAAAAAAATTCAATGGACAATGAAATGAGTAAAGATCAAGCATGTCTCCTCTAGTGGATTCATCTCCAAGATATCCATTTTTTATGCAAACAACATTGAAGGATACTATTGCATTTATGAAAACTTAAAAGCAATTTTACAAAAACGGTTAATTAATTTAGCTAACGAAATTCCGCAGAATTGATGGATATTGATATCTAATGGCCATGGATCGGAATAGGCGCAGCGGGCAGTAACTTACAGTGAATATCCTCTGAAATCCCCGAATAATAGTCGTGACGTATTTAATTTATCCCGGGATTTAACTATGACGATTTTTTATTGGAATTTGAAGACAAACAAACAAGCGAATTTAGTTGTAACGAATATTATTCTGGGATTCCATAGGACTACTATTATTCACTCTTGTTACTTCCCGCGATGAAGTTTAGTTCTTATTCCGATCCCTGCAAGTGACAGATTAATGATATTGAAATCGATACTCTTCACGCCTGCGAAGTTTCGCTAGCTAATTTGATGTAACCCTCTATAGTCTATACTATAACATTTAGTTAACAATCGCTGTCAAAATGCACACAGTTTCGGCCACAATAACACTTGTTTATCAACAATATGCATGTACTACTAACATTATAATAATAAAGTTTTTATGTATATCTGTATGTATTTATTGTCGGCAGAAGGCGACTAACCACGCAATCTACGCTGTTTTTGTCTAAAATTTAAACAAAATACAACACTATTGCACATCAAAGTAAGTTATAGAAAAGGTGATTTTTTTGTTATTTTTTTGCTTGCCACATTGTACCCTAGTGTTGCTATCGGTTTCGGAAAGCGTCAGCAATTCCATTTGTTGACAAATCTCTGGCGAACTTTTGTGATTGATTGTTTTTATTTTGTTCAAACAATCATAGCTTTTGACATGAGATCTGTCAACAGATTTATTTGATCTGTTTTCCGGAAACCGGGGAATGAGTTTTGTAACTTACGGTACCTCTTCAACAGTTTATTGGTGGTTTTTCAGTTGGCATACTTTTAAAAATATTCGAGTTAATTCGCTATTGTGCAAAAATTTGGAAAAATACGCACATTGAAGTGCCATACGTACCGTCAAGTTTTAAAAACAGACACTCAGGGTTACATTATTTTGCCACGCTTGGTTTGACTAGACACGAGTTCTTTTGGTACATTCCGTCATCCAGTTAGCATGGTATCCTGGACACCGGTCATAACAATGATGGCCGGATACGCCTCATTTTGACTTTGACACCGTTTTGTTTCACATTCCGTAGTTGCTCGGAGTTATGTACACATGAATGAACACATCATTTTTTATATTGGTCCTATAGGTCCTTTTATATTGGTCCTTCCATCACATGCTTTAAGTTCTAAGTCATTTTTAAATTAAGAATTATCTATTGCACTGTCTACTTAAGGAATGATTGGTTGGATGGGAGTACACCAGCGTCAGGAAAATGGACGGAGGTATTTATTTAGGGTACGTTCACATAGAACATCAGTATTACCAGGATAGTTTTTAACGGATCAGTCGCCACTGGAGGTGATGTTCTCACCGCATGTACAGTACCGTTTTAACGGATCCGTCGCTACTGGGGGTAATGTTCACATCACATTTAGTCAGTGTACCATCAACTTTCAAACGACTTAAGTATAACTGGCAAAATGTGAATGAACTTAACTATAGGTTCAGCTCTACATAGCCCTTCGGGAAAAATGTGATCTTGAATAATAAAATATGGAAATAATATAAAAGGTCGTGTTTTGAATGAAAACACGCGAAAGTCGATACAATGTAAATTAATCACGTTCGACATAATCTTGTTTGTTCATCACGTCGCTTTTCCGGCCGTTTTCAAGGTCTATACATAAAGAATTTGATGGAACTTTACCTTCGATGACGAGTTATGGCGCGTTTATACGAGAAAAATTCCGACCTCGAATAACCGGATACCATGTTGTTACAGCAAAATATGCTATATTTATTTGAGAATTTATTACAAGAGCAATCACACAAGAAACAAATGCTCGTCGCGCATCCTCGTATTGTCTCAGGCCTCTGTTTATATGACACGAAAGTTTTCGTGCGATCGCGCGGTTGCATGACGTGTCCAATGATTTCAAATGTTGTCATTGTCATTTAGTAAATAGAACCACAATCGTGCGCCAGCCAGAATACTATCGTGTCGTGTAAACCGAGGCTTATTGGTTTACAATCGACAAACTTTAGGGAAACAGTTGTAAAAAAAAAAAAAACGGAATTTAATGTAAATAGGAAAATATTCCCTTTTTCCTCACAGCTGAGTTCCCAATACTTTATTTATTTAAAAAACATTCAATATGAGCAGTAAAAAATACGTCAAAATTATCAGAACTCTATGACTAATTTAAAATAATACCGCATACCGTCATATGCGCTAATATGACTGATTCACAGTGTTATCACTAGATTCTGATAAGCCACCATTGATTTACGTCGCTAACCTGCTGGTTCTGATAACAGATAACGAGTAACAACAAAATTGATACAGTTTTGTTGTACTTGTACAATCTTATGTGTTCACGATTGAAATCTTAGTTTGAGAAAATCCCCTTTCCAATTTACGCCTACAACATTGTCATTTTCAAATAGGTCATTTAGTGCTATTGAATGACAATGTGTGGAAATCTACAGGACAATATCAAGTCCACTCCACTTCACTCCACTTGCTTCGATTTAATTAATTCGATAAGAACGGAATAGAAAAGTTATTTATTTGCATAGAAAGTAGGTAGGTACAAGAAATAGATGTTATTCATATTATTACGTGATCCTTATAAATAATAATAATCCTAATAAAGTTGAGTCGGTGTTTGGATCTAATTGAGACGTTTTTCTTAATTTCGAAGCCTGTCTGCAGGATTCGCTATTTGACCCTGTATACCACGGCGATCTAGCTCACCTGTTATCAACGTACCTAACTAAATAGTTTTTCATCAGTTGGCCTCTTATCATAGTCATTATCACTGATGGTCACACCGCTGACATTGACAAACATAATGCCTTTGTGTAACAAGGTGATTATTTGAACTATCAATCAGTCCAAAGGTGTCCTTTGCAGATAAAATATTGCTATGATGGTACCTAATCGTAAAAAACAAGAAGTGTTATATGACTAGAAAGAAAAGGTGACTATTGCTGTATGGCGACTAATTGAGAAGTATGAAGTAAGACATGGTGCACTGAATCTGAATTAGTTGGGATCAAGGCAATATAATGATGAGGGGTCCTACAAGGACTCTATTCGCAACTGTGCCTCTGTATATGGTCCTGGCTTTGTCACTAACTAGACCGATGACTGGGAATCAGCTGGATGCGAGACGCACTGGACCAGTCAATGTCGTGACACTTGGGGGAGACCTGTGTTCAGCAGTGGACGTCTTTCCGCTTAAATGATGATGTTGATGTATATGTATCTTAAACAGTATTTCAGGGCATACACCTCTGCCGTACTAATGTACTTATCATGAAAATTATCTCGGTAATTCAAACAAACATTACCAAAATGTCTTTGTGCGTCGGGTCAATCGCCGCAGATAAAAATATATTGTACTGAAACGTCACATGTTTACGAGCGTCCAAAATAACAGCCATTGTACGAATAAAGACCAGTGTTTGGTCCTTTGGTACAATGGCTTTGGGAACAAGGACCAGTGTCCTGCCAAGTTTTGGCGCTTGGGAATAAATGTTTCTTGTCACTTTTACGAGTAAGTAGCGATTACTTAGCAGAAATGAAAGTGTTACTCTTTGTTTATTAAATTCATTTTCGTAAGAAATTTTGATGTACTTCTTGACACCAACATTTTGAAATGGAAGGTTCTTTGCAACGTGCACAATAATTGAAACTAGGGACGAAAGTACACATGCTTGTAACTTACAGAAAAGTGTGTAAGTAGCTTGAATGCCATTGTGACATTATCCAATCTGATTTTATTATAGTACAATGGCATGCAAGCTACTTGCACACTTTTATGCTAGTTACAGCTACGTGTATTTTCGCCCTAAACTTTCAAAAAACAAGGATGTTGACTCCTCTATCTTTTGACGAGGCTCGTAAAAGCTGCTATGGGAATATGTATTCAAATGTCAGCATCCCTCAAGCTAATAAAATCTTTTATCGACCAGCAATAGGTACCTACGTCTGCCAACTTAGCATTTATAGCTTCTGCAGTCCACCTATCAAGATGACGTTCAAATTTGGTGGCTGATAAAGAAGACGTTTTATTAGCAATATCCATTAGCACAATCACTGATCATTCAAGTACCATCACGAGTCCATACACGACATATAAATATATGTTTCTATGTATGTAAGTACAGTTGAATAAGCTATTTTGTATTCAGATAGAAGTGTTGTGAGTGTGCTGAGTAGTCAACTCTTTTAATCCCCTTTGAGCACTTCGTTGTGTTTGTTGTTTAGTGGTAGCAAGGTCTAATGCTGCGCATTTCCGGGTAGTGCAAAAGTGTTATAAGGTTTTTCCGTATATACTTGTCTAGTATTAGCAGCCAGGATACTGGTCTGGTCTATTACATGAGACTTAAACATAACTGGCGAGATACACACACACGGGTACACATTTGCCTTATCTTTCGGAAAAGATCGCCAGGCATGATGTTAGGTTATGTTATGAAAAATATATTGACGGTATCGTAGAAAGGTGAATATTTCAGCCTGTATACCAATGGGCCAGTTCGAGTGTCCGTCTACGTTGGTGTCATGCCGCCGCCGTTTGTATCCAATTAGTGCGCGCCCGTAAATAGTCGAAGTCAATTAGATGGCTGCCGTGTGCCGTGTCAGTGTCCCCGCGCCCCCAGTCTGTTTACTGAAAACATACATGTGTTGTGTAGATCTACTTCTATTTAGTTAGCTGTGATTGGAGGTGACATGTACCGTCATTTGATTTAGTAGGATAAAGCACTACGGTATCACACCTTTTTTTCGGTCCGTTTTGAAAGTCATCAAAAAACAGAATACTACTAGATACAGGGGCAATTTTTTGAAACGGCTTTGATGTTTCTGGCAAGCCTGACGCTTGCGAATGTGCAACAGCTTCATGTTTCGGGCTGACCGAAAGCTTGACAATTCAAAAGTACCTATAAAAGGTTTAATTGAAATATTTTTTTTGAGTTTAGGCTTTGACTTTGTAAGGGCAGGTATAAATCTCGAAAAATTATCCAGTGTATACGTGTAATAATGTAGACAAATTTTAATTTATTCTTAAGATGATAGGTAAGTAATAAGAGGGCCGTAGGGACAGCTGTTTTGTTAACCAGGAATTTGCTAAAGATGTTTCTGAGCACGCGACAGGAAACAAAAAACTATCAGCTGTACAACTAGACATAATTATGTACCCTAGAACAATAACAACTAGACATAATTATGTACCCTAGAACAATAAAATGCCATTTAATTTTAATTACAAAAGTGTAACAGAATTATTGACTTTGACTAGCTTTTGCCCACGACTTCGTCTCGTAAGAAGCGAGAAATTATTGGTTCACCATATAAACTTCCAAACCCCTTTCTACCTCCTTAAAGATCCTGGATAAAAACTATCCTATGTCCTTCCCATTGTCTCGAACTATGTCCATAAAAAAAATCATCTGAATCGGTTCAGCGGTTAAGCATGAAAAGGTTACAGACAGACACAGAATTAAGTTCGCATTTATAATAATGATATCGTAATGTATTCCACAAACAACCACCTATGAGTTATTTCTCATAAGTCATAAGCAAAACACTAGACAGCAAACAGATTTTCCTTGAATTAAAACAATAAGTATCAAGTTTTCCTCCTGACCGTGCTAATAAATACGAATGCAGATCTTTGTATGGAACCTGTGACCTTTATCTCAACATACTCAATGATAAGTGATGCAGATTTTATAGTGTTGATAATGAAATAAGGGCGAGAAAACATGTATAAAACTTACCCCAGGTTTCTGGAAAGCAAATATCTACGCGTCACACATTAAGGTTGCCCTAGTCGATCATTCCTCTATACAAACGTAGTATGGCGATTACTACACTGTTTGACGGTGTACGTTCAAAATAAAAAATGAAATCAATTTGCTTCATCATTATCTAGCCCTGTATGGAAATAAACAAGTAAAAAAATATGTATTTGAAATTTATGAGCGTCGAAAGTTCCATATTTCAACACTAATTTTAACGCATCTTTGGGCGGAAATAAATAGCCATAAGAAAAAGGAAAATTTCAAAACGGCCTCCATACAGGGATAGATTAGCAGTTCAACAATGCAAATAATTTTATTTTGAACAAACACATTAAGTCGTTTTTTTATATCCATATTCACGAAGGTCTGTTTATAAAATTTCGCGCGCTCGTTTTCGTCCTAAATCATCATTCATTTCGCTACAAATTTGCAAAAGAGTGTATTCGTACGCGAACTAGCTTCTTAATGCTCATCACAGTATCTATCTCTTTCGCACGTGTTGTCGAATGAGATAGCATGCATTTTAACTCCGCGCACAAAATAGTTCATGCCGTCGACTAGGGCAACCTTAAATGCAACTCAAATAATGAGATTGGTTGTTGAAAATTCATTCTTCCACTATTCTATCGTGCGTTAGACAACTTGTTACATTAATTTTGCGATAGTTTTCGATCCAGAGACTAGGTCTTTGCTGTAAGCGTATCAACAGCTCGTTAATAAACGTTGCAAAGGTCAGCTGTGCAAAATGCGTCATGCAAAATGCCATGGTTTTTAGAATCTACATAATTATGTACCTACGTATGTACTCTAACATGTTGATCTATAAGTTCAACATGTGTTTAAGAAGATACCTACGTGTATAATTATGAGATTAATTCTCAAAGTGCAAATAGGTTAAAATCTCCATCTGACAAACCGTCCAACGTGTTTAATTTTGAATAAGTTACGCAATACATAATTGAGATCACTTTCGAAAGAGCACTCAAAGAACAGTGATTTATTAATATGGGCCTTAGATTAGAGAGAATCTATCTGCTTACTTTTAGTCCATCCAAAGGTTGTCTGTAAGATCCTTGTTTTTAAATAAAACCGCCCATTGTACACTTTTTTTATAAATGTTTGTAATTGTTGTGAGTTAGTACAGATTAGTTTAATACTTTTATATTCTTAATAAATAGGATTCTTTACCCGTGTGATTATACAGCCAAAAGTAAAAGAGTTATTGTAGTTTCTTACTAACTATGGCGGTTCCAAAGACCAATTCCGTTAGTAATGTGTGCGTCTGCAGCGGATACCGTTGCTATGCTACGTAACCAAGCTTGATAACAATTTTGTTTATTTTGCTTTTGAATTGCATGTTCTTAGCTGTCGGTAAATTTAATTCTTATTCTGTTTTTAGACAGAAAACGATTTATAACGGCACATTGTATTACAAAATTAAATTGAAATACGTCCTAACATTCTCTCGAATCAAATTTATTATTATCTCATTTCAAAACGTCCATGCATACTTCAGTTGAACGGTTCTTTTTATTTTTGCAATTTTGTTTTTTCAAATTTCTTATTTTTGTCTACCAGCAAAAATGCAGTTAGGTGTTATCTGACACATGGAGAATGGACTGAGCAATACAAAATATACCACTCTGTAAAGGAGCCCAAAGCGACTGCACGGCTAATATATGTCTCTTTTTTGACTAAACTGACACTTCAAACCTATGATGTTGACCGAACACATATTGGCTTCACGATCGAGACTCAGGTCATCTCTCTCACTCTTTTCTGCCTAATTTCAGTTCGCAGCGGAATTAGGCGTTCCCTACGCTCAGTCCATTCCTCTGTGGCTATGGGTTTTTTTTATTTATTACATTCTTGACCCAACACTGACAAATGGTTTTCAAAAAGGATAAGTTATAACAGATTATGCAGATTACTATTATTGATGTGGTGTTATTGTTTACGAAATGTCTTTTAGTGAACAGTTTTATCTGTGTCACAAATATTTTGCACGATAAACGCTTATCAGTATTATCAATGTTTGCTGATAAACAATTTCTTTGTTTAGATACACTTTAAAATTTCACAAAATATGTTAGACAATTCCTTGGCTGTTATCTTAAAGTTTTATTGTTGTGATAATGAATAATTAAATGTAAAAATTAAATATTTTGATAGCTATTATATGAATGAATTATATTATAATACTAACTCTTCACATGGGGTCAACTACTTATGTAAATAAACAATATTTTTTATTCAGATTTTGAGATACCTAATTATCAAAATTTGGAACAAAAAAAAACTCTATGGTATACAAGAGAAAGTCCAAATTCCGTTGCAACCCATACATTTAGGACATTTTAAATACAAAAGGTCACTTAAAAATCAGCTACAGTACACAGTACACACTGCTAAAGTCGATACATCAGTTGGTGACGATGGATTGAAATTATCTCAAATTATGATTTGCGTATGCATGCATTTTATAAGAAAATGGCGCTTATTTCATTGAGCCTGGAATGAGACGGGTGCGAATATAACTGATGATATTATATTTATGATCACATAAATTATACAGCGTGTCTCGAAATTGGGGCGATTATCTAAGCTAGGTTGTACCAGTTCTTATTCAGAAACGGAAACAGAAACTTCTTTAAAACTTTGACGTTGAGTTTCGGGACACGCCAAAGATTTGTTTTTGCATTCTCCATCATTTTATTTATATTATGAATGACAATCTTTCTGTTGCACTATTTGTTATGATTTTTATAGATTATCTTTGTACATGAAGCTGATGAGAAATGTTTGTGTTTCAGATGCCCCGCGGCCGGGACGAAATGCAAGTAAACGTGGCAGGGCTAAGGAGAAATATTAAAAACCTCGCGCACAACTATTCCGATGCCCAGGTAACATATATTCCCCTTACATATTATGTAGTAGTACGTTTGCTTTAATAAACGCCTCCAGCTGCGTTGGAAGACTTCCCACTAGGTGGACTAAAGACCTGGTTAAGTTTTCGGGAACCCGCTGGACGCGAGACACACAGGACCGGTCTATGTGGCGACACTTTGGGGAGGTCTATGTTCAGCCGTGGATGTCTTATGGTTGAAATGATGTTAAATAATATTATGAACATTTTCAAATTATGTCCATTACTGTTGAACTCAGTCCTCTCTTCAAAGAATGTTTAAAAATGATGAGATTATAAACAAACCCTTTGCAGGGGTCTAGTGATTATACTGTCAGCTAGAGTTAGTACGCCGCTTGGTTAAATTGGCAACTAGGTACTTACATCCTGCACAGGTTAAACTGTACTCTGACTAACATACACCAGCACACAATCCTTATTTTTTACATTTACACATTTGGCAATTTACATAATTACTTTAAAATCTGTACCATTCCCACTATTAATACCGTTCACACTTTGTATACAGTTCTTCTTGTTTACGTCTTTTTAGTTCGCTTTTTAAGCAGTCGGGTTTTTTGATTTTTTGGATTAACTTTTTTTAATTATAACTTTTTAGTTATTTTTTTTTCGACATTTAAACATATAGGTGTTATATATTTTTGAAATCGCCTCTTCAACCCCTTTATTTTGATACCCCACACGATAGGTTTGGAAGAAAAAGAAATTGGGACCCACAATATGGCGCCCAAAATCCGCCATTTTCTATTTTCCAATTTCAATGTAGACAGTGACACTCGCAAGGTAACGAAAAATTGATTGATCAAAATCGGCCAACGCGTTTGGTCTCTGGAACGCCACATAGGAACAAACATACATACATACATACTTACATACATAGACTGATAAACACATTACCCTCCTTCGGCAGTCGGGTAAAAATCAAATCATTGCGATCTCATATACTCCTCCTCATTACTGAGGGTCGTGACAACTTTGCCTTCCCTAATTTTCGTCATGGAGAGCATCGTGCAGCTTGTTGTTCAGCTATGTGCTGACTTGGTCTGACCATCATAATGGATTGCGACCTCTAGGTCGTTTCTCTTCAATCTTGCCGGTAACCATCAGCTGTTCCAGGTTGTGTTTAACCTTTCTAGCAATGTGACTAAAGAACTCCAAAATTCTAAGAAGGCAGATCGTGGATAGTATGATCTTAACGTATACTAATATTATAATTTTTTTTTATTTTTTTAATTAAGGACAACCAACAAAGCATACACCAAAAATACATGTTAAAGTATTCATATTTTTACATTGTATAGTGTAGCCTTAATTAAAGGCATAAAATTAAACAAAGGAATAGGAAATGTAGAACAGTTATATACAGATTTTTACTACTTTTTCTAATAGATTATTACATAAATACAGTTTACGTATATTGTAATATAAAAGCGACATACAAATGAAAACTCATGAATTAATGCTGGTTTTGCTCGATTAATCCAAACAATTTTGTACAACGTTGGGCAAACCAACAAAAATTCCACCAATTCTTTATGTTTATGTAAGTGAAAAAAACAAAAGAAGAAATAAAAAGTTTGTGAGTGTGTTACTCTTTCACGCAAAATCTACTGAATATGTTGCCTTGGTATAATTTTCGACATTCAAGCTGGCGAAGTTGCTGGCAGAACCTAATAAATAATGTATCTCATCTCACATAATCAATTTAAATATTCCAGGTAAAAGTGCGCGAGGCAACATCAAACGACCCATGGGGCCCTTCAAGCACACTGATGGCGGAGATCGCCGACCTCACGTACAACGTGATGGCCTTCACCGAGATCATGCAGATGATCTGGAAGCGCCTCAACGACCACGGCAAGAACTGGCGGCACGTGTACAAGGCTCTGGTCCTCATGGAGTATCTCATAAAGACTGGCAGCGAAAAGGTCGCGATGCAGTGCAAAGAGAACATCTTTGCGATACATACGTTGAAAGACTTCCAGTATATGGAGGAGGGGAAGGATCAGGGTGAGTTTCTGTATATTTTTTTATGTATCAAAAATAATCTGTAGAGAAGGCGCGGTCGCTATGGCCTAAACCGGCTAGATAGCAATATCATCAGGGAATCGATTTATTCTCCAACTTTGGTCATTTGGTACCTTAGTTCATCTGTCACGTGGCCGTGTTACTTTTTATACTCACTCGATCGCGGTAACGTAAACATCAGCTTTAAAATATCGTTTGGAGTAGATTGTTTAACTGTAGTGTCACCAGACGGCGCTTATAATACAGATTGACATACGTTAACGCGATCGCGCGTATAAAAACTTGCACTATTGCGTAACAGATGTTGAAAGCAGTATGAACTTAGTTACCAAATTACCAATACGGGAGAATAAATGGTTTTGATGGCTTTGATGTACATTCTTGACAGCAGTGTAATGTGTAGTCTAGTTGTCACTATTTTATTGCCACTGAGTGTAAATCTACTATCTAGTACAGACTGTTCACCCTACATCCAAATAACTATTATGAATTTTAGGACACAACCATGTCCTAATCTAAGCAACCTTGTCGCACCTTTAGGCTAACGACCTCTAACCCATGCTAATGGCTTATGAACGTGGCGACACTACCTATCTACCATGTGCAGAATGTTAGGTAGGCGTAGGAATTGTAGGCGTTGCGTTTTCTGTGCATGTGATAAGCACAGGGATTGTGAACCTGTGGTTGATGCTACAGCACATTGAATAACTAATTATATGATAGTAGAATGTTACGATTGATTTCACTTCTAATAATAAACTGATATGATTTACAAATGAGTAATATGTAGGAAGATCCCAGGGGTCAGGCAAAGTGTTAGTTTACTAAGAGTTGATTTATGCTCGGTACAAGTTCCAATTCCTTACTATGCTGATGCAATGTGGGTATACAAGTCACCTCTGCCTATTTCGTCGAAGAATCCTCAATTCCACTGCTGAGCTCTTTTCTTCTGCCAATCCCCACGTTACTGTGCCCGGTTCTACACGTGGTGGCAACAACGGACGACCGACACCTAGACTTTCAATCCTTAGACCCCACTCAGCTACTCCATTTATCATGACCAGCTCCTTGTATCCAGTCGAAGAATTCTTAGCAGTGACAAAAAATTGTGTAATTTGCTGATCAGTCATGGTCAGTATTCGAAATTGTATCTGTCGCATAGGTTGATTATCCCTGTAACAGATGATACAGCTATGGGATGAATAAGCTCTGCTCAGATTATGTTCCAGTTTAACAGAGTCCTTTATTCTGTGAGCATCGAAATTATTTAGTTGATTAGTTGTGGTTGCCCTGTTGTGTCGTAGATGGGTCATTTTAGGTGCATAGCCAAGCCAACATAATATTACTTGATCCTGTTGTAAAACTGTGCCCCTTGCTGAAGTAAATTAAATTTTTTCGTTCGTCTGAAAGGTAGATTTGAATTTTAATCTTGTTTATCCAAATAAGACTGACGATTAGCACTTTTTAAACTTCCTTACTAAATAATCGCAGTTCAGGAAACGCCCACTTTTTATTTCAAAATAAATGAAGCCGATAATCCCTATAGTTTATCTTAAATTCAATCATTTTACACAGAATTGTCAGGATTTTTACAAGTTTAAATTTGGTTTCGTTTATCATCTGTCACGGTGTCTCATTCAAAATTTGCAAGTTAAATTTACTTCTTGATGTTCTTTGCACACACATCTGTTTAACAATTTCTAATTTATTTTTATTATAATAGCTTCTTTTAACAATTTTATATGTATTTTTCCAGGCCTAAACGTCCGTGAAAAGGCGAAATCACTAGTAAACCTGTTAAAAGACGACGAGAGGCTAAAGAACGAGCGAGCGCGAGCGTTGAAGGCGAAGCAGAGGTTCGCGCAGAGTGCCAGCGCCTTCGGCAGCGACGGAGCGCTCGACACGCCCAGCAGCCCCACCTACCCCGCTGTGAGTACTCACCTGACCTGTGTGCTTGTGTGTGTGTCTGCACTCTACTCTCCCGGGATAACGGCTAGTGACGCAATGGCTTATAATTTTAGAAAAATTCACGCCACACGTAAAGAAAACACTATACCTGCAATATATGGGGCACCACCCCTTTGAAAACGCATTATTGTCTATTTTTAATTAATGACAAGTGGAGCCGATGTCAACCCTTTGGCCAATGTATAAAGTAAATTGGAAGAGCAAGTGTGCATATTAAAAAATATAAGAAATTTGCTAGCTAAAACTTGTATCAGGTGTCATAGCCGTAGTAAGAGTTGTCACTGTCAGTCAATTCATTTGAGTAAAAGTTGACAATTCCCGACACGCTTGCTTTGTAGCGTGGCCCAGTCTCTAGCAGTGGCTGCTGTGAAGCGTCTCGGTGCTCTAAGGTTTCATATTATGTTTGATGTTTTCGGGGGCGGAAGGAGTAGTGGAGAAACTCTCAAAAAATGGTTTTATTTTCACCACTTCCTTGTCTTGTCTTTAATCTACTTTTCTGTTACTTTTTGTGTTATATTAGTGTTTTGTGTTGGTAAAGCAGATCGCACGAAAGTGGTTTAACTTTGAGCTTAATCTAACCTTGGCATCGTAAGGTGTTAAAATATATAGTTGTTCTATCTCACGATGACATGTTACGTGACTTTCATGACGCCGGTATAAGATTCATTTTGCTACGATTTACGATGACGTGTGATTTGATAACGACTGATTTTATTACTACTGACGTACGACAGGTCATCCTGTACAAATGCTTTGATTGTATTACAAGAAGCATTCACTAATATTAAATTGTATCTTTTCTTTCAAACTTACAACTATCCTCATCATTTTCATTACATTTTCTACTCTTCACATTGGTAAAATTATGGGCCAGATTTTTGAATTGAAAATTTGAAGTTGAAAGTGTGTTAAATGTCAAAGTTGTCAAACTTTGATGTTTTCATGCTAAAGATGACTTTAATAAATTATTCAACTTCCAATTATTAATTCAGGAATCAGGGTTTAAACCATTTTGTGTGATCACATGTTTCTTTATTTATTTATCGGCTCTTATTTGACCTCTATCTCACTTGATGTGGTCGACAATGAAGCACGCTTGCCTAGAAGTAACCTATTCACTTTTGACACATGTCATAGTTCACCTCTGTACCGTGTTAACTTTCAGTACCCCCGTGCCCTAACCTGTGTATCCCTTTCAGTTCGGCAGCGACGGCGCGCTAGACGCCACCTCCAGCCCCACCTACCCTGCGGTGAGCACACTACTAAACCTGCACTTTAACCTAGATCTCTGTCACTGACGTATTACTAATGTCACAATTATGGTGTTTAATCATTCAGTTGGTCATCGAAGACGTCTGATTAACCTACTTTCGCAATATACACCCATAATTAATCAATATCTTGACGCTATTCATGAACTGAATTGCAGATGTTTGAATTTTCTATGGAGAATTCCTATAAAAAAATTCACACTGTTTAGTGATTGTTTGGCACATTCTATATTCAAATATTTAAAAAAAAATTGACGTAGAACCATAGTTCACAAATGAAAAATAATGACTTTTTGACAGAACCAGTCATTTCAGAATGAAATCGAGTTACAAAAATAAAATTTGAATATGGAATAGAACGCGCTTAGTTGCTCACACGATTTGTCATTCTATTCTAAATGCAAATTGCAAAGCGAGTCAAGGGATCGGCGTTACTATGTCTGTACTATGTTCCGTTCGGAAACTGACAGTCTTAGCGGATAGCGATGACTGACTATGTTTCTTTAGACTGTGGCCTAGTGATCACATTTTCATTAATCTGCCAAAATCTAGTTGACCGTTTGTTAAATTTCACTTTTATCAATTCCAGCTAAGCGGAGATTCAGCGGAGTGGTCTGGTGGCGGTCGGGAAGCGGAGCTAGCGCGACCACTCACCGCCGGCGAGGAAGAGTTGCAGCTGCAGCTAGCGCTGGCCATGTCACGTGAGGAGGCGGAGAGGGAGGAGAGGCGGCGCCGCTCTGACGACGTGCGGCTGCAGCTCGCCATCAGCCAGTCGCAGCAGGACTTCCAGTGAGTAGCACATGTACTACTGCAGCTGCAGCTAGCACTGGTGCCTGTACCATGTCACGTGAGGAGGCGGAGAGGGAGGAGAGGCGGCGCCGCTCTGACGACGTGCGGCTGCAGCTCGCCATCAGCCAGTCGCAGCAGGACTTCCAGTGAGTAGCACATGTACTACTGCAGCTGCAGCTAGCACTGGTGCCTGTACCATGTCACGTGAGGAGGCGGAGAGGGAGGAGAGGCGGCGCCGCTCTAACGACGTGCGGCTGCAGCTCGCCATCAGCCAGTCGCAGCAGGACTTCCAGTGAGTAGCACATGTACTACTGCAGCTGCAGCTAGCACTGGTGCCTGTACCATGTCACGTGAGGAGGCGGAGAGGGAGGAGAGGCGGCGCCGCTCTGACGACGTGCGGCTGCAGCTCGCCATCAGCCAGTCGCAGCAGGACTTCCAGTGAGTAGCACATGTACTACTGCAGCTGCAGCTAGCACTGGTGCCTGTACCATGTCACGTGAGGAGGCGGAGAGGGAGGAGAGGCGGCGCCGCTCTAACGACGTGCGGCTGCAGCTCGCCATCAGCCAGTCGCAGCAGGACTTCCAGTGAGTAGCACATGTACTACTGCAGCTGCAGCTAGCACTGGTGCCTGTACCATGTCACGTGAGGAGGCGGAGAGGGAGGAGAGGCGGCGCCGCTCTGACGACGTGCGGCTGCAGCTCGCCATCAGCCAGTCGCAGCAGGACTTCCAGTGAGTAGCACATGTACTACTGCAGCTGCAGCTAGCACTGGTGCCTGTACCATGTCACGTGAGGAGGCGGAGAGGGAGGAGAGGCGGCGCCGCTCTAACGACGTGCGGCTGCAGCTCGCCATCAGCCAGTCGCAGCAGGACTTCCAGTGAGTAGCACATGTACTACTGCAGCTGCAGCTAGCACTGGTGCCTGTACCATGTTACGTGAGGAGGCGGAGAGGGAGGAGAGGCGGCGCCGCTCTGACGACGTGCGGCTGCAGCTCGCCATCAGCCAGTCGCAGCAGGACTTCCAGTGAGTAGCACATGTACTACTGCAGCTGCAGCTAGCACTGGTGCCTGTACCATGTTACGTGAGGAGGCGGAGAGGGAGGAGAGGCGGCGCCGCTCTGACGACGTGCGGCTGCAGCTCGCCATCAGCCAGTCGCAGCAGGACTTCCAGTGAGTAGCACATGTACTACTGCAGCTGCAGCTAGCACTGGTGCCTGTACCATGTTACGTGAGGAGGCGGAGAGGGAGGAGAGGCGGCGCCGCTCTGACGACGTGCGGCTGCAGCTCGCCATCAGCCAGTCGCAGCAGGACTTCCAGTGAGTAGCACATGTACTACTGCAGTTGCAGCTAGCACTGGTGCCCGTAATGACGGGCACTTCATTAGGTTGCCTATTCGTGGCATGACGTGTGTTCATGTACGGTGTACAGCACTAGCGCATGTGCTCATGTCCGGTGTGCAGCACTAGCGCATGTGCTCATGTCCGGTGTGCAGCACTGGCGCATGTGCTCATGTCCGGTGTGCAGCACTAGCGCATGTGCTCATGTCCGGTGTGCAGCACTAGCGCATGTGCTCATGTCCGGTGTGCAGCACTGGCGCATGTGCTCATGTCCGGTGTGCAGCACTAGCGCATGTGCTCATGTCCGGTGTGCAGCACTAGCGCATGTGCTCATGTCCGGTGTGCAGCACTAGCGCATGTGCTCATGTCCGGTGTGCAACACTGGCGCATGTGCTCATGTCCGGTGTGCAGCACTAGCGCATGTGCTTACGTCCGGTGTGCAGCACTAGCGCATGTGCTCATGTCCTCTGTGCAGCACTGGCGCATGTGTTTATGTCCGGTGTGCAGCACTAGCGCATGTGCTCATGTCCGGTGTGCAGCACTAGCGCATGTGCTCATGTCCGGTGTGCAGCACTAGCGCATGTGCTCATGTCCGGTGTGCAGCACTAGCGCATGTGTTCATGTTCGGTGTGCAGCACTAGCGCATGTGTTCATGTCCGGTGTGCAGCACTAGCGCATGTGCTCATGTCCGGTGTGTAGCACTAGCGCATGTAGTCATGTCCGGTGTGCAGCACTAGCGCATGTGCTCATGTCCGGTGTGCAGCACTTGCGCATGTGTTCATGTTCGGTGTGCAGCACTAGCGCATGTGTTCATGTCCGGTGTGCAGCACTAGCGCATGTAGTCATGTCCGGTGTGCAGCACTAGCGCATGTAGTCATGTCCGGTGTGCAGCACTAGCGCATGTAGTCATGTCCGGTGTGCAGCACTAGCGCATGTGCTCATGTCCGGAGTGCAGCACTGGCGCCGCGCCGCTATCGTACAGCCGCACTCGTCCACTCTAGCTGCGGTCCGTGCCTGCCAGGCCCCGCGCGCCGCGACCTATGTGCCGCTGTCTAACTGAGGATCCTAATGCATGCATGCATGTATTTCCTTACCCTTCCGATTTATACCACTATCCATCCCACCCTCATCCCAAACCTATCCCATCCACCAGACTGGTAGGCTACCTGCGCGAGGAAGCAGTCCGCCTCCAAACGTACAAGCAGCGTGCCCCATCCGCTCCGGACTGGTCCACCATGGCCTCCACTACCCAGGACTGGTCCGGAGCTGGACCAGTAGCAGTGAACCAGCCTTGCCAGGAGTGGTCGGCTCCCGTGAAGACGCCGCCGAGGTGCTGGTTCTACGGGTGCATGGAGTGTCTCAGACCGAATGTAATACAGTCAGTGCCGAAATCGTCACTAGTAGCAGTTTGATTGTAGTAAAGGGACGAGAAATGTACTTTAGACAGATATATATTTATAGTTTGGGGGTCTAACTTAATAGTTGAAAAATTATTGATGTATAATAAGTTCTTACCAATTACCATAACACGAGCTGATGTTTTTTTGGCTCAATAACTGCTCCTCTAATGATAGAGACAGAGAATGAAATACAGATCAGTGGTCTTTACCTACTTGCAAAGACATCCCTCTTCAGCCATTTTTATTTTACGTGGTGTAATGCTCATGCATACTGCACTACCACGGGGAGATAGTGCAGTTATGTGGGACTCTAACCCACATCAACGATCAGCAAAGTTAAAAGATTGAGAAGATAGCAGCTCGATTGAAAAATATTGTCATCATACCTACTCCGTTTAAATCTAATCAACTGTTTCTCGTATAGAACGACGGACGGTCTCCCGCCACCTAAGACGCAGAAGGGCCAATCCTCTCAGCAGCAGTCGCACCTGCTGGACCTGCTGGACGTGAACCTCAGCAGCCCGGTGGCCGGGTCAGCTCCCCCACTTGTGGACCCCTGGGGGGGACACGAGCAGCCACGACCGGTAAATAGCAGTTATTTCTAAGAGTTACCACTTAAAACCAATAATAATAATAAATACATAATTATTAATATTTAAACGTCCTGGTCTTCCATAGAAGACAGGACAAATTCATGCCCTACACACTACGTCTGTATAAGGCGACAAAATATCTTATCTCATTTATAAAACTATTATTTTGCATGGCGCATTTAAATACGCAAACTATATTTATTCTGTGGCGGTATCAATGAAAACAATGTTCTCTCAAAAAGCCTAAAATCGGATGTAAAAACAATTTATACATAATTTTATAAAACTTAATTTATATTGTTTTTATCCTATCTGTCTATGCAGTTGGAATTTGGTATATTTGCAGACTCGATGGTAAGACGTTAAAAGGAAGTTCTATGTATTGTCGCTAGAACCATATGTAATGCTACATTGTGTGTTGTGTTTTACAAATTATTAGAGGTTATCTATCTATGCATCAACGTAAGACGCTAGAATAAAAACCAGATCCGTTTTCAAAAGTTATTGTTTGTACAAATCGTTGAATAAATGTATTTTGTGCAGGAAACATCATCAGACGCGTGGTCAGCAGTGGGCAGCCCCGCGAAGGACCCGTGGGCCCCCGCCGCGCCGCCCGACCCCTGGGCGCCTGTCGCCGGCATGCATGTAAGTACGCGTCGCTCAAGTAACTCAACCGTTCTTCGTAAAAAATAAAATCTTGCCCTACATTAGGAATTACTGCCGTATCGTGGGTGCGTTTACAAACATTTAAACTCATATACACAAATAGCCCGACCCAGAACAACTATGTGTAAACCATAATAGTACATTGTGTATTAAGGAATTACGATCGAGGCTCTAGTAGAAGCCCGAAGTCGAAGACTGAGGGCTTTCTGAGTCGAGGTTCGTAATTCCCGTACCGCCCGTGATACATACAATGTTTTTCATCACATTTGCGAGTAATAATTATGAATTATAGCTTTAATACACAAGTCAGCACAGCTGTTATTACGAAATACGAGTTTTTTTTTTTAAGCGGTTGGCGAATTTTTGCCCACACCACAGATTATACAGTGTTTCGTTCAGAAACTTTAAGGGCAAATACTTACGTAGGTATACAACAGCCATGACGGAGTGTAAAAAGAATTAAATAATTTCGACGTTTTCATACTATAACTATTAAAATCGATTATTAAGAAAATTAGTTGAGTATTTTAAGTAACATGTAGCGAGATTGCAAAGAAATTCCTGTTTAGATAATATTTTAAGACAATTGCGTGTAAACTCCTTGCTTGAACTTGCATGACCTGTGTGCTGTGCCATAAATTAAAAATATATTACTTACCGCCCTAGGGTTTCATGACAAAAAGAAAGCCCGAGGGTTTTATATGAGGCATTACGGCCAAGTTAACCTCTATGTTTTGTTACTTTTTACGTGCAAGTGTGATGAAAAAATATTTGTACCGTGCGGGACTCAAACCTGCGACGCGCAGCACGTACTTTAAAATTGACTTTACATTAAATTGAACATTATTCTGTTCTATCTTAGTCTTCGCAGTTGGATTTTGGTATATTTTCCGACGCAATGGTAAGATTTACAAAAGATGTTGTGATGGTAATGCTAGAACTATATGTAATGCTATGTTGTGAGTTGGTCCATTACAGTTTAGATTAAGAAGATCATTTATTGCCAGATGCACAATGTAAACATCTTGTGAATAAATTAAAAGTTAACTAGTTGTGTATGTTGGTAATCTACGAAATATCAATAATTTCAAAAATTATTTCACTGCTAGAAAACTGCATTAAGGCGCAGATATAGTGCTCGCCAAACTCCACCCTGAATTTGGGATTCGATGCGCAGATGCGCAAGGCACGAAACCGTGTTGTTTTTGTATGAGGTTTTCTATTACACAGCCATTGTAGCCAACTTCAGGGTGACCAAGAAGTTTGGTGAGAACTACACCCCTCAGACAATGCTCTAAGCTCTCAGTAGCTGATTTTAAAATGATAATCATGTCTAAACGGGTAGTCGTAATTCTTAAAAAAAAAATTACATTAGACCATTTTCTTAAAAATTTGATCTTAGAAAATTTTGAATTTTAGTCGTTTAACATAGTGTAATAAATTTTAAAGTTATGTCTGACACGGACAAAAACACGACAAAGTCATAGAATAATGAATTTTGGATCGCGCGTGTGTGAAACGAGTGCGCGTTTTGTTCCCACTAGGTCGTTGGCGACTGTCGTCGTCTTAATTCCAAGTGCAATAGGATGTTTCAAGCTAGAAATATGCACGATTTCTGTAAGATTTGGAGAGTGCAGCTAGTTTGCAAGATCATTTGAACCTGAACATTATCCAACTATGTTGAATTCACTTTTTATTTTTGATAGGTTCTCGTTTGACTACTATCTCGCCTGATGGTAAGCGATGATGTGGTCGACGATGTAGCATGCTAACTTAGAAGTAACATACTCACTCTTGACTTAAAGACCCCCAGGTTGTAGCTATCAGGACATTGTTCAGTCCAGTCTAGCAGTTGAATACCCGTGCAAGTTACCTATATATTGAGTAGATATGTTGACGTTGCGTGTTGCAGGGCAAGTCCCCCGTGTCAGTGCTGTCCTCCCCGTCGTCGTCAGAGCTGGAGCAGTTCGACGCGCTGTCACAGCGGCCGCGCACCAACCACCACAACAACATCGCAGAATCGGATCCCTTCGACCTCACCGCGTTAAGTAAGACCAATTTTATACATTTCTTGCTAGTCAATGAATACTCTTCTAGAGTCGATGGCGAACTCAAGTTATATGCAGTATTGGTGGTGTTTATTCGGAACTCCAAAATGCAGGGTGTTTTGAACAGGTTTATAAAATCCCATATTGCAAAATTGTGTTAGCAGAGCTTTACTTGGGTGCAATACAGTGCATGAGTGATGTTCTAATATCCTAGCCCATTGAGTGCCCGAAACGTGGATCCACGCGAGACACAATGGCTTTTTATTTTTTCCTGTAATTCAACTTGTTGGTGTTCAACAACAACTTGATACTCAATAGACTATTGACCAAATACTTTACAAGGTGTCGCAAGCGTCATAACCTCCCTTTGATATGGAAATAATTCTGCGACGCCAAGTCGCTTTAGCTTTAACGAGTCTCTTCGTTTGATCATCTCAATATTATATTGCTTAAAATCAATCAATTTATATCAGGTATTACTAACCCACCACTAGTCAAAATCTTTTTTAAATCTAAAAAATAGTTAAGAAAGTAATCAGAACATGTCATCATGTTTCAGGTGACAACCTAACGCCAAAGCCAGCGTCCCCGCTGGTGGGCAGCCTGGGCGCCATCAAGAAGTCGCCGTCGGCGTTCCTGGGCGAGAACTCGTCGCTGGTGAACCTGGAGCGCCTGCTGCAGCCGGCGCCCGTGGAGCCGCCCGCGCCTAATCCTTTCGCGCACGAGCCGGCGCCGCCGCCGCGGCCGCAGCAGATGTTTGCGCAGCCGCAGCCGGTGAGCTTACTGTCTAGTTTTGGTTAATAACAAATTCAAATTCCTTTATTGTTTGTCACAGGTGGAAAACGGTTATTATCTATACTAATATTATAAAGAGGTAAAGTTTGTGATTTTTGACGTTGTAAGGGGTAATCTCTTGATCTACTGAACCAATATTGAAAATTCTTTCGCCGGTAGAAATCTACATTATTCCTGAGTGCCATATTATATTTTCAAAAAAAATAGAGATCCTTATGAAAATTGCAATAATGTAACTCAAGGAAGCAAAATGTCATTAAAATTCAGTCTTTGGCGAGCGCTGCGAAAACTATTGATGATAGATATAAATTATTAGGTAAGTAGGTAGGGTAGGCAGAGTAGGCAAGGTAGGCAGGGCAGGCAGGGTAGCCAGTTGACGGGAGCGAAGCCGCAGGGGTCAGCTAGTCATAATATAAATATAGATTGCTGAAACATACCCACAGAGCGTACAATATTTAATAGTCATTTAAGATCTATTCTATCATTATTCATGTTAAAGTACATTATTAGTTACTATTATTATACATTTCAAAGAGAAAGAAAAAAAAATATCATTCATAACTCATTAATTAATATGTCAAAACTCATGTCAAAATTACATTATAATTAATTCATGTTACACTCTTGTCAAAATTCATTGTAATTCATTAAATATCGTCGATATACATCAGTCCACAGTCAGATATAAATTCAACAGTCACATACACTTTTTATCATTGTTTTTAAGTCAATACTTAATCATTTAAAAATACATTGATCGAATAGTATGCATTACTTATTATGAATACTTTGAGTTTATTTTTGAAAATATTCAGTCTTTCGATGTTTTTTATACAATTTGGTAATCTGTTATAAATGTTTTATTCCTATCCCAAATATACTCGTCTTGAATTTCTCTGTTCTACATCTAATAACACTCAACATATTTTTATGTCGTACACTTCTTAATGTTTCATAATTACTAAAATCGCATTTTATCATCACTGCAGCCTCATAAATATGCATTGAGGGGAGAGTTAAAATTGTTAATCTAGTAAACTGTGCTCTACAGGTATCAGTTTGTAAGTCCACATATACTCCTAATGCATTTTTTTTGGGCTTTAAACGCATATTCTCTGTCGGGAGAATTACCCCAAAAAAGAACATCATATTTGAGTGTAGAACCCACACCAAGCAGGAGCTGCTAGATAAAATAATAAATACCGCACAGGTCAATCTGCAGGATTAGGCAACGCTAGCCGAGGCCGGTCCGTGGATGGGTGACCATCTTTACATAGAGAGATTCCTCCATGCCTCAGGAAGCATGTTAAGCTGTTGGTCCTGACTATCATTTGTGGCTTTCTCACAGTCATTACGATAGTCGGAAACAAAAATCTGACAGCAGTCTTGCCAAGAGATATCGTGGCACATGTTTCAGTTAATGTATTGTGGCATTAAGGGCACAGAGCTGACTTGGAGCTGTAGCTGAAAGAAAAAAATGTAAAAACTACATTGACGAGTTTTAACTGATATCATAATAAGCAAATTTTTATTGCTATTTTTTTTTTTAAAAGTCCTCTGCAATTGAAGTTTGATTAGATTTGGATAATGCTTGAAAGGAATTAGATAATAACTAGCTGACCCGGCAAACTTTTTTTTGCCATAAAAACACCAAACATTTATCTACCCTACCTACCCAACCCTACCTTACCTTACCTACCCTACCCTACCTACCCCCTATCCTACCTACCCTACCCTACCCTACATACCCTACCCTACCTACCCTAAATAAAAATAGATGTTGGCCGATTCTCAGACCTACTCAATATGCTCACAAAATTTCATGAGAATCGGTCAAGCCGTTTCGGAGGAGTACGGGAACGAACATTGTGACACGAGAATTTTATATATAAGATATTCTGTATAAAATCATGTGGATTATTGATTCATAGTATGCAGAATATCAATGCTAAGAAGCTTAGAGGCTTTACCAGAATCAGTAAGAACCTTCAGAAATATCTTTTATTTGTAACAGATATAAATCCTGATTGGAGCTATACATGAAGATAAGTGAATCCTGGATTGACTTCTTGTCATAAGGTCAAGACAAATATAGAGTGAGTTCGTTACACCCCCTATCCCCTCCCCACCCTACTGCCTCAATCTGGCACTGTCGTTAATAATCTGTCGGGGACCTGTAGCAAATTCTATTGTAGGTATTGGAATAAATAAAGTTTAGGTTCAATACAGAACTTCCGTATTTTAAACCAATTGTTATCGATCTATCTCTATGTTACAGGCACGACTCACAATGAATGAGCTAAAGCAGCAGCAGATGGGTCTAACGGGACTCAACTTCGGCACGGCTTCACCGTCGTTCGGCGCGCCGGCGCCCGCGCCCATGTCAGCGCCCATGGGCGCCGCGCCGCTCGGCCTGGCGCCCATGGGCGGCGCGCTCAACGGCGCCGACCCCTGGGCGCCCGTGCTGCCCCCCGTGGCCGCCCCCCGGTCGACATCCCCCTGGTCGCCGCCACACACGCGGCATACACCCAACCCGTTCCTCTCCTAGCCGCTCACCACACAGGTAACATATTGTTTTACATCAAAGATCAAGTTTTAAGGCAAGAGCAATATTGACAACACATTATGTGACAGGCCCACTAAAACTTTCGCCCTTCGCAAGAGAACTTCCCAGCAAAACAAATGTCTGTTAAAGTTAGAAAAACTTGAGTCTAAACAATATATTTTTTTTAATTCTAAGCAGAGGCGTGTAGTAGTAGAGTGTAATCTGTATTTTAGGAGAAATACTTGTTGATACCCTCTGATGCCCTCGATTATATAAACACTAGACTCTTGGCAGTGTAAAAAAGCTTGCCATAAAGTCAAGCTGCCCGTTCATTACAAAAATTAGAAAGTTGAAGCAACTAGCTCTTCGCGAAGCGTGTTTCCCATAAATAGGAGTATTGGTAAATTAATTTTATTACTCGTAAACTGATGGTAATGAATTGGTTTTGTTGGCAGGGTACAAGGTAACGCGGGGTATGTCGGAAGCGCGGCTTGCGGCCCGCCCCGTCCGCGCGGCCGCTCGGGCCGCACTGCCGCACTGGCCGCCTGACGGCTAGGCGGGCCGCACTGCCGCACTGGCCGCCTGACGGCTGACGGCTAGGCCGGCCGCGTGTACTGGACCAAACAAACTGTACGCTCCACGTGTCGCCGCTCCACGCCCCGAGTGTCGTGTGAACTGACGTCATCGTTGTGACGTCACCCTCTAGTTGTAACGGACAATAGTTTATTCCTCAGTCTGCGCTTGTTTGTACGGAATTAGTATTTTTGTTTCTTTTATAATGTCCTTTATACGAACACCAATATTGATTACCAATAAAATCTATGTATAATAATTGTATTCGTGGTAATAACTAATTTACGCAAACGGTGTGTGGTATAATCATGTGAAATTATGTTCTAATATAACGTGGACTCAATATGGTGGTAGGTAGAAGACTCGGGTGTCGACGCATTCGACGTACTTTTATTGTAAAAAAAAAACACAAATATGATTTTGTATTATTTAAAAAAATGTATAAAATGACGATATTTAAAAAAATAAAATATAATATAATTAATAAAAAATATTAGAAAAATAATACGTCACGAGTATTTTTTGCTTGTAAATGTTTAGTTAGTGTCGATGTGTCGATACCCACTAACTCTAAACGCAGTATACATAATGTAAAATGAAATGTTTTTTATTAATAGACTGGATAATGCTGTGAGCTGTCGTGTATATGTAGTTGACGACTCTGTGTGTTTGTGTGTGCACGTATCGTGGATAGATGTAAACTATAGGAAATTATTCGTAATTTTATATTGTACAAATGTCTGATTAATTCGTATTTCGATATTGTACAGATTCCAATTGAATAAAAATATTATTTAATGAAATGATAGTGTTTTTGTGCTTTTTATGTATTATCGTAAGGAAATCGGGATTATAAAGACGTTTATAGGTTATGAACTCAATTTGCAAATAAATTAACAAATTAGCAATAAAATTAACTGTAACTATCAGATCGTGCGCTAGGTGTCTATTTATGTAGAGTGCACATACAGACAGACAGACGAATAGACCGTAGCATAGAGAAGTAGTGTCGATAGTCTAGAGGGTTTGGGGCCTCCGTCGATAACTGCTCTATTCGCGATGGCTAGAATATTCTCGAATACTTGAATATTGGTGAACCTAAATTTGACGTGAACAATTGCGATACTGGTAGCTAAAATTAATATTTACGTTAGGAAAATTCGTTCGTCTATTTTGTCCGAAAATAACATACTAGAATGTCAATGGACCACTCGAATTTTAAAAGTAAGCAATAATATCGATAGAAATATGTCAATTTCAAACCAAATTTTGGCTATCAGCAACGTCACTGCTCAGGCCCCAAACTGATTCGGGTGTTAAGGGTTTTGGTAAGGTCCTCGGTGAGTTTCACAGAATGGTAGCACTGAATCATGTTTCAAGTACCAGGATACATTAACTAAACGTTATCATACATTGTGGTGTTATCATGAATATTGAGTAGGTTTTGGCTAGTTTCATGTTCTTTTTGGTCTCAAAATCGTGTCTTCCTAGCTACACAAACGCAAAATGTAGGGAAACTCATTCTGTGAAATTCACACGAGACGTTGTCGCGACGACTAAGGTGACAAGTTGTTATTCGTGCCTTAGTAAAGTTTTGTATTACAGTAATTGTATGTACGTCGCCCTCCACTTCTCTTCTCCCCCCTTCTCTTGTATTTACGGTCATGGGGTAACTGGCTGGCTTCTCGTAGTCATTAAAATTAGGGATCGGGATGGGGTGGTATTCGGGCAATATCTGAGAAGCTGGGTGGGGAAACACATCCCTAAAACATAAGTCGTCCTAGTATTATAACTTTGTCCAATTTAATAATATAATTAACGGATCCAGAGCCTCTAACCATAAGCCCCTTTCTAGTTACACCCATGATCAATGATATCTGTCCATAACTTTTATTTAGATTACCTTAATGTCACAACATTTGCTTCAAGAGTTACATCTTGAAGTCTGCTTACTTCGAAAGAGGAATAAGCGTGAACTTATACGATTTCAAATAGAAATATAAATATTATTTTGTCATACAAAATATGTTGACTACTATTTTTGCATTTTGTTTAAAAATTGGCAAGTTTTGAAATTAGTTAAGACATTTGACTGCTTTTCGAAACAACTTCTTATAGATATATTTTGTAACGAATAAAATGTAATCAACCAAGTTATATCTTGGTTGGAAGCTAAAAAAGCCGAACAAAATTTTACTTTGATAAATTGTGTTTGTGTGGTTCACAAAAAAACTAAGTTGAGAGCACAGTAAAGCCTTTTTTGCAATACTGGGATGTAGCGGCTTGTTATACATTTTGATTTGAGTTATGCGTATTGAGTTCATATGAACTATACTGCGTCCAATCAGGGTGAGTTTGTAAGGAACATGTGAATTCTTATAAATGAGCTGAACCATAAATATATATGATATAATTGGCTATCCTCATTATTGTAGTATTCAACGTATTCGATAAATTATTACGATTAGTTTACACGCTAGCTGTGTTGCCATGCGCGAAGCAAACACGACGCCTTGCCAGATAAGTAATCGCATTTATATAAATTTAATACTTACAATCCATTTGATAATGTTACTGCAGTTTTTCCAATAGTTTTATCGCGCTGGCAACACATTTAGCGTTTGTTTTTTTTTTTTCGCTTATATACTAGCAGGTTGATGTGGTTATTGTTTATCCGTTATTTAGATAAATTATTATTTTATTATCATTTCCTGACCATAAATGCATCGATGCTAATTCAACGTGTCACTAGCTAGGGAGAAACTGTAAAGATTAATGTAACTATTTAATTAAAATATATAAGTTTTTCAATATATCTTTGTGTATTACTTCACGTTAATTTTTAAAGTTAGCCTACACCCTGGTAAAGAGCCGGGTGCAGGCTTACTTTCGCACCCCGACGCCGACGAAACAAGGTTCTCACCTTGAATGCCACAGAAGGAGGCATCCATGAGTATTTCCACCTCGAAAAGTCACCAATCAAATTGTCAATTTGTTCAACCCTTTAACGATCTAAAATTTGAGCTCAGCAGCAAGAAAAAAGTCGGATGTCATATTGATGACGGTAAGTTTCAATAACATCAGTTACGCTGACGATATGGTGCTGCTGGGCCCAACGCTGCGCTTAGAGCTGCGTAGTTGTTGCGAGTACAACGCTCAAGCGGTTAAAATAATTTAAAATGTCAAAAAAACAATCAATGTGCCGCAGGGACGGATCTAGGGAAGTGTCCAGCCGGGCAAATGCTCAAAGCAGCATAAACGAGGGGCGGCCAAACTGCACTAACAGCCATCAGAAAACCTAACCAATTCGTGGTGTGGTGCTAAAATTTTCAAGCTCGCTTCGCTGTCGAATGTTCTTTTTGTACCCACCGTTAAGGGTTTGACCGCCATCAATCGGCCAATCATATAGACGGAAATTCACATCACGTCTTTCATCTCGCATGTGATTGGTCGATTCAAAAGATGTGAAAATGTTCTGCCTTTCCGAATTCACTTACGCAATTAGGCTGCCTGGGACTCGAGAGTTTGGCTGACACTTATAGCCCTCGCCAAACTTATTGGCCGCCCTGAAGTTGGTTTACCGGATGCGCGAGACACGAAACGGTGCTGTTTTTGTATGAGATTTTCTATTGCGCAGCCATTGTAGCCAACTTCAGGGCGGCCAATAAGTTTGGCGAGAACTATACCTATGATGAATTATCAGTGGGGCAATGGGCTGTGTGGTCGCTGGGGGCAATCGAAAAGTTTGAAATTTGCACCGCACAAAGCCAGTTTCATTCTGAAAGGTAATTTTAAATCGTGTTCTATGTCCTACTATTAAATTTAATAACGTTCCCGTATAAAAACGTAATAAAAAAATAAAAATCCGACTGCCTAAGAAGCGAACTAAAAAGACGTGAACAAGAACAAAATCATGCTGTGCAGTTGGAGGAAACATATTCGCGAGCTGGCTGACCAAAACCAGGTGTATTATTTTTAAGTCGACATTTTTTTTTCTAATTAGGTACATTTAAACATATAAGTGTTATATTTATATATTTTTGAAATCACCTCTTAAAACCCTTTATTTTGATATCCCACACGATGGGTTCGGCAGAAATAAATGCCATTTTTCTATTTTCCAATTTTAATGTAGCCAGGGACACTCGCAAGGTTAAGACGAACCGATTGACGTAAGAATCATCAAAATCGGCCGACGCGTTTAGTCTCTAGAACGCCACATAGGAACAAACATACATAGACTGATTAACACATTACACTCTTTCGGCAGTCTGGTAAAAAGGAAGCAGTCCGTATGCTATCTTGGTCTGGTGTTAGGAGAGGAATTTTGCATTTATAGATAATGTAAAATATTCGGTGGAGAAGCAAAAAAGAATGTTTAATAGAAAAAGATGATTATTATTTAATGAGAATATCTAAATCTACGTGGGGTCTCTCTTTTTAACTTTAAAGACTATTTCTGTAGGTTGTAAGTGCTACAGATAGGGGCGGTACGACGTAAATTACTTCAAAATTAGCGTTTATTTTTGATATTCGTAAGCAAAGCGTACAGGACGTTTAATACTGAGGCCTTTCCGGTACTAGCTGGCGTACTTCCGGTCGATCTTGAAATGCAGCGTCGTGCTGCAATGTACTATTCCGCAAGAGAGACCATGGACTCGGACCGTTTAACGCAGTCGCAGAGTGACCGCGTTAAAATCTAGATTATTTAAACTGACGTCTGGTAGGAACTTTTATCGGAATGGCAATGTAGGTGTGTAAGTGGGTAATCAAGAGCCGATACCTCCACTAATTCTTTCCATCTGTTCGTGAGCGGATGGCCAGGACGTGGCTGGAGGTGGATCCAGAGTAAACTTGCCCTATTTCTAACAGGACATGGTAACTTTAAAAGTAAACTATTTTCCTTCAAGATTGTTGCCTCGCCTTTATTTCAATGTTCCATCTGACTGCGAATATGTACAATCTTCACATCATATCTTATGGGAGTGTATTCTTTGGCAAGATGAATGCAATATTATGTTGGATAATGTACAGGCTGCATCAGGAGTTATCTAGTTCTCGCCAAACTTCTTGGCCGCCCTGAATTTGGCTACAATGGCTGCGCAGTAGTAAATCTCATACAAAAACAGCATCGTTTCGTGCCTCGCGCACTCTGAAGGCCAACTTCAGGGCAGCCCAGAAGTTTGGCGAGAACTATATTTATTATAAGGACCCGTGCGTTCAAGCGTTTCTGCCAAACCTATTATTGGAATAAAAAATAACAGCTCGCAATGTTAGGACCCATTAATATTAATTTTTATCCGTGGTGCTAGGCAACTGGGCTTATCCCAGTTGTAAACGACCCTTTGTGCCTATTGGCCTTGTTTGTTCTGTCTCCTGCTTGATATGGAGGGAAGTAGTAATTATGTTTTGTTTTCCTACTCCTCCGTTATTTGTTCTTTTCTGATTAATTTCGTTGCAGGATCCAAGACCGTTAAATTCCAGGACTTCGTAGTGCTTCATTGCCTCGGCACTTTTCTGGTGGTCGCCACTGTTGATTTTGGCTTTCAGGAGTTGCAGTGGTTTGGGAATAATGCTCTGGAATTGCCCAAATTCTGTAGTGCATCAAGTACCGTAGGTATGTTTGCAGAAGCTCACGTCGATGACTTCCATGCCATCGTCAGGCTGAAATCTGCCTCTTTGATCTGCAGAGCGGGCTAGTTCCAACTCCATTCTGCAGACCACAGCAGGGAAGTACGTATCTCCTTTATTAGGTGATGTTGATCGGAGAAGTTTTAGGCACACAACCTTGCTACAAACTACGAAACAAATTTCCAAACAAGATAACTTTTTAATAGTCTGACACAGTATGTTGCATGAAAGCAGACATTGAACTGAAACTGTTTTATGTGTGTGTGTGTGTGTGTGGAGAGACTTAAAACGAAAAGTAAATAAAACACAGTGTTACAATATGATTATAATTTATTCATTAATAGTTTACAAAGACGTTATCGTACAAATATTTCAGAATCAGCATTGAATACAAAATACCCTCAAAAAATCATATTCCTCGTTTTGTTCAATATTAAAAGGAGTCAACGCTTCCCAAACGTTTTCGTAAGTACAGACTTATACGCAATTGAAAACCGTTTATATACAAGACTATGCACCAGTTACAAAAATCTCCGTATTTTAAGTAAAAAATAATAAAAAAAATCCCATGTCGTAATTCTAAAAGCATGGAATGGACGATTATATGGTTGGGAGCGGATCAAGCTTACCCTAACGTGATAACTTACAATAACTTACCTACCTTACATGTTCATTAATTAGAAGCCAGACTCAGTGCGAAGTACACCTCCTACACACGGGCGACTTGTCGCAACTACACGCAACTATAAACTCGCAAGTTTACTACGATCTGCTTCAGTTGCTTTGCGCTAAGATCGCCTTTGTGTAGAAAATATTCGAATCTGTCAAATTAACTATGCACAACGTTTTACGGCTGAGATAATCAACTTATGTGAGTTTATTATGATGACTACTTAATTAGTGGATTGCCCTCGTGTGTTAGAGCACAACAATCATAACGTTTTATTATTTAGAGTGATAGTGGACTTGCATTGTTATGCAGAGTTAATGTTGTCAGACTATTATCTTGAGCAATGTACGGTACGTGAGGCGAGGGAGCCTCGGCACTCGTCTGGTATTGCGTCAATCCCTGTTTAACTTAAATTAATTACGGTACATGTTACTGCAGTTAAGTGCTGTTTGTAGGCATCAGTCTCACGATGTTCACATTCACTAACCTACAGGATACGACGGTAGTACAGTACTGGGGGCTGATAAAAAATGTATAAAAACCATCGACTAGACACTACAATATCCAATAAATATTTTTCGAAAAATTTCAGAATAATGTCTTCCATACTAATTTATATACCATACAATCTAGAATAAATAATTCAAGCGATACGAGTGACGGTCACAAAATATTTTAATATAAAAATAATTCGAAATAAGCAACGTGACGGCAGATCTACCAGTTATAAGAAAAATAATCTATGATTATAATAATAAGGTGAAGCGATATTTTCATTATGATCACATTCGCGCTACATCGCGCGACAATATCATCTTACTCGTACTCGTACTCATACTCGTACTAAATGCAAACAGGGCGCGCCTCGTGCGTGACTCATTTTAAATTATGTTTTTTTAGTACGAAATGTGCATCATCAATGCGCAGAGGCATTGACTAACATTCCCATTAAATAATAATTTAATAATTATAAACCATTGGCAGCGGATTCCGTCACAGAATTGGCTGATTGGGTCGTTCGTCGCCGCCACACTTACGACAAGATGGCGGCTAAAGGAAATAAAATGGCGGCCGTCAGCGCGCCCGGTGTGTCACGTCACCTGTGTTGTGACAGGTGACAGGCGACAGGCGAGCGTGTGGAAGAGTATTGCGGATAGGATTTGTATGAGAGACCCTTTTGAACATGATGTATTGATGAGATGATGATGGTGTCTATGAATTAGGTCGCACAATAGTCACAGAACTCAAAACAGTCTTGGTCAAATTGGCAGTGTCACGAAACCGAAAATTAAAGACAGATCTGCTGGTTTTAGGCAGCAGTATGACGATGATGTGTTGTCAAAAGGATCCCTGGTGACGTGGTGTGGTGTGGGTGTGTGATGTGTGGCGCCTAGTACTCCCAGTGGGTGGCGTGGCTGAGGTCGGGCCCGGCCAGGCGGAAGTTGCCGTTCTTGGCGGCGGCCAGGTAGTCGCCCCCCTGCGCGGCGCGGATGGCGAGGCGCGTGGGCTCGCGCAGCTCGAGGTGGAAGCCCTGCGGGGTGTCCGCGTCGCACTGCACCGTCTCGCTGTCCGCGTGCCAGTATTTGCCGTTTTGTCCTGGAAGTAGAATGAAGATCTTAGTACCACGAAGTCAATCTGGCCATATAGAGTCCAATATCCATCGTTTTATCGCCATGGCATTTTACTTATTGGGGAAGATGGCTGGGTTTTCGAAAAGTTGATAACTGATTAGGTTCGGCTTACAGAAAATTATCTGAATAATTTCAGAACATTTTCATATTTCCAAAAAGAACACTTACCATACGTTTATTCTGATTAAATCTAATCGCCTTGTCAAAAGAAATTATCACTAATAAGCTGCTGGAAGTATTTAGTTGTGGGTAGTAAAATCCTGCGACTAATCTTGCTAGTCGTGTTTTGCTCAAGTTTACGCTTACCTTTGAAGTAGACGGCTCCCTTGGGTCCACGGATGACCTGTATGGTCTCGTAGTTGGCCTTGTTGCATTCCAGCCGCACGCCCTTGGGGCCCACGAAGCCCTGCTCGCACTTCAGCACCAAAATAGGCCTGCAAACAGAACTTGAGTTAGTTCAGTTGGAACGAAACGCGTACTATACTTCGTTTCTTCGGTCACGTGTCTCGACGAAGCAAAGACTCTTTTGAGCGGCTTGTAGTCCAAAATAGAGTAGAAGTAACAAGAGCGCACGGAAGGTCGACCATGCGATGAACCGACCAGAACAGTCTAGTCATCTCTATCAGTACACGGTCATAGTCAACCGAGAGGGATGGCAGCCGGTGTCTCACTGTGACATGCTGACCACAACCACTCTGCCCAGAGTGTACCGATGGAGACGAAGAAGTCATTGTATTGTATTACATGCAGTTAGTGACTGAAATATATTTTTGTTTCCTTGTTTATTTCTGTCACAATGCAATATTAATTAATATTTTTTTTTGGTGATATGTTGTTCAAGGATCATTTATATATTATTATATTAAATTAAATTTCATTAATCACCTAATTAATTTACTGATACATTACATTACGAATAAATAATTTATATACATGCTGTGACCAGCCAGGAAGGAACCCTGACACCTGAGATGCAGGACATGTCCTAGTTTGGGTGTCATAAGTTTCTAGCTTGTTGCATGTACTAATGTAGCCAATCATTGTATTTCTTCTTTTCAGTTATCTCATTGTGTATTAGGCTTTGAATGAATAAATTAATTTCTTTAATTAAAATCAATTGACTGATGTAATTTCGCTTGTTTGTATTTTCCTTAATAAAATCATTGGTTTTGGTTTGTTGGTCATCTTTACTTTTAAGCTGGATGTTTTCTTATTTTTTTTATAGCCTATAGGCTCGCGCGCTTGACCACTAACTCACCTGATGGTAAGCGATGATGTGGTCGAGGGTGAAACACGCTTGCCTAGAAATAACCTATTCACTCTTGACTTAAAGACCCCTAGATTGTAGCTATCGGGAAAAACAGACTCCGGCAGGGAATTCCACTCCTTAGCTGTACGCATAATAAAAGTGTTCTCAAAACGTTTTGTGCGTTTGGGTGGGATGTCCACCATGTATCGATGGCGCATCGCCGTACGTCTGGTAGTCCGATGATGAAACGGGTTCTTATGTTTGGTTTGAATACAATTTTGGTGTGTACCCTAATAATCAAGTTAAAACCCGAAAATTAATGTCATTTTAGTTGACTATAGGACATAATTCACATTTTTTGGCCCAAAACTTTTCCACTTCTACGGCATCGACGGTGGTAGCGCATCTAGATAATTTTGGCTGCATGTTTTGTGGCACAGAGGGCAGGACAGCACAAGGAGCATGGTTTGCGACTGGACTCCACCCCAAACCCTGCCGCTGCTCCCTCAAGTAGCCTCGCTTTGCGAGTTTGGAGATACACCTTCCTACTTGGTTCTGAGGCGGTTCAGGGACTTATAAGAGTGTAACTCACCTGTTAATAAGATAGAAGTAATATTTGCAGTTGTCCTCGATGACGTCTGTGTTGGCGTACAGGTGGCCGGAGCGCTTGGTCATCAGGTACTTGCCGTTGTTGGCGCGGAAGGCCACGGCGCCGTCACCTTGCCACTCCAGCTCGAACAGGGCGTTGGAGGACCTGGGGACGACAAGTGGAATTAATTATATTGAATTATAAATCTTATTGCTACTGCTTTAAATATAGTGCAGTTGAGCTTAAGGACACAAGGTATGGTGTAAGAAGCCTCTTTCAATTTCTAGCTTCCATAAAGTGTAGCGACAACTATAAGGCTTTGCAGACTGTCAAACACATTTCATCATCATTGCTGCATGCACGCCCTGCTGGTGCATGAAATCTGGCTTAGCAGACGACAGACTTCTGGCAAATGACAAGTCTTTCTTTTAGCCAATGTGTGTTTAAAACCTGGGGTTAATACTGTCTAACTGTTACAGGTTACTTGTATTCAACTACATCCTATTCAGACTGGGATCGAGCCCAGAATACTTGGAAAAAGCAGGCAGATGATAACGTACTTGTTGTCTCCAGAGGCCTGAATGCCACCGCCGGTCTCCAGCGTCCAGTAGCGGTCCTGCATGGTCCGGATGTACCAGCGACGCGTGGCCCAGTCGAACTCCAGCTGGAACGTCTCGTGGGAAGAGATCTCATCCTGGTTTGCTGTCACATCAACACCTGGAAAGAATGGAGAAACACGTTAGTTTCTGAACTCGGTAAAGATTGTGTCAGGTGCCTGTTTATAATTAGGGTTAGTGTCTTGGTGTCAAAATAATGATTATGTATCCAAGTGATTGTTTTTTTTTATTCCACTATGAATAATTTCCTCTGCAAATTCTGACATATCCCGAAAATGAACTACCTATTTAAAATAAAGAATGTTACGACCTCTTGCCTATTTCATTTTTATCAGACGTAATCATTGATAAGACAATAAAACCAGCCTAGAAGTGCACCTCTTCTTACCAACGTAACTAAACAAACTCACACAGTCGACCTTTCTGGGCCACTCTCGCCTCGCCACTCAAGTGGACAGCTGACCGTCTGTGCTCTGTTGGACGAGCACTTGAAGGAGTATGGGCCGGAGTACGTCGGTAAACACTTCAGTACACAAGCCCAAGGTAAGGCACCAACGGGATAGGAATATGTAGTCATGTCAAGTGGCTATAATCGCGTTTGGATAAGGAGATTCGTTTATCTTATTTGTTTGGCTACACTTCACTTGTGTACCAGATTGCTAGGCTAGCTATCTTCTAAATATCTAGAATTATGCTTGTTTTGGCAAACAGCAGCGTCATTTGGTGAAAGGCATACAAATACAATATACTTTAATTAACAAGTAAAATTTAAAAATTTAAAAAACCCCCGACACATTTATCTTGCGAAAACATCCCGATTCAAACGGTAAAACGCCCATAACTTTTGAACGGCTGAACCGTTTTTTTTTAAACATAGCTAAGAACACTCTCGACACAATCACCTTTCCAACAAAAAAAACTAAATCAAAATCGGTTCATCCGTTGAGGCGCTATGATGCCACAGACAGACACACAGATACATAGATACACAGACACACAGATACACAGCAACACACCTCAAACTTATAACACCCCTCTTTTTCCGTCGGGGGTTAAAAATAAACAATTCATGGTTAACTCAATTTTCAAATGAGTTTTTCCTGGGATATACATAAACATTTTGGTTTAACATATTTTGTATAAATACATATGTCTAACCGCCATGCTATATTCATTCTTCAGATAAAAAAAGAGTTAGAGTGTATAGCTTATTATATTCTATTGGCTCTTAGGCTAGTATGCTTAAGTTTTAATCCAAGTGAGAGTTTTACAGACAATTTTGAGAATTAGAATTAATATTTGTTTCGGGATATTTACCATGTATATTTTGTTTAAATATCCCGAAACAAATATTAATTCTAATGATTGTGACCGTGTCAGCTTAAAAACTTATATATTTGAAAATATTTGAGATGTTTTCATAATCCTGTCCAAGATTGTACTAAACATTTTCAGCTGGTCAGACATTGTTTAACATTTTCACTCATAACAGAATCACATCAGTATACACAGCGGGGCCCTGGACAGTCTCTCCAGGGATATATATCGCAAGGAGTATCGTTAAACTTCAGTCCCCTGTGGCACAGGATTCATGTAAGTATAATCACGCTTCACGTGTGCCCCAGGGGGTGGGTAGAGATCGTAATTGAGCGGTGCATAGTAATGAATTGGTTCGAGACTTGTTGTGTTATGTTAGGCGGCTAGACTTTAGATTGATTGCTTTAGATTAGTTTTGGTTCGTTTTCATAACATACTATGCTGCCGGGTTCAGATTTCAATGTTTTCATTTGACTTTAGGGAAAGGTCTTCTTGTAGGGAATATTGTTCAGCGACGAGTTCGTTGAATAATTTTCTCTTTACTAGATTATTAGATACGAGATTTCACGAGTTCGGTGTCAGCTTGCTTGCAGCATTATGAGATTACCACCGATATTACGGTAAAACACAGTAATTTCTAAATCTCCTATCTCCCGGAAGCTGAGCGTTACTACATAAAATAATGTACAGCTTGAGCTTGAAGCCAGGAAGCAGCGCGCGCGCATCACTCGGTGTGAGTGTGAGTTAAAGATTTGCCGCGCGGCCGACAGGCGATCGTGCGCAACGCATAGGGATGCCAGCTCTTTCTAAATGTTTACTAGAATGTATTTGATGCCACGTTTTGGGATTACTTTCATTGTGCGCACAATGCGCTTAGCTAAGGAGTGAAATTCCCTGTCGGAGTCAGTAATCCTCATATCTACAACCTGGGGTTATTTAAGTCACGAGTGAATAGGTTTCTTCTAGGCAAGCGTGCTTCATCGTCGACCACATCATCGCTTACCATTAGGTGAGATAGTGGTCAAGCGCGAGCTTATCAATAATAAAAAATAAACCGTTTGTTTTAGTCGGCAATTAGGTGGCTTTCAATTCATGAGCGAGTCCCTTGCAATTCATGAATGCGCCAGTGACTAGCCCTTCGGCCAAATGTAGTCGGAGGAACACCGCCTGGTTTTTGTCTATTAATACTTATATCTAGGTGCGAGTCTGACAGACCCCTCCGGTCGTCCCAGGGCAGTGGGGAATTGAATTTACAAATTGGAATATCAACGCGTAAAATGATGAGTTGATGTTTAAACCAATCTCAATAAAAGAAATGAAAGGCCTTTTCTTCAGTAGAATAATAGGAATATGGCATCATTCATTATGCAGATACCCATGTATTGAGATTAGTTACGGGAATAGTACAATGGGAATTGAAACATTTATTGTGTAACTGCATGGCGTCGGGCGAACTATTGAACCACGACCAGTAACCGCTATATAAACCGTTATTTTGAGTAAATAACAAGTAACTGCTATAATTAGCAGTAATTCGTGTTGATTACCTACTGTAATAAGACTTTATAGATTCTGTAAAGCCCATTTTAAGTATGTCTTATTCAAGTTAGATGTTTCCATGTCCTAATCGGGTCATAATTAGCTGGTCAGCAGGTGTTATCACTTTAATTTTGACATTTTAATCATTTAATTTCATACAAGGGGATTAGTTTGTTAAGAAATCGTATTTTTTCAAACATACAACGCTATCATAGTTATTGTTGAACTTGCAAACTTTAATTATTCTAGTTATTACGTCAAACGTATCCAATACGCCAAATAAGGTTACTGACCAGGAAAATCAGCCACATAAACACAGAACTTATTATAACCTATAAATAGATACTCGTATCTATCAGAATTACTCAGGAAAATGGGAGAAATCTGTGTCCTAGCAGTTGTCCTTTCTAAACTAAATACGTTATCAATAGTTGCAGTGGTATGGGCTATGGGCAGCCCTGCATCGCTTCGTGAATCGTGCGCTATCATCGGGCTATGACCGTCGGCGCACGCGCATAGTACCGCTAGCGGCCCAGCACTCCGCTCAGATGCATTACCGGCCATTTATTTGTTGGCTAACGGACATGCTCAGCTCAGCCAATATTACACTAAATTCGATTTATCTGATAGAAGTATAGAGGCTTCGATATTTATCGTAGCTATAGAACGATCTCGCAGTGCCTAAAGTGCATGGGAGGATGCTGCTTCGAAATAAGCATTTAAATATATGATTGGAATTCACACAGCGGCCCAGTCTTTAGTAGTAGGTATATGTAGAAGACTATTCGGGAATTCACATTCCTGACCGTTTCCCAATGTAAAGGAAACTTACGCACGCTTTGCCGTCCCGGTATCAACCTTCCTAGTTCACTGCTTCATTTAATACAAAATGGGAGCAGACAAAATATATGCGAAAGACAAGTGACATTCCCCATTGAATGGGCAGCGAAGACCTCATATTGACATGGCAGTAGCAGACGAAAAATGCAAGCAGTTTATCCCTTTTACCCACGAGAAAAGTCTGTCCATTACGATGTCGTTGTTTTAGAACTGGACTTTAGAGCATATCTTTTAAGCATCCTTCTCCATCAAAGGTAGTGACAGCTGAGGTGGTGGAGCGTGTAACACAGCCGCGCCCGCAGCACAGCCGCACATGAGTGCACATGCGCGTTAGGTAATTGCGCATGTTATCCGCGCGCCGCTCCGCTGCCGCCAGGTGACGGCCTGACGATAGTGGCGAAACACCATTGCTAACACTAGTGTCATGACATCATATGCAATTGTACACTAATTGAAGCGTAAGCTTAATCAGCCTATATTATTGCCTATACTGGAACACAGGCCTCCTTCTTTTGGGAGGGAATAGGCCGTAATCTACCACGGTTCCAGTGCGGGTTGGTAGATTTCACACTGATGTCACATGCCTTCGAATTTAGGCTCTAGGACTTGCGGTATCCTCACGATAATTTTCCTTCATTGTTTGTACACTAGACGAAGCTAGAACTACTACTCCCCAAAAAAACGTAGACAACTGTCAAATTTTCGGATTGATTAATGAGTTTTATCGCCAAACTTTACGGCTTTTCTGTTTCTGCCTGATTGAAGGTGTTTCAGTTACGAATATTGGTAAGTATGCGAGTATATACAGGAATGAGAAACGTCCGAGGTAGCTCTAAGGCGTGAACTTGTCAAAAAGTGCACCATGTTTTAGTCTGCTGATTCCAAGTATTTAGTTAAGTTTCTGACATCGCTCATCTGGACGTGATTATGTGTCTTACGGTGAAAAAGTTATGAAGTCAGTGTTATTTCAATTTATTGGGTTTTATTTTATTTCTTGCAACACAATCTATTTTATGTTTTTTACCACAGTACCAGAGGTAGTGTGTAATTACCAATGTGTGAGAGCCGCATGCCACACAACGTGGCTAGACTTAAATAGTCGCGAGTGCTCGGGTATGGGCTGGGACTGGGGAGGATGTTGCTAGCTGTAATCGCAGGCAGTGCCGGAGATAGCATACAACAATATAGAACAGCTTATGATTGACACAAACTTCTTGTTCCTAATTGTTTCACATAATATTACCAGAACCTTTAACGAACTTGAATTGATATTAATATTCATACTGTTACAGCAGTTAAAAGAGAAATATAGCTCTGATTAATTGCTTTAATTTTAAAATGGGTTCTGGTTTTTATAGTCAAATTATATTTATTTTACAATTCCAACTTCACCATACACTACTGCCTCTTGCATAGCTAAGTAATCACCTAAAATTAAACGGGGTAGCCAAACTAGCGGCCAATTATTTTTAAATTAAATGGAAAGAAATCACAAAACTAACCATTTTACGTGGAAACCCATTACCGCGAGCCACTTGCAGCATACATTTAATTATAACTATAAAGTTTAGTGATGTGGGAGATCACACGACACTGTGCAGGCATCCGTGCAGTAGAAACGTTAGAAAGCATCGCGCACGTTTTTTGCGCGGAATAGCTGCGCGCCGCACTATCAGCCAATTCCGTTGACAATTTGACGTTGCTGAATACCTCTTAATTGGCTTGCTTTTGAATGGAAATCATCATACATATCATATTATAATATGCGTTTTTCTTGGTGTAATAGATCGCGGTATGGACGGTTAAGCCGACAGACGTGCGATCAATAAAAACGACACCTCCGCTAGGTGTTATTTTCAAGCTAATTTGTTTGAGATTAAAACAATACCGGATGAGAGATCAAACAATAATTGAGATTAACCACATATTATGTAGATTAATGTAATCTGCTTGCGTGCACCTGAGCATATAGTTTAACTGCGCAGCAATAAAATAGAAAAGACGCTACGCCCAATATAGCACGCGGCGGTAACGAGCAAATTATTATAATTTAGCATCGTAATAAAGAATTACGCGGTCTTTGCACCTTCGGGGAGGTGATCTCAAATGTAAATGATGCTACAAGTGTAATTAGTAACGCGGACTGGCTTCAGACCATCTGTCACTATTATGTACCGTTACGCTTTATAACTCGACATTTGAAAACGTTATACAAAACTTAATTATAAAAACAGAGCGAAATCAGATATTCAAATTTAATTGGAGAAATTTGAGCGAGGCTTGTTTTATGGCAACATGCAAATGTTTTAAAAACACACTGCCTGGTTCTTTCAATACATATTCAAATATTACTGACAACGTCCCTCAAGAAGATATACATAATATAAAGTTTATTGGGCTAAATAAAGCTTATTTCGATTCTTCGCAGCTAGATAATATAACTGTACCTACACAAACACAAGCTACTGAACAAGTAAATATTTCTAGTACTGTCGGTAACTCGATGGACGCGGCTCATGACCGAGGGATACGTACGCGATAGCAAGGTCTAGATCGTGACGAGAGCTATACACAAAACCACAACTTAACTAGTATTAAGTGCAGGAATTGACTACAAAGTAAGTAGTTGTTTTGGAAAAACAATAGGTTGTAAAACAGCGGTATGGTGAATTGATATAGCATCTACATGAACTTGACAGTATTGACAGTTAGCCTTGTATCATCAACTTCACGGAATATATAGCTGTTCTATCCACCACGGTATAAACTAATAAATATATATTTACGAAGAAAGAACATATGTAAGAAGAAGCTATCCTTAGTAGTGATATTTAGCAAATCAAGCTATAATCGTGCAAAACGCTATAGTCATTCTTATCATCAATTTCGGCTGGGCACATAAGTTCACCTATAACGGTTTGGTAAGCTAGCACGTCTGCATTGCTAGTGACTTGTATTTTTTCGTCTCTGGACATTTCAATATCTTCGAGACCAATATTGTGATTGGCGTGATTCAGCTCGGCATAAAAACTGTGCCAGTTACGTGAATGAATCTGTTCACAATTACAAAACCGTTAGTTACCGAAAATACCAGTTATTTTTACAATAAAAGCAATTTTGATTTGAATGCCCTGGTTTTGGAGATTGAACTGTCTCTCAAAAACTAAAGAATTATTGAGATTGAGGAGGATTCAGTTTCATCATATTTATATTTTTGCTATACTATTTTACCCCTTGTCATTCTGTCAAACCCTTTCACTCCTTCAGAATCCAATCTAGTATTTACTGTCTTGTCTCACTGAAGGACGAAGGTCTCTCCCTCTCCCATACGATTCTGTTTTTTGTAAGTCCGAGGGTATTCCTTCTGGTAGGAGTCGAGCTTGTCCTGCCATCTTTGTTTAGGTCTGACACGATGTAGTCTTGTATTTATTGGGTTCCATACATTTGTGTACTTAACTTTACAATTCACTGTAGTGTGCTAGATTATCTGTGACTGTAGGAAGTTGTTAGTCGGGCGGGCAATTTGCAGGACTGTCTATAGAACATTGTCGCTCAAAAAGTGCTGACTTAGGCTAATTTGTATAAATGACTTTAGATTTTGATTCTTGGAATTTGTTGCATTGAAATATTTACTTTCTATTAGAATATTGTTCGTTTCTTTCAAATGCAGTACCATTTCCAAACAACAATACTACCTACACAGGCTTGGCGGTTACCGTGACTCTGCATATAGCTCTTCATTATCACCACGCTAGGTCTCTTAATATTACATATATACAGTTATTCCCTCCGTGTAGCTCGCATACACTGTCGTTCATAATAAAGTGCACAGTTAGCGTGACTCTGCATAGTGTAGCGTCTTTATTAACGGGCTGTGTTGCCTGCTTTTGAGATTTAAGTTCAGAGGTCGTGATACTTTTGTGGTTGCAGTTAGATAAAGTAAAAGTCATTTTAGTCCTAAATTCCCAATTACTGACTCATCTGTAAAAACATAGCTATTAGACCAGAATGACAGACACAACGATTGTCAAAAAATCCAAAATGTAATGGTGGGTCCACACCACACAGACTTTCATCAACTTCTACATAAATGTGTCTTTGGAACACAGCAGTACAGACAATTGTCAGTGTGTCAGAAAAGGAAGTCTGTGTAGTGTGGTGGATCCTCCTTATGGGCTTTAAATGCGCTACAGAAATGGCACGAAATCAATCCCAAACATTTTGGACTTTTGACAATCGTTGTCATTGACAGAGTGTCACTTTCTCGCTCAGCGACCAAGTACAGACAACACTGACATAGCTATGGCAAAGCCGACCAAAAACAATGGGGTAAGACTAGTTTATAAGAGATTTATTATGGGACATTGAGCCTTATTAACACGCTTTTATAAGCTTGGTATCTATGAATCTATGTAACGGAATCTTTGAACGTGATTTTCACCCCCTTCATAACTTCGAATTAATTTGAAACTTTGCACACTTATCACTTGACCGATGACAATGCAATCATTCTTAATTAAAAGTTATTGAAAATCCTTTTCTACTTTTTAGTTTTCTTTTGAAGCGTGTTTTTTTAGTTTATTTAAACTATTATTTATTTTTCTTAGGTATCTACGCATTCTATTTTCTAACCGATCCAAGGTTTATTATAGATTGTAGTTCCACAACAGAGGCCTAATCAAGAAAGAAAGAAAAGATTTATAGCCAACTGTAACAGAACATGAACAAACACAAATTAGCTCTGAAGCACAATATTATTTCAGTATGGCAAAAGGAGCGGGATATAGGCTTACTTTAGATCGTATAAACTACGTGAGGTGAGAGCAGGTCGACACACCGTTAGTTCCTCAGCTATCCTGACCGCCTGGTACTTGTGAGCAACACAGCTTCCTTATAGCCCGGCCTTTCAACGACTGTTAGAACACGATGGAAGGAAATGCTTGTTAAAAGATAATAGTTTTCTAGCTACTACTAAAATTATAGTTCTGAGAATACTAGAACTCGGTGTGCTGTGAAAACAAGCATTAATTGCTCGTAAAAACTGAATTGTTACTATAGTCAAATTTGTCGGCATTTCAGCTCAATCCAACACCAGAAAGTGAGTCAGTTAGCAAGCTTTGATTAAATACAGGCACCGGGACACGTGAAACCAAAAGAAAGCTTGTAACAGGCAAGCTTTCGGCAGGATCGTGTATATTGCAGTTGAAATCATGTCGAACTCTCAAAACCGGTCCTGGGCCCGTAATTAGCAAAACAATAGAAAAGCCATCAAATCTCGCGTGGATCCACGACTTAAGCACACGAAAGGTTAATGACTCTCAATTTGATGATTCGAGGCTGAGTCCACTTTGAGCACATGACCTGGAATATAAGAGTTATCTTCAGACACTAATATTGTGTACTTAACATCTTATTTTTATGTGACAACATCAGAACTAACTCTCCATGTAAGCCTGATGTTCTAGATGACGCCATGGTGACAAGTAAGTGAGTATGCAATCACAGCACATCTCCGAACAATACGGGTCAACAGTCGCGACTTCTCGCGTATTGGCACACCTCTCGTACCTCTCGACACAACAGAGCGCTTCTGAGAACTCAGGAAACAATCCACACGTGTCATCGTCGGGATGAGACGGCGAGAAGGTGCTACTGAGATGCATGACTTGACTTGCTGGTTTGAAAAACTATTTTGTTTGATATTTTCATAGATAATGTCTATCTGAAACTTTGATCACTACTAAAGTTAGCGATCGAAGGTCTGAAAAGAATTTTCCATGGATCATGGATGGATGGATGTCTTAAAGCAAGGCGGACTAAAGGCCACATAGAATGTGTCACCTTTAGCATTTAAGAAAGTCTCCAAAAGGCTTAGTCGCTAATGGTATCTTCTGAGAAAAGCTGCGTTATAATATCGAGAATATTTTGCCTTTTTGGCAAGTCTATTGATTGTGGTGACATTACCAACAATTTCTTTCCATCAAGACGAGAAATCAGATACCAGAACAGCAAGACCACTATAAAGACAAAAGGCACCTTGCTTGATTGCAGCATCATATTTTAATTGCAGTAGGAAGCAGTTGTAATGACGCGCCCTAGTACCAGCAAGTGGTGATGCCGTTAACTTTCACTAACACTAAAAAGTAGGAACTAGGAACTAACACTACAAAGGAAGTGCCCATTAACATTATGCAAGTTTATAAGCGTCTATGCGATACGGGAGCAATATTGTCCGTTCCGTATTAGATTCGGAAGCGATTCGAGTTTAACTATCTTGTGCTTGATTGTTTTTACAATATTTCATATAATCTTACACTACCTAAACACGTCAATAATTTTGTAAAGCTTATTTATTTCACTTTCGCACAGTCACGACCGCATCAAATTGGATAGTCAGGCCTTGGCTACCAATCTTATTGACTACTAGTAGAGTAGTAGCATATAGGTATTTTTACAAGACTAACAAAGATTTACCCCGATTTTTAGAAACAAATTTTATCAACGCTTCACAAATTAAACGCAAATGGTGAAATTCATTCAAGCAATAGCAACGACTAACGCGTGTTTGACAATTTGTCACATTAATTTTGTGAAAATAATTAATAGGGTAATTGGAGTCTAAGAGTGGTCGATGCTAAGAGATAACATATTCAGAGCCCAAAAACTTTGTGTTAGAGCTATGTGTAATCTTAAACCTAGAGATGGTTGTGAGTCTGTGTTCAAATCTTTAAAAAATCTTACATTTCCATCGTTTTATATTTTAGAGATGGAAATTTTTGTAAAAGAGATAATAAATTGTTTGCTAAGGTCTCGGAATCCAAGAAAGGTCCCGTGAGAAGCCAATACAAAAACCTCTTAATCACCTGTGGCTATAAAACGGCACTACTTGGGAAAAGTGTTTTCTGCAAAAACCCAACAATATTTAATAAACTACCGGACAGCATAAGAAGTTACACCCTTCGACAATTTAAGAATAAACTCAGGCTTTTTTGTTGAATCACTTAAAAAATAAAATAAAATAAGATATCGAATATTATTATTCGATATCAATTCCCCGACGCAACACATCGTCACAGCGTCAGCACGACGATGGATCGTCCGAAGAGAAGTAAGTGGGCTGCGAAGGATGATTTTTTATATGATCCTATGTGTGACATCTCAACATTTGAATATTAGTGACATTATTTGATACACTTCTGGACTTGTTAATAGTACATTGTGTATTAAGGGCGGTAGGTAAGGAATTACGATCGAGGCTCTAGTAGAAGCCCGAAGTCGAAGACTGAGGGCTTTGTGAGTCGAGGTTCGTAATTCCCGTACCGCCCGTGATACATACAATGTTTTTCATCACATTTGCGAGTAATAATTATGAATTATAGCTCTAATACACAAGTCAGCACAGCTGTTATTACGAAATACCTACGTGAACTTTTTAAGCGTTTGGCGAATTTTTGCCCACACCACAGATTATACAGTGTTTCGTTCAGAAACTTTAAGGGCAAATACTTACGTAGGTATACAGCCATGGCGGAGTGTATAAATAATTAAATAATTTGGACGTTTTCATACTATAACTATTAAAATCGATTATTAAAAAAATTTGTTGAGTATTTAAGTAACATGTAGCTAGATTGCAAAGAAATTCCTGTTTAGATAACATATTCAGACAATTTTTCAATTGCGTGTAAACTCCTTGCTTGAACTTGCATGACCTGTGTGCTGTGCCATAAATTAAAAAAATATTACTTACCGCCCTAGGGTTTCATGACAAAAAGAAAGCCCGAGGGTTTTATATGGGGCATTACGGCCAAGTTAACCTGTATGTTTTGATACTGTTTACGTGCAAGTGTGATGAAAAATAATTTATCTACTTCGGTTTCGTTATATTCGAATTACAAAATTGACAGCGGTTTCATTATGATACCCATAACGACATCGGGTTGCATTATGCGAATCGTCATAAATTCTAAAACACAAGCAAAGACATTCTGAACATACAGCCAGGTACCTATAATATTATCTCGAAATCGAGATAAAATAAATTATGTTTTTAAAAATGGAACAAGTTTAGAACAAAAGTATCGTATACTATTTGGCTGTGGCGGCTACAAGATCTTTGCCTTATACCTAATAAAGACTAAATAAAAAAAAAATGGACGCATGAAAAAAATTCTCAGTGAAATTTAATTCCAAATTTTATTAAAAATTACTTCAACAAAGTGATATTGAAAATACTCCACCAGATATAACAAATAGAGCAGTTGCGGCTACAAATAATTTACTACCAGAAAAATCAAGACATGTATATGAGAAATGAAATACATAAGAACACTTCCTGAAATACTTATTTCTCTATATCTGTGTTTTATTCCTTCCTTCGTAGATAAAATCTTGTATGCAACTGTACGTTATTGGTCTTTTAATAACTCGTACCCACCTATTTCGGTACCGAAAAATGGCACTCGTATTAAAAGACCGTCCATAACGTAACAGTTGCATAATAGTACATTATGGTACAAGTGTGTAATGTTGGTGATTACCGCTGAGGCGCCATTGAGACCCGAGCCATTAGGTGAGGGTCTTAAGAGAGCCGAGGACGGTAATCATCAATACACACGTGTATCATACGACGTTTTTCAACACACTTGTGAAGAAAATAATACTAAAAAAATATTTCCAACAGTGAAAACGAGTTGTGAAAATATTTTCGCAATGGCGGGCAAAATTAATCAGTTCTCCTATGCGCGCGCATCTAACAATGGCGATCGGCCATAGACTAAAAATAATGAGTTATCTTTTTTTTTGGCTTTTCGCGGATAGCGTTTTAGCCACGTACAAAATGGAGAATTTCAAGTTTTCTATATTACAGACAAAAAACAAAAGTTATATTTAAGTGAAAGTTTTATTTATTAAACACGTACAAGTTGAAATTATCTATTTAAATACGAGGTTGCATGAAATGTGTTGCATTTGTCCTATTGAGCACGATCTTTTTTGTATCGAAACTTTTTAAAGAACAAAGCAACTCAACCAATAAATTAAAAAGAAAACTCTGTATCTCACTTGTGAATAATAGTAATGAAAAAGTCACAGTTTGATAATAGGTGTCATTATGTGCCTAATTACGGTGAAATTAGAGCCACTTTATGAGCAAGTGTGTTGAAAATAGCTAATAACAACTTTATTGTACAATACCTACATTCTATGCGAATAAATGATTGATTTGATTTGATCAGATTTACATTAATTTTTTTAAGTATTATGATGATGAACATTTATGATGTTAAAAACTCACCTTGCTTGACCGACACATATTTCTCGTTGAGCGCCGCCACGAAGGCCGCCTGCGGCAGACTGTCCTCCAGCGAGAACAGCTCGTCGCGCGTCACGGCGGTGGAGCGCGTCTTCAGCACGGCCTTGGAGCCGATGGGCGCCAGGTACGCGCCCGCGCCGTCGCGCAGCGCCAGCGCGCCCGCGTGGTACTCCGCGCTGAACAGGCACGTGGCCGTGCACTGCTCCTGCAGCTGCGGGGAGAGTATGCGTATCGTGCGTGAGGTGGTAATTTGCGGTTCTAAATAGCATTTTGATTGCCGTGAAACATGCCATCTTTGCCCACTTTTATCGAATAATTACAATTTTAATTCAATTTTTCTATGGAGACGTAAGTATTTTACTTCATCAGTTACAACTGTAAGATCATGTGCATGTGGTTAGTACTGTAGCTAAATATACCATTATTCAACATTTAATTCAATATTTGTTCGATTTTGTTGGCGGGCAAAATTATCTGGACCTTTAGCCAACTTTGCTCACATTGATTTTTGACGCACATATGGCCTTTATGCAGATGACATAAAAACCAGTACAAGAACATTGGTAAAGTTGGCGTTTACTTTAGGAATGTAAACGACATTATGAAAACATTCTTGCTAATATGACTGGGCAATGTTATCCTGTTTGCACTAAAACTTTTTAAACTTTACCCGCAAAAAGTGGCAAAAACGCACCTAACTCGACGAGTTCCAACAAGTTACTAAGCGAAGTTAGCAACAAGCACGATAGTCAGTATTGCCATACATATAACCTATTTTCTACCACAGCCAATCAATGTTTCCAATTTATTAAGATACGTTTGCACATCAAGGAATGCATTAATTATTTTTGGGCAAAGTTTCCCTTGGGGGAAATTTTGGCATATTACACGGTGCAGTGGTCCAGAGTCAAGAACAGATAAGATTGTTTAATGCAGTTGATCAAACCATGCTGTGAACTAACGAGCTGATACAATGCATAAAAACAACACAATGTGTGTTGTAGAATCCTAAGACCAATAGTCTTCATGACATCACATCATACCTGCCATCTAAGTGTTGTGCAGAGATGCACACACCCACCAAGTCTTACTCCGGGTATCGGAATTAAAAATGGTTCGTTCAATACACTTAAAAGCAAACAAAGACATTAAGAACACTCTTCGCAAGATTGCATTGCAACCAACCCAATGTGCGTCACGTCTCCTTACCAAGCTTGGTATTGGCAATTCATTCCATCCTAGTATGGCCTACTAGGTACTCAATACTGGTTTATTACGCCGTAAAAAGCTGCAACAGCCTCATTAAGTAATTTGTCCGTCGTTCAGCAGTTTGCGTAGGAAACGGTTTGATTCCACTGTTTGCTATAAAGAGCCACAATGTTGGCGGTCTCACGCATGTTGTAAGTCAGTATCGATGGTTCCCACGTGTGGGCCATGGGAAGCAACGGCCGCGGAGCTATTGTTTGCAGAATGAGCTAACTGAGATATCATTAGGGATGCTAACTTGGTACTATATGTACGCATATCATTCGCCTATAACCAAATGGGGCTTTTACATAATCCAGCTGCTGGGACATAGGCCAACTCTCTGTGAGAGAGAATGAGCCGTAATGCACCATGCGGGCCCAGTGCGGGTTGGTGGATGTCACATAAAATGTCTTCGAATTATTAGTTCTATAGGACATGCCGGTTTCCTGAATATGTTTGCAATGTCTTCTTCGATGGAGCTTTTTAAATAAATAAAAACATAGACATTTTTATCTCGGCAACCAAGTCCTATAAGACCGACGCGACGGGTCTCCGAACCTGAGCAAGTTAGTAATAAACTGAAATTCAGTTTCTGAAAGCATGATCAACAAGTTCATTCGATGTTTACAAGCAGTAGTTCCAGTTTTATTGGCACTAAAGTGATTGTTATGGAGTGATAAAGTAAGCACCGTGTTCACAGACAGTGATGCTAAATCATTATTTATAATCCTGATGGTTTTCAAACGGAACCACTGGATTATTTATTTGAATTCCAAGGGAATATTGAATTCAATACTAATTTCTTTCGTGCCAACCCTATTTTACTTAAACGCTCGTACGCAATTTGCGTCTACAAATAAGTTATCGTACAGTGTTGAGCGCTCACTCTTTGTTCTGCGCCGTGCCGAGTGCCGTGTCAGCGAATTCTCTTAATATTCACACTTATGGACTCTGCATTAATAACCATTCTTCTTTACATAGCTCTTGTATGGTAATGATTAGCCACTTTTTACTTAGTTGTTGAGTATTAATTATTCGTATCTGGGAATTAAGAAGCGGTGAAGATGTGCTAGATTGTCATCGCCCGCTAATTGGTGTCAAGACGTGGCGACAAATTAAAATCTGTTAAACGTTTTCTTGATCCGCTTCGACACTTAACGAGCATAAAATCAGACTACGGTTAATCTTTGCTATAGCACTAATCTTTTAATGGATGAGTATTTTGCTACAGTCTCTCAATAAGGCTGTATTTTGATGCAAAGAAGATCAAAACGGGATGTGTCCTCAAATGGTGAAGATTTTACTTTTTGCCAAATATTTGTCAATATTTTTATAAAATGAGATTGGTTGCGGAATGTCCCGAAGAGAAATAATCTCTTTTACGCTACACTGTCTAGCATGAACCACATCTTGACTTGAATATTATAAATGAGAAAATTGTGTCTGTTGGTTAGGTTTTCACGTCGACTTTGATGGTACTTAGCTGTTGGTTATACCACAACCTGGATTAGGTCATAGTATTACTCTTTATCAGTATAAATTCCCTAAGGTAACTAAAACAATAAAACCTAGGCAGTATACAATAATGAAAAAAAAAAGGTTCGACTAACCTTCCCACCAGCGCTCAAGTACTTGTTGTTGCAGGTATGCAGGGCATATTTCCCGCCCTCGTCAGCCCTGAACTCCAACGTGAACAGCGTGTCCTCGCCCCACGGCACGTTGGCGTCCACGTGGATCTCGTCCAGAGACTCCGACAGGTGCGCGAACCGCTTGCGTCCGATGGAGCGGAGGTTCACCTGGAAGGGATAGAAGATTAGTATGATAGTTGTGATGTTGCTGAAATGTATAGGGAATAGCAGGGAACAGCTTCTGAATAGCGGTATTTGCTGGAGATAAGTTTTTGCACTAAATCTAAAGACATACAATTTGGTAGGTAAGGATACGATTACGAAAATTCTATTCCTGATAGAAAACTATCACCGATGCCATATAAAAACATTTTTTCTGAGAGCCACGGGATCGACGCTGTGGAAAAAGCTGTGCTAGTCAATTATAAAGCAATGTATTGTGGCGTTATGGGGCGTTAAATGGCAAAAACATTAGGTAAGTCTGCCGTTTGCCCGGTAATGTGATGGTTTAGATCCGATCTGATCAAAAGAAAATAATGTACTTTTTAATATACAAGAATTGGTCATAGAATTCGTAAATATCAGCACCATACCAAAGCCTAAATGCCATCATCATTAATACATCACAACTTTTGATATAAATTATGCTACTGATGCTCCAGTCATTCTTATATTTGTCTTTCTCCACTCATATAGTGCACTCCCCTCATGTACCAAACGGTCGGCGGCGAGATCCTCGATACGGCACGGAATCAATCCAGCGCACATTATCTTATGATATGACATTCAGATGATATTACGCAGATTATTAGTCTGAGAAAAGTGGGGCTGGATATAATAACAGTACTTGTACTGTGTTGTCATGTAGACAACGCAATGGTTTTCTTGATTGGTCTTATTGGAATGCTATTTATTACCTGTAAATCAATGTCTAGCCGACATCATGTAAATCAATCCTGTTCATGAAAGACATTGCTAAAATATGTCCCTAACTTTTTTTCTTGCAATGTTTGTATGTAAGTGAATTTTAAAGCAGTTATCCTCAACCGATTTAGATGAACTTTTGCACACACATTGAGTTTGGGTGACAATGCATGTTTTTTGTTCACTGCCATGATATGGGTATCAAATGAAAGAGTTTGCTGTGAAGGATACGAAAAAAGCTTGCTTTAAAAAAGTTTTTTTGATGGATAATCTTATTACTTCACACCTTTTGCTATATCCTACAGGAACAGTGTTTTGGTCGGCAAAGTACCCTATGGCAATAGGGATAGTACCATGATAGTACAGCTAGAATTCAGTAGTTGGATTACTATGCTAGTATTATCTGTGGTATTACCAAAGATTACCATTATCTCCTTAGATAAAGGACTTAATTCTCTCCTTAAATCAAACAACGTCCAGCCCTGTCCAGCCTATTATTTTACTTTTGACAAATGCACGCCTATGAAATTTCATAGTTAGTAACAGACAACCATAGACAATATAATGCAATACTTCATGGAAGCTTACAGTAGTGAAGCGACGTCCTTTTTCGCTCCTTTATTCCAATTATTTAAAATTTACAGTAAAATTAGCAGTAGGTAAATATCGCATTGTAAATTCAATATTTGTTACAAATAATTATTTCATCACACTTGCACGTAAAAAGTATCTAAACATACAGGTTAACTTGGCCGTAATGCCCCATATAAAACCCTCGGGCTTTCTTTTTGTCATGAAACCCTAGGGCGGTAAGTAATATTTTTTAATTTATGGCACAGCACACAGGTCATGCAAGTTCAAGCAAGGAGTTTACACGCAATTGAAAAATTGTCTTAAAATGTTATCTCAACAAGAATTTCTTTGCAATCTCGCTACATGTTACTTAAATACTCAACTAATGTTCTTAATAATCAATTTTAATAGTTATAGTATGAAAACGTCGAAATTATTTAATTCTTTTTACACTCCGTCATGGCTGTAATATACTTACGTAGGTATACCTACGTAAGTATTTGCCCTTGAAGTTTCTGAACGAAACACTGTATAATCTGTGGTGTGGGCAAAAATTCGCCAAACGCTTAAAAAAAAGTTCACGTATTTTGTAATAACAACTGTGCTGACTTGTGTATTAAAGCTATAATTCATAATTATTACTCGCAAATGTGATGAAAACATTGTGTGTATCACGGGCGGTACGGGAATTACGAACCTCGACTCAGAAAGCCCTCAGTCAGACTTCGGGCTTCTACTAGAGCCTCGATCGTAATTCCTTACATACCGCCCTTAATACACAATGTACTATTAATTAATATTTATAATTTGTAATTATAAATAAGATTTGCAAATAAGGTTCGTCCATCCAATAAACTTTGAAAAAGTAATATTGGATATTTAAATAGGTATAGAAAAACAGCAAATAAAATACTTGCGATTTTATTATGATGAATCGTTGGATTCTTTTCCATATAAACTGTAATCTACACTTGAATTAAATCATGTGTTTCGTATGTTATATCGATTACAATTTCTTCAATAATAAAGTCGATTGTTATAAGAATCGGTACCGCATTAGTTCATCACTAATTTTTGGCCTGTCAAAAGTAAAATAAGAGATTGTGAATAAATAAAGAATTTTACCTCTCTAAAATATTAGTTTAGATGCAAAGGGGCGTTAAGTACCTAACTGGATAAGAGTAGATGCGTATTTTATTGAAAAGAATTCAATTCCCCTTTAAATCGTATTCTAGCAATCTCCTCGCAAAGCAAACTACTAGCCTTTGTGAAAACTTATCCGAATAGAATGCCTGTGTTTGGAAAGTCATCGAACTAGACGTCGCTGTCGGACGGTTTAACTAGTAAATAGTCTGGGGAGGTCCATGTCCTTTGAAATTCGGAGGTAAATGTGTACGTCAATGAAATGGGTAGTCTGGAATCCTTTTTTCTAGTTAGATTTTGGTCGTCACAGGGCAGAACACAGAACATATATATACCCTAAAGCCTAAAACGTATATACCCATATATATATGACAAGGTTCTATCAAATCAAATGAAACGATAAAAGGCGCCAAAATATAGCGAGTTGACATGTGTCATCGAAACATCACATGGTTTTTCAGCATGGAATTAATAAGTTCATACTATTTTGACGACAACAAACATTGACAATCTTTATCGCTGTGCATTTAGTCTAGTCCTTCTAGGATTTAACAAAACTAGTGTTTGTGGTAATGCTTAAGGCAGGCCTATCGGTAAAATCATTATTCAGTATTGCATTTAGCATTAAGTAGCTATTATCCTGAGGAAGGACGTGGTGTTCGAGTCTTACCTGGGGCCTGGCAGCCAGGTGCACGTGCCAAAGCTCGGCGTCTCCCGGCACCTTGGCGGTGCAGGTGAGCTTGTCGGAGCTGGAGCCCAGGAAGTATCCGCGCTCCACGTTGCGCAGCGCCCAGCGCCCGCTGTTGTCATCTGATACACTGAACAAGGAGAGAACACGATTAGTAAAGAAAATATAGGTATGCAAGGAGACGATAGCAAGGGTTTTGATGTTGCAACATCCGTTCGAAAAGAACAGCAGGCAGGGAGGTGATCGCAATTTTTTTCAAAGAGACTTATTGGTATTGGCATTTTAGTTTTGCTTTTCGGGCAGCTTATTGTCAACTTGTCAAGTCAAGTTTTCTTACTGTAGGTAGATATTTGCAAGTTTCTGATCCTGATAATTAAAGAACGCTGTCACATTTATTTTTTACGCAACAAGCCATTCAAAGGCACTCATTCGCATTTAGATGCCACCTTATTAATTCACGAAATGAGCATGAAAGCGATCCATACACTTTCATGAACACTTTCCATCACAAATTCTAAACAACCCCACACCAATCCCAACCTTACCTTCCAGGCAATAAATACTACATTTCTATACAGTTGAAGAATTATTTTATTTCCAACAATGGCTGCCTGGGACGGCTTCGCGGAAAAAGCGCGGCAACCGAGACGTCTCCAATTAGGAATGCCGTGCAATTATTTAATTAGTGAGTGGTATAAACAAAGACTTATTGGGCGAGGATGGCTAAATGCTTTGGATTGTCGAGGACAAAGAGACTGGGAAAATTCTGACATGGATTCCAGATAACAAGACGATCGCATTTAAAAATTCAAAAATCGAATGCGCGTCTCTTGTCTAACGTGATATAGAAATGTGAAATGTGTGCATTACGTTGCAGAGAAAGAGGTCATTGACTAGGAATTAACCCGAAAGGTCTATAGGATGAGAGATTTATAGAACAGATATTGCTTGTCTGCTTCTCCTGTATTCACATAAAAATTACATGAGTTCGATGAGAGAAGGTTTTGTGGAATCTGAAAAGCAGTGACGAATCAAAAGTTTGTAGATGGTCTCAAGTTTCCAGAACTTTAGGCAAGCGACATTCTAACAGCGTTGGCGATGCTGATAGCGAAATGCCAAAATGTTAGGAATTGGTCGCGTCACATTTTTATAGCGCTTGACATCCCCAAACATTTTTGTAATAACTATCTGTACGCTTTTGTTGATATAATGTCACTAGACTATAGCCTCTAGGTTATGCCTTGCTTTTGCAATCAAAAATATTTCCACTGAAGTGTCACAAAATTTTATAACGCCACAAAATTTTCGCAATATACCAACGAAGACACCTGTCACAAAACGGAGTATATTCAAAATACACAATATGCAAGACGCATCCACACGACACATTAGGGGAAGGAGCCACGAGACACCCTTCTCACTGGAGGTGCATTTTAATTAGCCACTATACTTCAAGACTAGGGGAGAACGACTGTCTTTTGTTTTAACTGCCAATACCTCAACGCAGGTTGCCTATATGCTAGGGGCTAAATGGCGAATGCATTATATCTGGATAGAGATTCCTCGTGAGATAGGAGTTATAGAACTCAAAATAATGACACTATATTAGTTCTTCGCCTTGATTTTTGCTTGCAACCTAAAAGTAAAGTATCGCTGTTTAGGTCGTTACTCATCTAAACAAAGGAATATTCAAAAGTAAGGATTGCCCTGCGCTACCGGAATGTCACGTCGTTAAGGGATATATTGGCATTTCGACAATCGTCATGCCTTAAAGAGTGGCATTCTGACTAGGTGTTCAGAGTACCAAGACAAAGCGACGTTCTTTCAGTTCAAAAGCCTAAAATTACAAGCGCTAGCTATCGAAATGGCAAGGGAACCCAAAGTGTCGAAAGAAAAAAAAAGTGAGTATAAAAAGTGATTGTGTGAAAGTGAGTTGTGAGTGAAGTGTCGTGTGTGAGTGAGTGAGTGTAAGTGAAGTGAGTGAAAGTGACTTCTGACAAACCATTTCGTGGATAGTATATTTTGTCTGGTTAACTGTGTCCCAGTTACAACGATCATGAATTAGGATATTTCAGTAGTGTTTAATTTTAATATAGGTGAGGACATTTTAGAATGTTTACTACTGCACTCGACACATTTATTACATTAATTGCATAACGCATTCACATACCAGAGCGTAACGCAGTCGTCCTGGCTAGCTTCAGTTTTATGGCTTCTAAATTCTTCAGTCTAGATCTGACCTGGTTACCTTTAGCTAACCTCCTTTTAGAACGAGCATGTATCTGCTTAGATAAATACCATGCATTTAAAATGTCAAACAAAATAAATCTGCCTGGCATTTTCCAACTAGGGTTACTATCCGTCCGTATTTATCCGGACATTTGGCGTCCCGTCCGGACTTTGTACGGACTTTTAACTTGTCCAAATTTCTAATTATTTTGAGTTGAAAAAAGCGTTTATTTACGTAGGTACACAACAAATCCTGTTATTCAATGTGTCTAAACAAGTTTTTAACGAAAATATCCGGCAATTCTTTTTTAACGTTAGTCAGGACTTTTTTACTATTTTCGAAATGGTTACCCTATCCCCAACTGTGTCTGGCTTCCAGTCTAACCGGATTTTGCTGAGTACTAGTATTTTACATGGAGCGACTGCCTATCTGACTTGCACAACCCAGTAACTGGGTAAGACTGGTGTCAGGTTGTATGGCTTCTGAGCTGACTACTGTAACGACTGTCAAAGATCTTCAACCAACTGTCGCGACCAAACGGGCTTAATTTTCTTTCTAAGGCACGGACGAGTCTCGGTATGTCAAGAATTTTGACCCATCCACGAACGGACCTCGGCAAGCTTCGCTTAACTTCGAATATAGTCCCGTGCGGTTGTTATTATTTAGACACGAGTTCTATTTAAATGTCAAACAAAATACAGAACTGAAATAAACAAAAATGTATCCTGTCTGGAAAGTTTGTGCTCAAAGAAATAATAGAATACCTGAGAGTGAGAAACTTTTCCTTTCACGACTACAAAGCATTCAAATGTGCAAACTAAATGTCAATGGGCAAAGCTAAAGATGTTAACTCAAACAAGTGCTAGAGCTTGTAACATTTGCATCAGAACAAACGGTTGAAAGCTACATTAAATTTAAATGCCAGGCGGTTTGAAAGCGCAGGGGACTTGCAGTTTTGCACGTTGAAGAGCGAGCGAGGTAAAATGTCAGTAAAATTGTTCGCGAATGTGTTAGAGGTGGTTATTGTTGCCGAGTTAAAGAACAAAGGAATGTGTCGTAAATCAGAAGTATAGATTTAACTCATACTAACTTTATAATAAAACTTTCTTCTCGATAAGATACGGATAAGTCATCGTATTATTGCAGACACCGTAAGTATGTAATTTATCTTGCGAGATTATAGCTTCTCGATATAATAATATGGACAGATCATTTCAAATATAATAAATCCATTCCTAATTCGATAGTTTAAAACGCGATTTATTATAAACTTAGTGTTTGCAATAATCGGGTGACAGATATATATTGTGAACTAAAATAATATTTATGAAAAGATTTGTTCAAAATATTTCGAGACTCTGTAATCCCATACGTAGTATCTCTAACTAGTCTGTGGTAATCCCGCAAGATTGTTTAAAAACGTTACTGTGTTTGCAAAACTCCGGTGACAGTCATAGACATGTCATAGTGTCAGGAATGACAACTTTGAGGGAGGTTTACGGTAAGTTGAATACTGCTGCGACATTTGTAACTCATTTAGGAACTTTTTACATCAATCCAAAGAGATGGAGATTCTATTATTAACAGAGATCACTCAGAATAAATTACGGATCTTATTTCAACAAACAAAGCTTGTAATTTTTACGACTTAAATAAATATCCTTACAATACTTTGCATATCTTCTCCGTATCAGGTCATCCTAAGTCAACAAAAACAGTGCTGGCAAAAGAATAATTTCCATAACAACTGTGAAGACCCTTCAAAACAATTTAAAGACGTTATTTTGGCACGAGCCTTACAACCTTCATGTAACCTTTAGTTTTACAGGCTGGAATAAACTTTACGGCTTTAAATTAAGGTTGAATGTCCTTTGGGGTCGTCTCGTCTGCACCCTCGCATTTGGTCTCTCCCCTCTAAACGACCGGTGTGTGTTGTATTGAAAGATCAATAATTTTGGAGTTACCTCCGGTAGCTATGTTGAGAACATGCTTCTGAAGTCCATTAAAATGGTTTGTGGAGCTTTACAAGTGTTTAGATGATTGAGAGCTTTGTTAATACAAGATTTTTTAGTGTCGGCGTTATTGACATTACAATTTTGTTAATGTTGACGAAACTTACGAGATGAAACGTACACAAAGCAAAGGAAGTATGTTTGGACCGTATTAGCTAACGTTACCTGCCCTATTGGTGAAAAGGCATAAGTTTATGTATGTGTGCAAAGGATTTGCATTACTGCATTGAATCAAGTTATGTTTAAGTAAACAAAACAAGAGGAAAGCACTCTAAACAGAACTCGAACGTAGATAAACAGAAAGCAGCTGAGCGGAATTCTCTTTCAAAAGTTGCTCGGTCGAAACAAACGCTGGCGATCAAGACACGGGATTTCTCTCCAGGATCTGAAAGTTCGCCAACAAACACTTGCAAGTTATTTGTGTGATGTCTGAGTCATGAGTTTGAGTCACGATTCATCCCTTTTATTTGGAAAGCTGCGAGCAATGTGACTCAGGGTTTGTTTTCTTCTGAAAGTACGCTTCAAAATGGCGCCCTCCCGGAACGATTCATTATAATTTAACAGTTTCTTGATTTATTAAAGACAATATTAGCTTGTTAATTGTGCCTTTCAAACAGAAAAAAAGGAGCTCATATCTTACAGTAATCTTTAACAAGCTCTCAAAGAAATAGGGAGTCAGTGATAGCCAGATGTTTGACAGGAAGGAATGGAAGTTGAAAATGTCTTTCACCGTCCCCATGTAACATGCGACAGGGGCAGAAAGATGCGGAATCGTTAAAAGACCTTGCTTAGTTCTGTTTGCAAGTCAATCTTGAATCTACCATATAATTGGAAGAAGAACAAAATAAATAGCGTAACGCAAATTTTCTCTTACAACTTTTGATAACTCAAGCACCGGGCATTCCCAAAATATGTACGTGAGTAAAATGATAAACAGTTGTAATCTTTTTATCTCATCTGATCACTGATACGTGGTTCAGACAACATCAATTTCAATCCCTGTCGCTTTGGATAAACAAGAGTGTGAAATAACTTATTATCATCCACCTGCCTGTATCCCAATTAATTCTTCGTCATATTAATATTCAACTCTTTTCTAGTCATAAATATTGTCTTCAACACAATCTATCTATCGTTTCTTTCTTGGTATTGATCTACAAAAAGTTGACCCGACAAAATTTGTACCGCCTTAGAATCAATAAAGAGTTAATTATTAACTATATTTCGTGATTTTTTCGCTGGTTATAGTTAATCTGCTATTCGGGTCGGAAACAATTCCAAAAAATCAAAGACCATGATTATCGGTCCGGCCGTTCTAAAGTTATAACTACGACTAGTGACTTTGTTTTATACTGCCCTTATCATGATCATACACCCTCATGAAATGCTCATCCTTCCTCCGCATCACATGAGACTTTTAGTGACATTGTATCAGCTATAACTATTGTCAAAATGTTTGGGATTAATCACGAGAAATTTTGGTAGCGCATGTCAAATTCATGCATTTTCGTCTTTGGACCTTTGAACCCGTCATTCAGCAAATGCACCAAGACACCGAAAAGGTTTTCTCCTATAAATCGGCTGGCAATAAAGCAAATATCATAGACTATAAAAAAAGGTAAAATATCTCGGCACAAGCTCCCCGGTTCCGGTGAGTCACAGGGATTACATTAGTATGCAAGGGGCTCCGCCTTTGTACGGCGTCTTAGACAGAACACGGGTCGCAGCGATAAGGTTGTTTGAACTGTATAGATTTGTGTTCAGATTGGTTTTTGTGTCGGGTGTTAGATCAATGACATTGTTTGAAGGGGCCTTGTGGACTGGCAAACATGTCAAAGGCCGATCACCTGATGATATACTTTGAGGCAATTCGGTGGCAGACATCCGACTGAATTTCCTCAAAAGATGCTCCAAATTGCGCTGTCAACCAACTATAAATGAAAAAGGAAAGCATAGGGGCACAGTATATATATTTCTGTTTCAGTTTATGGAATATATTTTAAATTAGTCCAATATTGGAGAGGAAATATGCGAGAGCCAAACCTCGAATTATGACTTTCACTTAGGAAATTCAGCCGGATGTCTGCGACCGCTTTTCCTCTTAATGTTTACCATCGCTTATGAACTTTTACGAATGAAAAATTGATAATTTAGTATCGAATGATACATTAATACCAATTCATGGCAAATGCGTTGGCTTCTCAAACTCAAAAGTTACATGTTATTTATACCCATACCTAGATTTCACATTCTGGGTCTACCTTTAGTCAAATCATTAGCAATTCTTGGCGATCTGTGTTGACACAATAAGCCAATCGCCTGACATTAACTGGATTTCATGTCATCATCGGCAGAAGGAATTGTTGGAAACCTCTTCATATTATATATATATATATGTTTTTCTATTTAAATCTCGCTGTCAGCGCAGCGACACCGTGCCGCTTCAATCGGCTGTACGAGATACTCCCTGTACCCTGTAGCTTTGAGGCCAGTTGGTTGACGTGTGTTGATATTCTACTTTGGTAGCATTTACTGTGTGTAGCAATCTCTTGTTTGACGGTACTAAAATTTAGATCCTCGTGTATATACTTGTTGCTAACGTAGTAGGGTATGTCTAACATGGCTCTCAATGTCTTGCTCTGAAATCTTTCAAGAATCTCGATGTTGCTGTTACTAGCAGTACCCCACAGTTGAATCCCATAGGTCCATATTGGTTTTAGTATGGTCTTATACACTGCTAATTTGCTTTCGTGCGAGAGGCTTGACTTACGACCTATCAGCCAGTACATGGTTCTGAACTTTGTGTCTAGCTGTTTGCGCTTGGTCCAGATGTGCTTTCTCCAGGTCAGCCTTCGATCGAGATGCATTCCGAGATATTTGGCGTCCTCAGCTTGGGGAATATCTTCATTATGGAGTTTTATGGGGGGGCAGGTTTGTTTTCTAAGAGTGAAGGTCACGTGAGTAGATTTACTCTGATTTGCTTTAATGCGCCATTTATCAAGCCACTCTTCTACCTTATCAACATGATCCTGAAGTTTGGCTGATGCTACTGTTGGGTCCTGATGGACAGATAGTAGGGCAGTATCGTCTGCGTATGTGGCAGTTATAGTATCAGTCTGCGTTGGCAGGTCAGCAGTAAACAGCAGGTACAGTACAGGCCCCAATATGCTTCCTTGTGGCACCCCTGAAAGAATTTCTTTTAAGGGAGCGGTCTCATTATTAAATTTCACTTCAAAGCATCTGTTGTGAAGGTATGATTTCAATATTAAGTAGAAGGAATGAGGAAGCAGCTGTTTAATTTTGAACAGGAGTCCGTCATGCCACACTCTATCAAATGCCTGGCTTATGTCAAGGAATACGGCGGAGCAGTATTGTTTGCCTTCTAGCGTGCGACTTATAGTGTCCGTTATACGATGGATCTGTTCTATGGTTCCGTGCTTCTCTCGGAAGCCGAATTGGTGCAAAGGAATGACTTCAGACAAGTATTTGCGCATCCTGTTTAGCAGTATTTTCTCCAGTAGCTTGCCCAACACTGGGAGAAGGCTTATTGGCCTGTACGAACTAACTTCACTGAGTGGTTTGCCTGGTTTGGATATCATAATTATCTGCGCGATTTTCCACTGCGCGGGATAGATGTTCAGTCTTAGGCAGGCATTAAAGATTGCAGCGATTTGGATTACGCCCTTTTTAGGAAGATGCTTTAGTAGTTGCGCATCAATTAGGTCATAACCTGGCGCTTTACCATCGCGCAATTTTGAGATTTCTCTCCACACTTCTTTGGGACTAACACTTTCCAACGGCTTGCACATTTGCAGTGGTGCGTCCAGGTATTCACAAACTTTTTTGTCTTGGTCAGAGTGCTTACTAGGTAGCGCTTGAAATACAGATTTTAAGTGTTCAGCATATACCTGGGCCTTTTCGAGATCTGTTCTTGCCCATTTACCTTCAGCAGTTTTTATTGGTGGTATGTGTAACTTTGGTCTCTTAAACTCTTTTGTTGTTTTCCACAGTGAGTAACTAGTGTCTGCGTATGGAGTAAGTTTAGCCAGTTGGTTTTGGAGTATCTCGTTGTTTGCTTGGCTAATCATGTGCTTAAGATCCTCGGATGCCTTGTTGAAAGCTTTTTTGTCCTGAGGATACCTTGTAGTGTGCCATATTTTCCGCAGCTGCCTTCTTTCCAGTACTTTATCTTTTATCAGCTTGGAGCAGGGACAGTTGTATGTGATTTTCGGCTTGAGTGAGGGAGTTGATACCTTGGCTGCTTGGTGGATCAGCTTGTTAAATGACTCAATAGCCGTTTCGACACTGTCCACACTATCTAGTGGCGAGTTCAAATTAACGGATTCTGTTATTTTGGCTCTGTAGTTATCCCAGTTTGTTTTATGGTTATATAGCCTTTGGGGATGCTCAATCAGTACGGCCTTGCAGTGCACATTAATTATAACCGGTGTATGATCTGACGACAGGTCAGTACATTCCTCGATGTTTATTTGGCTGGGAGGGATGTTTTTCATCATAAAGAAATCCAGCAAATCTGGCACCTTGTTTGGGTCAGCAGGCCAGTATGTAGGTGCCCCGTGCGAAACGCAGTGAAGGTTAAGGATATTCATAGCTACATATAGTTGGCGACCTCGCGGTAGGGTTAGTCTAGAGCCAAAAAACACGTGTTTTGCGTTCCAATCACCATAATGCTCATATGCTCTATAAGCTCCATATGCCTGCCTATCTTTCAAAATCAGAATGAACCGAATTCTTATACAAACTCGTGTTAAACAAAAACCTGGTATTCCATGTCGGTTCTGCTCAAAGCAACATCGTTAACATCGCGAACCAGTGACAGGATCTGATTAATTTTAATAAAGCTCTGTCAGAAATACCCGGAGCTTGTTAAATTACATTTTGTTTGTGAATGTTAAACACGAGTATTTTGTTTAATGAGGGTATACGAACACTTTGCCTTTGATGTGATAAGTGTTAAACAGAGGGACATTTTCCTGCCAGCAATATACTTTGGCCGGTATGATAGGTCCGACTTGTAGATAAGTTTCATACCACCAGAACAAAAAAGAAATGGTAGCTAAATAAAAGGAATACAGACTTCAGAAGATTTTTTCATAGAAGAAATTTAATTTTAAATATAGTTCTCAAATCAAACTCAACTTAGACGTTCCTAACGTTTATCCCCCGATCTAAGAAATTGACATAGTGTTTGTCAAACTCTACTGGCTAATGAAATCGTGCTGTGTAAAATAATTTCTAAATAATATTCAATTCTGAACCCGTCCGATTTAATATTGAGTTGTGTTGTTTGAAAAATATGCCGTCTGTCCTAATTAATCGCCAGCTAAAACTTCGAGAATATGTTGACAGCTTACCTGATGTGGAACTTGCTGCCAGCCTCCTTCTCCTCCGACTCGCAGGTGACGTTGCCGAACGAGTCCACAGCCAGGTACTTGTCCAGGTGGGAGCGCAGGTAGATCATGCCTGGACAAAACATAACAGATCGTTAGTAGGTGTTACCTGGTCAGACAAACTTTGAGAATAGTTGAAGAAACAAATGAGTACATCTATAAGTAAAGAAGGTCTTACAATTCAGACCATCGATCATAAAATAAAGTCGCTGTCTGCCTGTCTATTTCTCCGTTAACATCTTCTGGACAACGCAACGTTTTTTGATAAGGTTTTCAGTAACAGAAAAAGCGATAAACGAGAAGTGTATTACGAGTATTTGTCCTGTTCGAAGCCGAGGCGGGTGTCCAGTCTTTTATAATTCAGACCATGGATATCTCATAAAAGAAGATTTTCTTATTGCTTCTTTTAAGAAAGATTGATGCAATGGATCCTAATAAAGATAAGGCGCTTAAAAAGGTAGCATACGATTTACGCCAAGTATACTGTGAATCGTGCAATAAGAACAAAGGTTGAGTGTAATCATAATAATCTTGGATGAGTTAGATGCTCCGGACCTCCCGGTAGGATATATTAATACAATAAATGCGATATATAATATGGCAGACAGTGACACAACTCTTAAGAAAATTTTCGCCCGACGACCTTAAAAACGGACAGACTGGATGCAGAAGGCAGAGGAACCGGTGTGGGGCAGCTTGGACGAGGTCTATGTCCAACAGTAGACTAATAATTTGTTTGATTGTCATTGAAGTTTAATATTCTCTCTAACAAACACAGAGCTTTACTCTCAAAACCCAATCAGCTAAGTCTAACCCAAATAGCTGAATCACTACTTTGTTCAGGCACTTAACTGTTGAAGTAGAAAGCTTTAATCTGAGCGAGGCTAGATAGAGATGAATCGTGCCGCCACTCCGTACCGAACGGAGTCGGGCGGCGACACACTGCATCTGGCCCGATGGCTTCGATTGACGGTACCGTTCACAAACGGTTTGTGATGAGCACGGTGTGTATTGTTGAGATGTAAGTTATTAGCTCTTGAGAAGAAACTGCGATGATATTCATGATTTTGCATCATAGAAATCTTAAAATACGTTTGTATAGTTATGAATTTACGAAATCTATAAACATTATACTGGGTTACAGTTATGATTGATTGAATTTACAGTTTTCCTCACCTGCATTTGATGAGCTCGAGAAATTGCACCTGATTGGGTCCGATACTGGATACTCAGATTTATTATGATCTTTTTTCAGAATTATTTTTGTAGCTAACACAATTTACAAAAAAAACAAATATTTACTAACCAGCAGTTTCGCCCGCGAGAGAAGTGCCAAGTTTTATCCAAACCCGTCCAGACGCTAAGACGTGAAAAGGAAACAAACAAACAGACAGAGACATTTATAATATAAAAAATATGGAAGTATAGATTAAAACCGTGGCAAAAGATACAGCTGGAGTTGATAACAAGGGTAGTAGTAAATAATGTTGTCGAAAGCTAAGCCCTAATCACACGTGAGGGAAGTGACATCTATCAGGTGAGCGCAAGCTCACAGCTGTTAGACCTTGAGACTTGACAGGCGGCGACGGCGAGGGGAGCGACCCTCTGATTGGAACGTAATTTGGCAATCGGTGGGGCGGCAGATATGGAATAATGCATATTGTACGAGAGGACTATATGTTTATATTTGAAAGGATTGGATTGGGACGATTTTTTTGAAGTTTTATATAAAAACAATTCATTGTCACGAGAAACAACAAAACGTGGCCTTGGGTGCAAAGTTTCAGCTCAATCGAATGCCAGCCGTGCGTCAAATTAACTTGCAAGCTTTGATTTAAATATTCTTTCACTGTTGTTATCCCGTTCCTTATACTTCTGGCTAATCAAAAATGTGTGTATTCCGTTTGGCTGAAACCAAAGTGAACCAAGTAAACCCTTTAGGGTTTAAAGAAGATAATGTATTGATGCACTATCATGATTCTGGAGGTCTTTGAGTAAAATAGCTACTATGAAGCGCTCATCTTTGTTTGAAGCTGGTGCAGGTAGAACATAGCTGCTCAGTAGCAAATTAATTTGACATCGGAGTGAGGTGTGTGTGGGGGGGGGGGTACTGCGCAGCGAAAATCAAATTTCATTAACCCTTACACCTCATTTGATAATTTTTATTTACGAAATTTTGCAACACAATTCAATTTGAGAAAAATTGTTTTAGCCCCCTCTCCTCTCGCCCGTGTCTCCCGCCAAGCCCTCTGCACACCGCTGTAATTAAGGGCTGGTGGCTGGTGCAGGAACAGGGGACAATTAGTGGCCGAGGGGAGCGCAACAAAACTGGCGCTATGGCGACATACCGACGTTTTTGTCCAACGAATTATGTTTAGGCATCATGGTTAATATGCAGTCGGAATGACTGCCATGGTTTTGTACGTTTATGATTAAAATCAGTGAAAACATTCAAAGCACGCTTTCCCATACTAACCAAACTAAAATAATAAGTGCGAAAATAGCTCTGTATGTTCGTTTGTTATGTTTAAACGTCTAAACAACTAAAACCAATTTTGGTAGGTTTTGGTACTTAAAGAGATAGAATGGACCTTAGAGAAGGGCATAGGATACTTTTATCCTGAGAATACGATTCGGATAATTTCTGATTAAAACGCGGGCGAAGAAACCTAGCTAAATAATAAAAGCACAAACTCAAATGTTTCCCAATTAGTTTAATTACACACAGCTAAGAAAAACTTGCCTTTACCTTAACAGTTATAATTTAATCTAAAATTATAGGCATAAAAGCTTTATAGGGCAAAGCTTGTAAAAGAATTAAGTTGCCAGGGTCTAGTATTTCCTTCCTGGCGAAAATAATAGTTGTAAGCGATCCTAGGCCTTATAGGCAGACCGGAAGCCGGGGTCTTAAAAAGAATAGCACCTGGACTGAGTCATGGATGGCTTGTAGGATTACTAATGGAGTTGTTAACGACTAAGTTCATTGATCTGGCGCCAGTGGAAAGAATAATGATAAAAAAGATTCCAGGTTGGAGAATAATAGTACTTTAGTGTGAGTGAGGAAGGCAAAACATCGGGAAGAGTGGTTTGCTAAGGGGAGACCTTTGCCCAGTAGTTGGGACAATATAGGTTGATAAAAAATAAAGTTCGGAAGTCTTTGCAAGGCGATGGTCATGTTTTGTGACACCCAAAATAATAGAAAAAATTCTAGTTCGGGGGTCAGCGTCCATTGATCTTGTGTATGTAGGTACAATTTGATAAATTTAGATTTAACTTGATTTGAAGTCATTAGCAATCCAGAACAATCCAAGCAGATTATTGATGATTTTTTATTAGAAAGCTATCATGATAGAAATTAAAATAATTCAACTTGGAGAACTGACCGCGTATTAATTAAATCGCAGACGCATCTCAGTAGTAAATAAATCAAATGTGTAGCAATCATTAACGCGAGTGGAAACTTGATTAAACTATAATAAACTAATAATATAAATTCGAAAGTGTATCTGTCTATCTGTAACGTTTTCACATTTAAGGTCACAGCACACTTATCAACTCGGAAAGGGATCTTCTCCGTATCAACACGAATCGTGCAGCATTCTTTGTATGAAACTCATTACTGCAACGCACACTAATCGGAATCGTAACTTAATCGCCTCGACTCGGGACCCTCACAAACCAAAAATTTAAATAATAAAGAAAAAAAAAGTTAAAAAAGTATCCCAAGGGAACATACTCTCTGGATAAAAACTATCCTATATCTTTCTCCGAGATACGATATGTCTCTATACCAAAAAACATTCAAATTAGTTTAGCTGTTTAACCACGAACACATCAGACACACAGAGTTACTTTTGCAATTATAATATTAAGTATGGATGTACCATCTGATCACCTAATCCAAGACAGACACAATACTGGCAGCAATAATGATGTGTAACACCATACAAGATAACAACCATCAATCCTATGGCAACACATCAGAACCCGAACACAAATCGGCAATAAATCGATTCAGTAAACCATCAGACTACCTTGAATATACCGTAAAACACTATAATAGCTGGTCTTCCATGGAAGACGTCTCGTTAACGGAAACACGTAGCGAATTGCAATTTCACGAGGAGTATTACAAATTGCTCAGGATCCCTTATAGCACCGAGAATCGATAGACCGGAATTGGCCCATCTGTTCGTAAGTGGATTGATTTCCGATGCGATGTGGATAATCTTTTCCGGAAAGCAATACTAACAAAAGGCGGTGGTAATCTAAAGCTTGTATCTTTTTTAGGCTCAAGGTTATGGCTACGGCTTTGGTGGGGAAAAGGGGATAACATGTTATCGGGCTTTTACCAATTTCGCATATTCGTTATTATTACCTTGATCCTTGAAATGTTACTGCGGATTTCCTGGATAACGGAATCTTTTAGGCGATAAGAGTTTTCTTCATGGTTATAATATCAATAAAGTGTAAGTGCTGTTCAATTGATCATGAACCTCGAAATAGACCAGCAGTTAGCATCAAGCCTATAAATAAATCAACCTCAGGTCTCACTGCGGATGCTGGGCCACAGGCCTCCTCTCAGTTAAGAGGGAATATAGGCTGGCATCCACCACACGGGCCTAGGGCGGATTAATTTTCTATAACTATAAAAAAATCTTCTCACTATCATTAGCGTTCCCTGAAGCCGGCTCCAGAGTCCAGATCTGTTTCTTCTTGAGGCTGGTGCCGTTGGCGTTGATCTTGAAGCCGAAGGTCTCGGCGGTGAGGTAGCGGTACCGCGAGTTGATGAGCCCGATGGTCCACCAGCCGCGCTGCTGGTTCTGCGTGATGATGTCTCCTGCGCCGTTCATGTCACCGTTGCTGTGGCCGTTCATTGTTTATAGTCTGCGGAAGGAGAAATAGAGGTGGTGAGATTGAGGTGTTTAAACCAAATAAATTGATTGGTCCTAAGGATAAAAAATGTGAATTCGTGTAGCGACAAAATTCCTGTAGTGTTCCTGTCATTATGAAGTAAAAGGTTAAGAAGACGGTCGGTTTGTCACGGTCAAGCAACCAATAAACTCAATATCGCAGTCCATTGTTGGACATAGGCCTCTCCGAAGCTACATCACAACACAACACGGCATTAACGGAGTCACGGTAACTACATAAATCAAAACACAATATTTTTGCTATTGTCTCAAAACGAACAGAAAACAAGACAAACATTCAAGTTCCAAAACGCGGACCATTACAAAAGCACTTAAATATAACAACAGCAGTCTGCGCGCAATCTTCTGTCGCCTGATATGAAAGATGACGGGCGCGAAATCTGCGAGGAAACAATTCATTCGCCTCGCCTGGACCGAACGCAAATAAACCAAGAACTGTTCATCTCACAGCTCATTTGTTGTGGAGACAATAGCCGAGACACGGTAGCCGACACAACGGACGAAGATTGAAGTGCGGAAGTGGCTTGCTTGTCACTCTTGTTAAGTTAACTCGTTTTCGCGCAAGTTTATACGGAGAATTATTATAAATTAAAATTAAATTATCATTTATTTCAGGAAGTTTTTCCCATATTAAGCACAACAAATTACATATATACATTAATTAACACATAACACATCAAAACCATTGCATGATGGTGACGAACTGGCATGTAGGTGCATCCACCTCTCCAACAACACCGAGTCCCACCGCTCGGACAATACGCTCAGGATACTGTTAGAGCTGCGTCGGAAGCGACTTAGTAGCGAGGCGCTTCGCTGCCTAATAATAGCAAAAAAGTCATCGGTTTGCGCCTGCCTAGAAGCGCTGCAAAACCGCGGCAGCCCCAACAGCACCCTAAACGCATTGTTGTACTGTACACGCATGGCACTGTATACTCGCTGCACATAGTTGGCCCATAGGCTGCACGTATAGAAATACTGACAATAAACTTTAAATAAGGTCACCTTTACTTGTTCAGTACAGCGTGCAAACCTACGTGCCAACATGTTACAGCGCACCGACAGCGCCCAACGTTCCCGCTTGATATCCTCATTGTCAGACCAGTTATCTGTGACCCAGTGGCCCAGGTACTTAAAAAGGTTAACCCTTTCCAGACTAACACCGCAAAGTGTGATCGGAGGTATAAATGAGAAACATTTGGCACCAGATTTGAAAATCATGTACTCACTCTTCTTAGGGTTGTACCTGAGCCCTTGAGCCCCAGCATATGTCTCACAAATGCGCAGGAGTCCCCAACCGACGGGCTCAGCAGCACCATATCATCCGCTTTGCTGATATTATGAATAGGCACTCCGCCTATTGAGCAACCCGCATTAGCACTGCTGAGCTCGCCAATCAGCTGGTTCATGTACAGGTTGAACAAGCGGGGCGAGGTTAACCCCCTCTTCCTCACACCGCAATCCAACCCGTACACGTTGGAATATTCTCCTGCCCATTTCACACTGTTCAGCTGGTGACTGTACCAATACCTATAAATATCGACACTATCTCACTCGGCACCCTTGTCTCACTGTGCAGCTTGTGCCACAGCATGTCAAAATTTATTAAGTCAAACGCATTCGCTTTCGGGGGGGAGGTATAAGAAAGTATCTAATGAACTGGAATTATAACTGGTATTTTAGAGAAATTATCATGTTAAATATAGAATTTGGAAAGGCACTCTTTTGCGTGCGTCACAGACGTATTAGGTAAAAACCGTATAATTTCGAATGGAATCAGCAGATGAATTCTAATTTACATCAGAATATTTATTTGCTTTCGATCTATCTCGCAATATCATGTGACTTAAGAACCACAGGAGCGATTCATATTGAGAATTCCCAAGCAGATAGTGCCACACATAGTTTCTAGGCAGGGTGTCATGTCCTGCCAGTAACCAGGCAGCTTTACCACCTGACATCTGCCAAGCTGTCCCATTACCATTCTGTCTGCCTCACGCATCTGATTCATAGCTCCTTCCTATCAGTAGGGTCATCAGCACGGTCTAGACGAGCAGTTGGCCCATTTTACGACTATTTTACGGACTGTTAGCCGAGATTAACAGCGTCCGGTTCTATCTGACCGGTTCGCTTCCGTATCACTTCGGTTTCATATCGGATTCCGATTGGAGATGGTTGATTAAGAGATCTACGCATTTTAATAGAGGAAAATATGAAAGTAGATTTATAGTCTGTTATAGCAAAATGCTTAATAAAACTATAACACTAGTAAGTTTTTATACTGCATAGGCTTCAATTGCCATATAAAAAAACTTTCAAGAACTTTTTGTGAGAAAGCTTGTAGCAATCTTAAGATATGCGCCGACACGTACAAGATGTCGAGAAAATGACGCTCGGGTCGGACGAACAAATCAAAGTAGGTAGATGTAACTTGAACCAACTAGTGCGATATGAGGTTAAGAGGTAATAAACATCAGGTTTCTGTTGCACGTCAAGTAGCTTTTGCAGACTAACCATTTATTTGAAATTATTGCTACAGGCCCTACAGTAGCAGTAGTTGGTAATTTTAATCCAAGTGAAGGCTTTGTAGTACCACAATAATGGTAATTAAACCCCTCAATAATACAACGTAAATACGAATTAGCTCGGCTTATAAATGGCCATAGGCTGGCAGGATGCAACCGTCACGGTGGCAGCCCAAGGTGCCCAAGGTCCCACTAGGTCAAAGCCACCGCGCCTCGTCCGTATCACGTTACCTACTCGTACTTGCGCACACGCAGGAGCGGCCGACGTGAATACGACTGTTGTGATTGCGGATTGATATGTTAGTTGCTTCATTATTAATTGTTAAATAGGGAACGGTATAGGAAGTACGGCCCTTAATTATGTTGTGGTTATCTTGTTCAGGGTCATTAGGTATGACATTGTAAATCCTATTGGAAGTTTTGATTGCTTTGTCCAACAAGATAAAAAGGAAGATAATAAAATACGAAACTGTGACTAGTCTGGACAACGATAAGATGATTGACTTACAGACCACCTCAGCTAATGAACCAAAACCAGTCTTCGACAAATTCTAGACTTTAAACACCATAAAGAATCCGCAAACTACCGTCAAATAAACAATAGCCACTTATCTCCGGTTCGAGCATCATTTACATACTCGCGATTGTTTTGGCGGCATCCATCCGAGCGCAATTACTTCTACATCCATCATCAGCCGAGGTAACAAGCTGACCATGTCAAGGTGTGCCCAGGAGGGGCCATGACTACCCTCGTTTTGATACAAAATAATCCCCGTAAGGTAATAAACCTTTTAGAGAAGCTATGATGGATGTATACGCCAGTGGGACATTTGTGTCAAACGATATGTCCTGTATACTTGTTCCTTATTTGGTTTTATGAATATTGATGAACACAAATGAAGCAGTTTATTGATGCAGGAATTTAATTGTCAATGTTGGTAATAATGGCCTTGTCCTTACTCATGTTGTTTATTTTTTTCTGATTTATCCACGGCATAAGCCTGCCCAGTGGCTAAGACCTCACCTCCCGTGTATGAGGTCGCGGAACAAGTACAAGTGACTTCTTCAATTCATATTATGTTCTTCTACATTCTAAGTTTATCTTGAACATCTGCTAACATCGATGAAGGAATACATCGTGAGGAAACCTAGTTACCATAGATAGAATAAACAAGAGTGGTTCAGTAACAGACTGGTATTATTATAAGCCTGTCACTCTGAAGAGAAGCAATATTTTAGTATGTCTAGTTTTAGTGAATATGTGAAGCAAAAACAGACTGGACTACTTCGCGTCTGTCAGTAACTTAAATTTGTAGGTAGTTGTGATGCCAGTAACAACTATGATACGGTAACTTACTGTCTAAATATTGTGACAGATCGACAACTACATCTATAAACAATAACAGCGTTGTTAAGTAAACGGTTATCGAACACGAACACAAAGAGCTTCCTGAGAGAGCGGATGCTATCTTGATCGAGATGACAGATATCAACGATGCAAATACTAGGCCAGGCTGTCGCTCGTGTTTTTGTGTTTAAGATAATACTTGAGATGAAGCTAACGTTGTTATTGAGATTCGCTTAGATGACATTACATATGTAGACATTTAAGAACTACAATATATGACGGGAATTTAACGCGATGATTTCGATAATTTATTTACCTATTTCACCTGACGTTTCAGCCATGTTGCAACGACCGTGGTACCGGGTAGACTGGTGTCGGGTGAAATAGGTAAATAAATAATCGAAATCATTGCGTTAAATGCCCGTGATATATTGTTTTTCGATTATGAAACGCGAAAGTTTTAAAGTTAATATTTAAGAACTATCTAAAGAAGACCTCAACCAATATCTCCTTTGTTAAATCTTATCACTCTAGGGACTAGGGAGTTTGTTGTGCAACTTCCTAAGCATTAGGAAGTGAAGACAATCGAGCGTTTTGGGAGATGCCAAGTATTTTTTGTAAAAATTCCTCAGTCTAAATTGAATAAATGATTTTGATATGCGCACTATATTATTGTATATCCTGGTACATGGTGCTCCAAATAGGTAATTATTTCGTGCTAGTACATTCTACAACAGATATGCAATATCAAGAATAATAGGAAGCTAGTGTCAATGACTCAATTAAAATCACGCGTAGTATAATTTTATTGTTACAATCCTATTACTGGAAGCCTAGATATTGTTATAAGTAATGTATGCTCAGGCACACCTTCCCATTGTTAGGAATCTATTATTACGGCAATCATTATTTATCTGTTTACAGGGTCTTGACATACCATCATGACTTAGCTTATCTGAAGGTAAATGAAACTAGCAAGAATCGATGATGATTCAAAAGCTATGGAACCATGAAAATAAAACACACACTGTTCGTTCCAGACAATGTCAGTCCTCTCCAAGCTTTGTAATATTCCCTTTCATTTTCTGCCTTACATGAAAACTGCACAAAGCGAAATAAACCTCTAAAGACGGGTCACAACCGTAGCCGCGTGATGCTGAAACTCTATCCAGTCCATCGTGAGATGATTCACCGACTGACAAGACAACCTAGCACATACATACATAATATTAGTCACCTATGTCATGTCAGTACTATAGCTACTTATATGTGTAAGAGGCAACCGCAAGTAAAAAGTCGTGTACTTTTACGAGGGACACAGCGATCCTTCTTTAAACTGTACTGGTTAGTCATTGAGACGTTGTTTTAAAAACAGTAAGCCTTGTGTTCTACTAACACTAGTTAGCAATAAATCACAGTTTTTAGAATTCTAAACTAAAAGGCAAGTGCCTTTTAGTTTAGAATTCTTGCCAAAGTTGGCATAATCTGGCTCAACTGTGACCTTAATCACAGTGGTTTTTAGACGAGATAAAGCAAAGGAAGGAACAGAAAGACATACCTCTTCATTGCAAAGATGTAAAAGGAGAAGCAGGATGGGCAACAGTTTCCGGCCTGATTTGTCGCCGAATTCCAACAATACCTTTGAGGACCTTGAACTGTCTCCAAACCCAAGTGGGAAGGTGTGTCTCCAGCCTCGCAAAGTGAAGCTATCCCGACGGCAGCTTAGTGTGGATGAACCGATGAGAAACTGTGTTGCAATTTATGCTACCCTTTGTGCCACAAAACATGCAGCCAAATTGACATCTGCGCTGCCACAGATAATGCCGTTGAATTGGCGAAATTTTGGACCAACAAAATTTCATTCACTGTCGTGCCAGCAACACGAAGGAGAACAATGTTCTTCAAAAAACTAACAATTTTACATTCCATTTAACATTTAAATACTTTTTAACACCAAGATACCTCGGGAAAATCACCGTAAACGCAGCGATTACCACCAAATCGATTATAAAAATCAACAAAAAGAGTTCCTGATACAGTTTTTTTCCGATGTCTAGACTAGCACCGTTATAATAATGGTATTTATGAAGAACTGCGCAATTTCCGCACCACCGCTCTTCAGTACCAGCAGTGAGAGCTATTCTGTAAGAATCTCCGTGAAATGAAGTGAGCAGACAATCCTTAGCATCGGAAAGCCAATTCTCGTTCCTTAAATGTGTTTAAATTCCAGTCACAATCTCATCATCACAGTGGCAATGTCATAAGCTTCGCTAAATTTTGATATTTTTGACGTAGTTTTGACCATCAAATCGATCTGTCAAATCTCTGTAAACTCTCTATAATCTGTGGTATTTATAAAAATTTTAGCCGATGAGATTTTTTGAGAATGGACCCAACTATATCGTTCATCTGCGCCGGCAATTGTTTTAAAAGTTCATTAGGCTTTTGTTGCATATTCAAAACGTAACAATGTTATCATGGTAATTTGTGTCAGGTTTGTGATGGATGGCGATATGATCAACAATGACAAAAAGTTAGAAACCCGTGGTTTCCGCGCGGCGTTTTCGTGAAACGTGACTATTGTTTTTTGTTTAGTCATCTTTTTCGTGGATTCTATATTGATGTTACAAACAGAACATAATATTAAGTCTGCATTCATTGAAGTGGTACCCTACCGTAATTTTCAAATGTTTTTTTTTCAGTCGAATTGACGGTTTGGTCGACTCCCAGCCACAAGACACGTAAAGATAAGAAATGAGACACAGAAATCTATGAACCACTCTGATAACGTCCAATCCAGATAACTTAGAAGTGTCGTCACCAGACTCAGCTAGTCAGCTGTGCTATCACTATCCTTCCCCGGACATTTTTTTTCCCTAATTGTAAAAAGCATGATAAAGTTTTCTAAAAATAGCATTATCATCCCATAGTCTTTTTACTTTTTGAGCTATTGTTGTTTGGTACCTATGTCAAATGATAGGCAGGTCAAGGTTATAGGTTTTTAGATATAATATAGCAAAACATGTGCTGACACTATTACTAGCTAAAAATGCACATTTCCTATGGGTTAGGGCACGCGAAGCCACGGGAAATAGCTAGTGTCTAATAAATGTTATAGGTACTAAATAGGCTGGCATCTCACGTGAATAACGTCTAGAATAAACCAAACTGATATTTTAAACTAATTGGCAAAATAATTGGTCAGTTTTCCTGTCTATCAAACTCATGCTGGGGATATTTTTGTTTAGACAAAACCTAAGTAAAGCCACGAAATTAATTATTCTGTAAACAATCTACATATGTATGACCTAATAAAAATATTTACTTACCAAAATAAAATTAGCATTCCTTTGCAGGGGACTATTCGCCGCGGTCAGTTCAGTGACCCTCCCCCGAGTCCCGCGCTTTTTGCAAATATGGCGGCAAATAATGTTGTATCACACATACCTACGCAAAATAAGCGTGTTGTGGTATAAAGTTAAATCTCTGTTTTGTAATTGTATTATTATTAAATAATAATATACGGTTGATAAAGGAACTGGTAAGAGCAGTGATGGCCCAGTGGTAACGACGTGGTCGTGAGATAGAAGTGATAGAACCCAGGCAGGCGCTTTACTTAGTGTAAATTATTTAATCACCACTGATGAGGAAACCGGTATGTCTACGCGTGGTGGATTACGGCCCATTTCCCTCCCACAGAGAGGAGGCCTGTGTTCCAGCGGTGGGAACATTAAAAGGCTGATAATGTTGAAAGGAACTGGTTTTATTTTAATTTTTGTACTATCACCGATTTAAAATGAAAGAACACATTCCATTTGTTTTATTTAAAACGCTATAGGATTAACCCAAAAAAAAACTGTTATCCTGTAAAAAAAATATCTCCTTTTCAATAATAAATCTTTAGTAAATATTTTTTTTTTATTTATAAGCAAATTATAAAAATAAATTAACATTCAAACACAACATAAAAGCGCACTTAGAAACTTTCCTTCCTTTAATTAATTAGCTAACGAATCTAAGACCATAAATTGTTTTGAAACAGTCTGACATCGATAGAACGCGACCGACTATCCTTTTTTGACAGACAGAAACTGGCAAAATAAACTTGCAACAAAATTAAATGCTGATGACCTCAAAGCTTGTCAATACATGATTCATGATTTAAAAATAAGCTTATCAATCAAGCGCGAAGCTCGGTTCAAAGGTCTTCGGCCGCGTAAACTTGCAGTCAGTACATAAATCAGCATAATATAAATAAACAAAGTGCAAGCAAGGCTGTGTGGGTGCGTTGCCTGTGCCTGGGCCAAGACCAGTTCAACTTCACTTTCTTGCAAGTTCACTATACTCGTGCCATAGACACGTCGTTTGCGAGTTGCGACAATGTAGCCGGAACTACGATTTAATGGGTTTTAGTGATATGTTTTTTTATCTATGCAAAATTTATGTTTACTAAGTTAAGTAGTTCATGAATATTTTAATGAAGTGGTAAATTCGAAATCTTGTTTTAATTTATTTAATAATTCGTATTTAACGGATAATAGTAATAAATTAATGAACAGGAATTGTTTATGGTTTATTTAACTCTTACTGTTCTTATTAATATTTCAGCTTTTGAAGAGTAAGCAGCCATAAAGATCAAGTTCACAACATTCCATAAGCAACTTATAACACTAACTTATCGACTTATCGGGCAACTCGTTTGGTGTCCAGTAGAACCGGAGCGCGCGGAGTGTAATACTTACCGGTACCGAAAATACGGTATTTGCCGATGCCGTTCATTTATTGTCTGTGGTTAGGTGCCCGCTGAGCTTTTTGTCCAGTCACTATTTTATCAATAGCTCTATTGATAGCATAATGATAGGCTGACTGGCTACTAAGATGATGTCTAAGCTTCTCTCATTAAATGAAACCTCAGTCACACTTTAGCTAAATAAAATTTAGTTTCTCTTTGCGGTCAGTAATAAAAAAAAAAAAAAAACTTTTTCAACAAGTTTCATCTAATTATCATATATAATATTCTGAGAAAACAAATAAAGATTCTGAATAATAAAATGTAAGTTTTATGAATGGTTTCTGGGACTCTAATTCTTATTTAGAACAGAAAAACAAACTTTTACACTGCAAGCTACAGTTATTCACCTCGTTTTTAAGGCAATTTACCTTGTTGTTATAAAAAAACCTGTCCATGTTTGATTGAGCTATGGTATTTCAAGTGCACTGATTTAGTGTAAAATATTTCATTTACTCGTCTTCGTCTAGTGATCCACGAAATGGGGTGTGGCATTAGTATTGTGTAAGTACTCGTATGGCAAAACTTATTTTAATTAAGCCAAAAGAATAACTAATCAATTTAAGTAATTATTTGACGCGTGTTCCAATCAATTAGGGCCATACGGAAGTATTCATGTATCTAGTATGGACTAACACTAATTAATTAAATGCAAAGGAGTGGCTGCAAAAATAAAACACGTTTTTTATAACCACACACACACTGCACACTATACTTAAGCATTTTGCCGACTGTTTATGTTGGTTTTAATCTAACTTATTGCAATAAGGAACTGTTAGGAGGACCCACATCACATCAAAACGAGTAGGTATTCCTTGAATATAATAGTAGCACGACGTGGAACGGAAGACCACGTCAAGATAATGTCATTTTGTGTAACAGCCGCGCTGGGAAGTGTTGGTCCAACACAATCAAGAACTCTTGCTGAATAGGGCCGATTTGAGCCAGACGACGGGAGAGTTTTGGTGGTCTGTATGGGATATTTCAGTGTTATTTTGCGTTAGAATTTAAATTTTGTTTGAGTCTACAATTGCTGATCAGTTCTGTTGGAAAGTGGTAATCAGACATCAGGCACAATCGTAAATTATTGCTTGACGGCACATTTTGAGTTAGACATCGGGAAATTCGGAAAGTTTTAGCTGATAGGTTTATATATTTTTATATGGTTTAATTATTGAGAGTGGCCTGGAGCTATAGACTTTGGCATGTTTAATAATTTAATTTATTGATGTATATTGTATGTAATTTTGTTGCTAGGTTATTTTAGTATAATGTTATTTTGTGTTTAAATTGTGACTTGTAGCATCATATTGGATCAAACTGTAAAGATGTTATAATTGGTGATAATAAATAAATAAAATAAATAATAAAAAATTTAAATTAAAAAATACATTAATATGAATCAAAGATGACCACTTATATTATATTATATTTATGAAATCCTATTCAATAGATATTTTGTTATTTTTGGAATTATATTAGCCTAAAATAAAACATGATTAATAAGCTTATATTGTACAACGTAGTATTAAGCTAATCGATTCGCAAAGTTATTTTAAATATCGTACATTCGAATTTGATAAAACCTGAAAAGCAAGAATTTTTCTCGAAGAGTAACAGTGAAAGTCGATACTCTTTGTGTTCGGTATTTAACTGTTATGTGAATCATGTTTGCATCTCTAACCTACTTTCGATCTGACTATTTTAATCGCCTTTTAAAACTAGGTCTTTTCGGCAAGGCAAAAATAGTAAAAGTATTAAATTGCCATTGGTAAATTTTTGATAGACATTCGTTGAAATGAAAGAAAATGGGAATTCTGAGAAATAAAATATTAATTTATTTGTGTTCATTTCCGATCTACTTTATTTATAAAACCAGTTTTTTTTTACCGGTATTTGCCACAGATTTTTTTCCTGCGTTCAAACGGCTGCCAGGTTTTTTATTGATACCTACATAAATTAATTAGAAAGAATACACTAAAACAGCATGCGTGAAATTAAAGACTGTTGGCGGTCACCAACCTTTTTTGAGCAAAGAAAACTGCCTAAAATGGGTACCATTTCTTGTAAAACATAACACATGTAAAGTGTTAGCAACGTTTTGTGCTGTCCCTTTGCGTGTAGAGTGTGAAGGCGATCACGCGAATGTAAAGCTCCGTTAGCACGGTTCGACGACCCGGTTCGGTTCGCTCATAGTTCATATAATAACGGATGAACGGGGAGAGATGCATTTCAAGATAGATGTTTAATAACTAATAAATAATAACAATTTTAGGTTAGAAACTCGCGGCATTCTCATTTATCTACTGTTTTACTGACATGGGTGGGCTATGCGGAGTGTGAGCGGAAATATGTGCAGTAATTAGAAAATAATGGAAGCAAGACGATTGAAGAAAGTAAGCAACCGTCCTGAACAAATTGTGGTATGTCGTATTTCATCTTGATCGTCTACAAGAAACAACAAGTTTAATGCTTTTTCTTAAAGGAAGTTTTCATATCTAGACCAAAGAAATACTCGTAGTATATTTTATACCAAAGCATGACTTATGTTTGACCATTTGCTACTTACAGACCAAAATCTCGACAACTGACCAGCGCAGGCGCAGTCTCGTAACACTGTCGAGCAAGCGACGCGTGACAGCAGATGCCCAGTCACGCTTGTTACACACAGAAACAAAAAACAACGTCGTAATTTAGCAAAACATATTCTGGATTAATTACCAGACTTCGTAAGGTTGCTGATCTTTGCCTTTTACTTGTGAATAAAAATTAGATAAAACTGAAGTGAAGTACCGTTGGATCTTATTGGTGCAGAACCGTTAGTGGCCAAACTTCGGATAGAAACTTACATTGGTCCATTCAAAGACAAATGCGATTGTTTCTTACAATTTTGAAGTGCCACTGATGCTGCGATTTGCATAGGGCCTACTCGCCGGGCTGGGTCCGACTCTTTCAATTTAATAATTTAAGTCATTTGAATTGATTCGAAAAGAAAAGTTTTGAACAAAACAATTGAACGCAGGTTTAACAGCTCCAAAATGAATAAATTTAGAAATAGAACAACCAAAAACAAATCACGGCTAACCGTTCCAAAAACAAATCATGTCTAAAATAAAAGGAATACAAACAGACGCGCTGCTTGTCTAATTATCGTTAAACGCTGTTCCGGGCGTGTGTCGACAAATTAAATTATCTTAACTATGGCGCTGATGACAGACGCCATGTTGATTTTGGTACCTACTTTTAATTTTTACATTATGAATAAGGCCATCGATTTTGAGGACGTTGCGTTTTTTTTATTAGAGATGTAGCAAGAATTGATGTTGAATTATGAAAGAATACCCAGTTTGATAAAGAAGACTGCTAAAATGATAAGATGAGGCATTGATGCCCGAAGAGAAATGTAATATAATACATTAATACGTGATATACGACAGATACTCGTACGGTGACTAATTTAATTCATCTCAAAACACTTCGATTTTCCCATCATCCGATCAGTTGATTAAGCAGAAAAACAGCTGTTTATAATTGCCGCTTTCCAACCGGTTTAATAATTTCTAATTTCTCAGATTAATGTCAAATATTGTCGTAGAGTTCGGTGCATTCTATTCCGGCAACGGCAAGGCATTTAATTGCATAACGCCCGTCTAGTTAGGATAGGTCCGAGTTATAAAATAGATTGATGGCTTGTTTCACCATTTTAACTGTTATTTATCGGTTGGTACTGAACAGTTTGACTTTTACGACTTGTAGTTTGAAATATCCACCGATATCACTGAAAGGAATGAGAGAAATATAATGAAGTTATCGTTTTTATTGTGTTTTGTGACGCGAGGCTTTTTGGCATTTCACAATATAAGTTTAGAAGATCGGCAGAATTTATTAAACGAAAAGAAAAGAAAGAGTTAATTTACGCCTAATAGGTACGAATCATATTAACAAAATAAAATGCAAAAGGATAACAAATGGAGACTTATTCTTAAACAGATCCGATGTCACATCTCACATGCGTTCACAAGCAGTTTTAAAAAGACCAAAAAATCCATGCCCAAAACTGCAGATGACTAACTCAAAATAAATCGAAGTACCAACATAATAATAAAAATACTCAAGTGCATCAGCAGCTCTGCGTTCGAAGTTCAAACTTGTAAAAATAAAATGTTCGATACTGCGGCGGACCCGGCGCTGCACGCATGCGCCATTGACCTTGACATCGACGCGGCGCGGCGCGAGTGACACGACCGAAACTGAATCGACACACGTTCACGTATTCCAGACGCATTTGAACAAGGATTTTATTTTCAAAAACGGAAAGTTTAGTTTTATTGTTGCACTTCCTTTTACACATTTAATTATGATGATGATGCTTTTTATGAGTCATGTTAGTGGTAATAATTCTGTGGGACTCATAAAGCCCAAGAGTCGGCAATTCGACATCTAGACTCAAGAAGAGGCAAAGTGAAGGGCAATTTTATTGTAGGGCTATTATCTCCATAGCCGAGTGATTTCAACAAACTTTGTAACAGTGTAGCGACCAAATTCATTAAAATCTGATCAAACCTTACCACAAAGGTTCAATAAATTCGGACGCGAAAATAAATAGAAATTCAATCCAATTTCTAAATAACAGCCAACCCATTCATAAAATAAGATTATGAAAATAACCTACGAGGAGTGAAACTGCGGAGACGATTTATAAAGAACTTTCGCTTGTTACGACAAAAATGTGGAAGTTTGTGAACGAAACGAGAGCGTTTGAGAGGTCGGCCATGTTTCGTGTCGATTAGCATCATAACGCGGCCGTCACGAGGGTCGTAAACTATGTCTATGTCACATAAAATATGGAAATTTATATTCGGGCCACATTAGTTCATTAGTCGCTTGTTGCGCTGAGATTATTTGTTTAGTTGGGATTTGTATCAAGTTTTTGAATTCAGTTCTTCCACTTACTCGTAGCTTGTATTTTCTGCAAATGGTTACGTTTTAAGTTAGGGACATTATGTAAAACTTTATTGTCATTATTTTGTATTATGTAAGTTTGCTTGTCAAAACTTTTAACAACCAACTGCCTTTGCAAAATCGATAGCATTTGCATATCTGGCGAAAAAGCGTATTTCCCAAAATTGAAATTACTCTGTAGTTCTATTTAGGTACTTACTAACTAAGTATGGTACCAGTAAATTGTTTTTTTTTTTTACAATTATAATGGTAAGTAATTATTACCTACTTATTGAAAGACCAACAAACCGAAAAATCCTCTTTCAAATGACGAATCAATTCGGATACGCACACAAACTATAAAACTTCATAGATATTTTTTTCTTCAACATTTCAAAGCATGTCCTGTCCCATCCCGGTCCCGTCTCACTCGCCAGACAAGTCCTGCATCACAATGAAGGCATTCATGCTAAACACAGTATTGTGGACACACGGAGATGCGGCTGGGCGATTAGGCGACACAAGTGTTTTGTGTTTGTATTTATTTTTCTTTTACTTGGCCATATGGTACGTACGGAGGACATTTCCGTGACAAGCGAATTGAGCGGCCTGTTCTGCAAATTATCAATGGATTGTTTGAACGAAAACGTTATTGTAGAAAATAATATATAAACGTTTTTAAGTGACAAGTGTATTCACTTTTTTTATCAATGGCAGTGTCCTTCACCGGTGGAAACGAAACACTGCCAATATTCTTTAAATTAATTAACAAAATTCATAAACTGGATTGCAAATACTTTCTTGGATGAAAAATCAATTGTATCTAAATCCTAAAGCACTACACTCTTACATTAAATAAATACACAAGAGCATACAAGATGGCATCCGTAAAAGGAAAACCACACAATCCAGGGCCATCGTCTGTGCTAAAATTAAACTCCTTTGCACCAATCAGTGTTGCCAGCCGCCACGCTTTGTTTTACTTTTTAACACATTCTATTGCGATTATCCAGATAAATTATTATCTGTGCTGGATCGATTTTAAAGTCCGACAATGGCGGATTCGTCACGATTCTCAGTCGGAGTGCCAGTTTATGTGTTTAATTGAGCATTCGTAAAAAAAAAACGGATGCAGTAAAAAATCCTTTTGATCTGAGAATCCGCAATGTTTTTTTTTGCTATACTATAAAACGCTCGCATCACGGGCTCGCATTATAAAAATAATACAAATTTAAAAATCTCCCTCGACTGTCAAGTGGTTAAACATGGACCACATTAAAATGTTCTTGAATAAAACACGTTTTAAAATCAGCAACATTAAAGCCAGCTATAAAACTGTCTGCTTCAATTCCTATTGTTCCAATATAACACAATATCTTCCTCATGCATTAATTAACGATGATTTCCAACACTTCATTAGTGACTAAACGGGATGATACGATATCGAAGCGTATGCACAACACGAAGTAATGGCGACGCGACTCACTTGAGTCAACAACTAAGCATACAGCACACACTTGTCACAGTTGCCACACAAATGTAGACTCTATTCCTGTGTATCTCTGGTATCTGCATTCAGAGACTGAAATGTATCTTACTTACAGTTGATTTGCTTAAAAGTATTCATTCCAGTGTTTTGCATTCGCTTTGAATGTCTGCTTTTCAATTTTATGATGTAATGGATATTTGAATAAAACACGAAGGCTGTCTTCTATTTTCGAATTGAATCCTAGAACGAGAGGATACTTTAGGAATAATGAGGATAGATTTTAAAATTCGAATGCCAGACGAACAACTTGGGTCAAACTAAAATGCAACGGACATCCCAATTTCCAATAACGAATTTAGTAATTTTTTTTTAAACTTGTAATTCAGCAATAGCACAGGAAGTATAGACTTATTAAAAAATGTTCACAACCTAGAAGATAACTTAAAATAGAATGGATTAACTTTCTTACGCAATTAACGTAATTAATCTGGTTATCTTGGCTAAATTAAGCTATATGATAGATATGACGGAATAATACACGAATTAAGAACTAAAGCATACGAAATTAATATATGGAGCGATGTTATCTTGATATACATTAATCACTTAAAAAACGTTCTATGAGGATTTGAGGACATTATCATAATCTGAAATAGCATTTAAGTAGTCAAATCCATCCATCGTCGACGTCAGAATAATTGAGTATTTTGGATATAATTACTCGACTAGAAATATGGAATTCACCTGATACCGATCAATTTGTGAATGCCTAGGAGTTACTTATTATGAAATGAAATAAAAGGGAGTGAATAATAGCTTGATGGTAGACCGGGAGAATGAAATAAGTGAACATGTTGCGTCGACTCCAAGTAATATGGGACAAGGGCAGGAAGGAAGAGCAGCCGAAATCAGTGCAATATAAACTGCGAAGAAATAGCTGAAGCTGTACGTATATCAGGTGTTGCAGATCACCATTCTTGGACAAGAAATTACTTGGCTTCAATAGAGAATGGAAAAAAACACTTTCAAGTTAAATGGTGTCTGGAACTATCCAAAATTGTTTCAAAACTGGTTGACATCCACTAAGAGAACCCAACCCATTGAGCAAATGTACAGACCAACAAAAAGGTAGTCCTTTAGTACCACTTTTTAAACCATTTTTAAAAAGAGTAACCATGGAGTTTCTTGCCGGTTCTTCTCCGTAGGAAACAACCAACCCGAACCGTGCACCTTTTGTCGACGTTTTATAAGTGCCCATGTAGGCCTATGTGAAATAAAAAAAAAACGTACGAAAAGTCTTGTATATTTATAAATTCTGCCCACAATTTTCACATGGTCCCCGTACATGTGAGCAGTCAGCACGAACAGCCTCGCATACGCAAGTGTCGTGACAACAATGGACGGATGTCTGGCTGTAATCACGGGGCATTGTCACCCGCCAGTGTGAGCATAGGAGGAGCACGCCATGACATGCTTAACGTTCGCTTATTGATGAGCAGAGGAAATTCGGCGCCCAAATGTGACTTCATTATAATATAATGTGGTAATAGTGACGTTACTAACAATAGTATTCTAATAAGTCATCATTAGAAATATTAGAATAATTTAAGACCTAAAGGATTTCAAAATAGAGCTTGAGTTTAGGGAGAGAAATATCATAGTTAATCAATAGCATTCATGCTATCTATAGTATGAATAATCCTAACATTGAATCAGTCCGCGAAATTCCCAAAAGCAAGATTAGCTATATAAATATTCGACCGTATAGACATGAAAGCCTCTCGAAAATGCTAATAACCGACGTAATAGATGAACTGATACCGCCGATAGCGTATCGAAAGATAGCGATACATATGTCAGGTGCGGTGGGAAAAATTCGAGATGAAAAAGACTAAACAAATAATTTGGATATCGGAACCTTATCGGGCAAATAACACGATAAGGGAATATAAGTAATTGTGCTGTTGATAGAATTTGTTTCCATAGGATGCAATATGTATGAAATCTTAGTTTGATAGCAAATAACATGCAACGCCTTCAGGCAGGTAATCACACTCGTGCGACGGAAAAAAGCTAATGCAAAGAATGTGAGAGGGAGAAATCACAATCACAAAGTATAGAATCTGTTTTATTATACCATTAGAATTAAATATTAAAGTTAATCTCCAGTCAAACTTAATTAAGTTTTCTATCTAACACAGGCCATTTACACAAGAATCGCTAAAAGCCGTTTTAAAAATTCGACTTTGGAATTAAGAACGCTAAGCATGGCGGATGGCGGCTACGTTCGTCGGATACACGTTCCGGTGTCCGCGTTACAGAATAATTAAACCAAAGCGCACTTAATTACTGAAATGGCCACATATCTGGTGCTCGAGCTAAATGAGCCTCATTTTTATGAAACAGATAACATCGACACCGCACCGTTGGAAAGTCGGCGCGATGCCGTGTCTATCACGGATTTGGGAAAGTATAGCAATAATGTTCGAACGCATTCTTTAATATTAAACATTTATTTTAAATTATAACTTGGCTTTCTCCTAACAAATAATATAGTTGAAGTGATGACTCGTATTACTAAGCACTATTTTAATGAGCACAAGAGATCGCGAGATATTTTTCCGCTCAGCCTCACTGCCGATTTTGCTACAGTATATGAGTTTGCTGACTTAGTTTATCATAAATTATGCTTATTAGTTTTCGACTTATCTATTAAAATTAAGAAGATTTCAAAAATCAAAATGCATTTCATTTTAAAAGGAATTCCTCAAATTGTTGATACAAAGAATAGTTTAGATAGTTCTGCATTTATATGATACTTAACAAAGAGAAAGCGCCTGCAAACGGAACTTGTTTTAAATATATGGCGTCTAGACTTAACTTCGTATTCTCTATTGATTCAAGCCAGACGTGGAGCAGTGAGCTCGCAACCGTAAGCTACTCCATGTTGAAAGTTTACAGCAAATTGCTTTGAAATTGATTCAATATTTGCTTACTATGTGTATGCCTTTATCTTTCACAGAGAAAGCTTTTTGAACGGGACATTCTTTAGTTTATTATACATGCTATATGTCAGATAATAATTGAGGCATATGATATCATTACCAGCAGTCTATTCAAATACGAAACAGTCACGATCTTCACACAACACGCTTTCAATCTAACAACTCAATTTGTCAACAAATTTAATCGTTGCCAGCTTAAAAAATTGAATTTACTAGTAATTACTGTTTCTGATTAATTGGAGCTGTCAACACACGTTTTGTAATCACTAATTGTTTGGATGTGGACATGAAAACTATTGTCAAGTGTCGCATTGAATGTAAGATGACACGCGACAGTAATGAGGTGTGAACAAGACAAGTCAGATGGACACTTGAGACGTCGCAGGAGGACATGCGCACGCGCCTCGGTCTGATTCTGCGCGTGCGCTTACGCCCGTAAATCACACAGGCTAGATCCGAGCTCAATTTCTCTGGCCATTTATTAGTCTCGGCAACCATTTCGTGCCTGTTCAAATAATTTGTGTACACGCAACGGTAATTTGATAAAAATGTGGCATCTTTGTTACTGAGTTGTAGTCACGTCAGCACGGCGGAAATGTTGCGCTTCTGTAAGCGATCGTTAGAATTCTTGGAGATGGCAATTTTGATTGTTCAGTGGTATGTGGCATTTAGATAGGATTGGTCGGTATTTACAAGTTAGATTCAGTGGTTGGAGGCTGATTTATTCAAGCCTTCGTGATGTTCGAATACAAAGCAAATGGCCAAGCTTGGGAGCGAGACACACTCCACGGGACAAGGTGGAACTTTTTTGGGCATCATAAAAGGGTGTGTTTACAACTTTTATCAAACAGAACCTATCCTGGCGTATGTCATTGTTTTTACACATCTGAGCAAGAAGGATTGCTAGGTTCTGTTTTAATCCTTTAAGAGCAAGGTCCCATAATTATGTGGCAACAGGCCGAATTATGTTTTGGAGTGATTCGATTAATTTAGTTAATAATATAAGCAAAGAAGAAGACTCACAAAGAAAGAAACTTCTATTTTGTCGTCCTGCACTTTAATTTCTAGACACATTCGATGTATTTGTTGTATCTTTTCCAGCCCATTTTCCTTCTAATCATCGCATCGTAATAAGCCGCAACAGTCAGTTACTCATTCACCCAAATACTACCAAACGTTTGTGCATTGTTGTATGCAATCGAATACAATGGAACGGTGATACTGTCAAACATTGTTTACGCTTATTTTCATTTACGACATCGAGTAACCGAGTAACAATCAAATGTTAACAATTCATCAGACTTGCTGGTACAAAGTACGGAGATATGAGATTGAAATACTCCATAAAATAACTTAAGCAAACTATTTAGAGATTGGTCGTAATACTGCTAATGAAAACAACAAACAAGACGTAATATCGTCGCAGTAACATGAATAATTCAAAATCGAAAGTATAGGAATAACATAAAGCACAGACATAGAACGTTCTATTAATATTCATCGCAGTATATTATGATTAATACTTGTGAGCGGTTATTAAACTCATTATTCACTGTAGCTAATACATATACTTTCACGTCAGTGCTTATTATATTTTAATTTGAGAATGTTATTTCAAACGGCTTCTTGTATTTATCATGTTGTTTTATTCTGTTCAAAGCAAAACTTTGCACTGACTCGAAACTAATTTTTAGAAGGTCAGCTTTTTTATTTTAACTCAATTCGAAAATGTGCAAATCTTTCAAGTTTTAACCAAGCACTATCATCATCTAACTAAACCTTTGTTTTTGCAGCTGGGTGTGCATCTTAACCGCGTCGAGTCTATTTATCCTGCTGTGTGACTAATTGCCTAATTTTTCTCTCTAATTTCTGACATCTAAGGCATAGCACGCACTGCGATTTTTATCCGCGCGAATTTTTTTCCGCGCATTCTGTGACCTATGGCAATGTATGAAGCTGCACGCACTGCGGAAAAAAAATCGCGCCCAAAATGTACTAAAAAGTTCGCGCGGAAAAAAATTCGCGCGAATGAAAATCGCTGTGCGTGCTAAGCCTTAGGCATGGCACTCACTGCGATTTTTATTCGCGCGAATTTTTTTCCGCGCATTCTGTGTCCTATGGAAATGTATGAAGCTGCACGCACTGCGGAAAAAAAATCGCGCCCAAATAGTACTAAAAAATTCGCGCGAATGAAAATCGCTGTGCGTGCTATGCCTAAGGTTTAGCACGCACTGCGATTTTTATTCGCGCGAATTTTTTTCCGCGCGTTCTGTGGCCTATGGAGTTGTATGAAGCTGCACGCACTGCGGAAAAAAAATCGCGCTCAAATAGTACTAAAAAATTCGCGCGGAAAATAATTCGCGCGAATCAAAATCGCTGTGCGTGCTATGCCTAATAGTCCTAATCAGCAGTCAGTTTTTCTAATTTGTATTTTTCCTACTCCTACATTATTTTTTTCTGATTAATTTCGTTGCGGGATCCAAGACAGTTAAATTCATTCTCCGGGACTTCGTCGAGCTTCATTGCCTCGGCGCTATTTTCTGGTGGTCGCCACTGTTGATTCTAGCTTTCAGGAGTTGCAGTGGTTTTGGAATAGTGCGGTGGGATTGAGTCCTTCTATCAATTGGAGCTTGGGTCAGGCACAACTTCTCCGGCTTTCTAGTTTACTACGAAGTTAACATTGAAGTCTTTTGGTATTTCCATTCTTTGACATGGTCTTTCCCATCGAAGTCGTCCTATTTTTTAGGGTTCTGTACCCGAAGGGTCCAAACGGAGCCCTACTGCTGTCACTCACGTGTCTGTCTGTCTGTCCGTAGTCTGTCACATAGGTTTTACAGTCAAACGGTTGGAGCTACAGTTTAGTTTTCCTATTACATACAACCAATTTGATGTTGTGGTTTGGTACGGAACCCTATATGTGCGAAGTCCGACACGCACTTGGCCGTTTTTTATAGTGTTAATGACTTTTCTTTAAATGGTGATAGGCTTGCGATTGACCACTATCTCATCATTCTCACATGATGGTAAGCGGATGATGTGGTAGAGCTTACGATGGCATCGCTTTCTCCATTGCCCGGTTTGCGAATTAGTTTGCGACTAGGGAATAGGGATTTTAAGTTCGAATTCGCATCTTTTAGCTTTACAAGACCGATAGTATCACACGGTTCCGGATGCTGGATTGCCGCACCATGTGTTAGTATTGGTTTTAGTAGTCTTGTGTGTAAAAAGAACGTTAAATGTTTCTTGAAAGTATTTTCTTCCTACTATTTGCATCTGCGTTTTTTGAAAGGCAGTCAATGTTCAATTATTCGCCTGCTTCCTCGCATCGGAGGTATTCGTTTTTGTCCATCGTCAACTATTTATAAATATATTTTGTGGTCTCATGAACCCTTAATTGGATTTAGAAATTGCCTAGTTATTCAATTAATCAAAAACTTCATGTTATTAGGGGTTGAATCATGCCCTATTACATAAACATGATTGTTTGTGCTTCCTAATCGCACCATTGCTAATCGTAGTTTTTGAGGACTTTTTTATAGGCACTTTCCAAAGATAAAGTATAGAAAAGTCCTGTCCAACCGATTTACTGTGATTGGTCCATGCAACCAGAATCATCTGTGATTTTAATGAAAATTATTTTATTGAATACACCATATTTACCTGCAAATCAACTCAATAAGTCAGGAAAACACAGATCAAGGAAGGAAAAGAATACGTTAGGATGTTGTTCCTGCTAATTAATATATACAGTTCAATCAGGATGACATCAATATTTCTGGCAATTAATAAATGCGACTCGCACTTGACCGTATCCCTCCTACGAGTTTGTAGCTTTTTTGCATTGTTGCCTTTCTCATCATCTATTTGGGATGATTTGCCAGATCTTTCAGCATTTAAGTAGATCAAAATTATTCATCTTCAAAACATAGATAAGGCACTCTCGTTCTTCCTGTAGTGAATCAGAAACTTTATCATCTTACAACATTAAATCTGGTAAGAATTTATAGAGATTCCAATATAGATAATATGATAATAATAAAAACGCGGGTAGTATGAATCATTGGATCATAACGTTATGGAGTTCAACCACGTAGATAACTTTACCCACCTGGGTGCACCTGAAAAAACAACAGCGGTGTACCGAAGAATGTTTATAAATAATTCATAAACATAACAAAACCGGCGCGCCATGTCTAGCTGCCTGTACTAGTTCAAGATCACCACATGAAACGACAATACGGAGAGAGGCGGGCACGAGAGAGCGAGGGTGTGAGTGCGCAGCCCTGGAGCTCCGGCCGGGCTGTAAGTACGTAGCTATACCTACCCGTCCCGCGCCGGGACAATCGATTCGCGGGAGTCGCGCTCCCCCAGCCGTGCGCCGCCGGCCGCCAGGCTCTCGGCCACCCGACCGGCACATTCTACCGATGATAACATAAAAACTTACCTTTTTACACTTCAGCAAACTCACACCACCAAAGAAATGCAGCCACGGGGATCGCGAGATCAAATCACAGGTTGCACTATATTCGCGAACGGCAGATTCAGTCTAGCACTTCATCAATTAACTTGACACTGATTTTTTATTATAATAGCTAATTTATATATATAATAGTGTATACCGGTACGGTTTGGTCCGGTTAGATTAATTACGTGAATCGTTGCAACAACAACGTTACCCCCACGGTAGTTCGCGGCGGACTGACCGATTTGAAGATGGCGCTCTGCGTGCGGCCAGAGGGACGCGAGTGAATGCAGCTGCGGAAGCCCCGTTAGAAACTGCTCCAATAAGAATCTAGTATGACTCCAAGCGGATGCTATCAACCAATCGTTCGCGAGCTTTATCACTTAGATTTTGCCCGTGAAAGTTCAAAAAGGCTCATCATTATTCTGATTTTAATGATATGATAAATAATCATAAAATGGGAAGAGTAGTCTAAATAAAGCAATTAAGTTATTAACGGTTTATAAACGCGCATAAACTATAAAATAATTCAAGATTAGAGAGTTCATAAAATAAGATTTTTCTAGATGTACTTTCACAGTTTTATTATCACAGTACTAAGAGAAATTGTGCTAGCAGGATACTCAGCAATGTTATACTTTAGAACACTAGTCTAACATTAGTGAGTATCCCTTTAGCACCTGGTAATTATCCGAAGTACCTTTTGCCGTCAGCAGTCAGCAACTCAGCGCTGTTGTAATAAAGCCCAATGATCATATCAAATATTTACAAGAAATTTCAATACAGCGCAGCTCTTCTTGTTAACATAACAACACCTGTTTAAAATCCTTACATGCACTTACTTCAACTTTGGCGATGCTGACGGAATAGAAACCCTGTAAAGTTCTGAAACACCAAGACTTCCACGAGCTAAATAAAGGTAGGTAGTTGACAGTCTCATGTTTTGATGACTGTGTTATTTAGTATTAGGTTAGCCTTGACGATCTGTCAACGACGATCAGACGGTAGTCTTCAGAAACTGGGTGTTAGTCAGTTGGTAACAGCTAATTGATACTTGAATAATCACGTCCTTGTTATGGCCCCGTTAAGTCTCCTCGATAAACTAAAATGAATTTGTTTTAGTCACGTCACCGTCGTCTAAAATGTACGCAGTTTTTTTTTTAATTCGGAAAAAGGAACGTGCGTGTCTAAAGCCAAGAAGTAAATTATTGCGAGGTTTTAATCGGTTTCACGGTATCTTTTGTTGTAAATGTCGACTTGAAAAATTACAATTTATCTTTTGGAGGCCTGACAATACGTAGAGATTACAATTAAAGAATGATATAATTAAAAGGAAATAATTTTCTGAATATTCATACTGGAAACTTCAGTCATTTCGCAGAAGGCCGCTTTGGAAAGTCGTGAACACTCAGTAAACAGAAGGTTCTTTCCTATTTGCATTTGTTTAGTGGTAAGTTAGAGGTAACAACAGTCTGTGTGAGAGCAATCTCTTACGATTTTACTCTCGCGTATACTGTAGGCAGACCTCCCAAGTTGCTTTCAACTATCCTTTAAGTTGTTCTGAAGTTTACGGCATCAGGATATTCCTTATCATATTGTTGGTTTATTTTGTCAGCCACATAGTTATTATATCTATGGTCAGCCATTTCGTTGGCGGTGACGTAAGGTAGATAGGGAATTTTAGGAAAAAATGTCTTTTCCTAATCTTTGGAGCCACCACTCTCTCAATTTTAACTAAGCTATGCAATGTCGCAAGAGTTATTTTAGAGAAAATGTTCTTTAATTCCATGCCTTGTAATCGACTGTGACGTGATGAGCACAGTCGCGGGTCACACCTAATTTAACGCTGGCACTCCTAGGTCTAGGCACAACTAGACTTTAGCATAGTAATGAGTGCCTAACCCGCTCCACACCTCCGTAGAACCGCATTTTAGGTAATTCATTGCTATTCATGTGAATTTTACGGTTTTTTAACGTTATATTCCTGTTTTGATGTCCCGTTTTCCCTATTCTCCTTGACAACTAGGACAAACAAAGTAGGTACGACAATTTATGTAAGCCTAAGGAAAAATATGCACCTATACCAAGTATGATTGGTGTAATGCTGAACCTAGTCAAATTAAATATGGTCGGATTGGATGTCATATCAGTGTCCTCTTTAGGGAAAAATCTAAGGAGGAAAGTCAAATAGATAGTTGTGGCCACATAGGCACAAGCAGTTTTCGACATGATTTATTAGGAAGCAATCTAAAATCCCCGTAGTATACCATTTTTTAGGGTGCCGTACCCAAAGGGTAAAAACGGGACCCTATTACTGAGACTCCGCGGTCCGTCTGTCTGTCTGTCTGTCACCAGGCTGTATCTCATGAACCGTGATAGCTAGGCAGTTGAAATTTTCACAGATGATTTATTTCTGTTGCCGGTATAACAACAAATACTAAAAACAAAATAAAATTAATATTCAAGTAGGGCTCCCGTACAACAAACGTGGTTTTTGTACCGTTTTTTGAGATAATGGTACGGAACCCAACGTGCGCGAGTCCGACTCGCACTTAGCCGATTATTTCTCTCTCTTTTCGCTCCGTGACAATCTGTGGATGTAACTCCTCTGTTTGATGTCTTATTTATTAGTTTATCCCCGCACTGGAACGCCTTGCAGCAATTACACCAATGGAGCACAATCTTTTAATAACCTCAATATAAGTCCAGGTTTCCTCACGATGTTTTCCTTCACCTTTGTCAGCAATGTCCAAGATAACTTGGAAAGTACATATGAATTTGAAAAAGTCACATTGGTACTTGTCCGGATTCGAATCCACGATCTCAAGCACGAGAGGCGAGGTCTTAGGCACTGGGCCACCACGATATCTTGTACATGTTTGTGTTCTTTAGCTTGGTGAGTCACTTCTCAGTTGACGAATCTTTCCAGTAGGATCACAACAGTATGTCTCTTCTCTTCAATCTCCTATAACGTAAACTTTTGTCCTCATTTCGTAGTACCTATTCCACGGCTTGTCTCGGAAGGTCTGTAGCTCTGTACCCTCATAATGGCCTAACTTATGACCAGCCAACCAGAACGGTATCTAAGCTAAACGGTAGTCCTGTTAACAGCTGGGAGCCGTAGCGGTCTGCCTTATTGCCTAGCGGGTACGACCGCAAAATATTAGCCGTTTACACTAACTTGCGGATAATTATGTACTTACAGTATTTTCAGTATTATGGGAAACTGCTACTTACGCGACGGTTGTGGTCTACGAGATAATTATAAGTATTTATCGTTAACTGTATGTAAGTGCTAATTGAGAAAAAAGGAGCGCATCGTTGCGTGAAGATAGTGCTGCATCGATTGTGAGATCTTCAGATCTAAGGCCGGCTCTGATCGTTGAATATAAGGCCAGTTAAAATACCGGTTATGGGGAGATTAATGTTTAGAACTGGTACTAATATTATAAAGAGGAAAGATTTGTATTTTTGTATGTAACGAATAAACTTAAAAACTAATGGTCCGATTTCAAAAAATCTTTCACCGTTGTGAAGCTACACTATCGCCATGTGACATAGGCTACTTTTTATCCCTGTATTCCTACCGGAACGGGAACTACGCGGGTGAAACCGCGAGGCTTCCGTAGATAATAAAGTAGTGCGTTTTCAGGTCTAGGATTTGACGGTTGAGATTGTCAGTGTGACAATCTTAACCGTCAAAAGCCAGGAGCAAGGAAAATCCGTTACCAGGATCCAAGAAAAGTGCGTCAGGAATGTATACATTTGGATCTTGGCCCACCCACATAGACACGTTCAAGAAGGTAAGCTATGAACTAAGCACTAACTGCCGATAGACCAAGAAACTATAACTTGTAACAGTTGCAAAAAAGTCATATTCCGCCGTAACAAGCCATTAGAAGTCCATTGAAGCACATCTGGCATCACTGCGGACGTGGGCTCGATGGAGCGTGCTTGTTTATGGTCAGCGTCAGACTGCCTCGTGCAATTTGCCTACTACTATGTTATGCTTAAAGGGGGAAACATATCGGTGGATATTGTAGCGAGCAGCTGACTGTGTGGCTTGACGGATTCGATATGCAGAAAATTTGGCACGGTGGTAGGATTAGCTTTCATGTTGAGTCATTAATGAAGCCTAACTAAGTTTGCCCATCGTGAATGAATAGCAAACTTAATTGGGCATATTTTTGCATTATTGGCCTCTGTTACCAAAAAGTTTAGCATAAGCCTGATTATATTTAGTAATTTAGATATTATTTTTTACTATAACAAAAGCGGCTAACTGTTGGCTAGCTGGCTAATGTTAAGACGAAAATCATACACTAATTCCACAGAAATCCATTAAGGCGATATATACGCCCCAATGTAACGCAGTACTGGCCGTGCGCCCGCTCGATGCCAAAAATTCAAAATTGAACAAAACTGTTCAAAAGGAGGTTCAATTTTGATATTTTGGCACCGAGCGGGCGCACGGCCAGTACTGCGTTACATTGGGGCGTATATATCACCTTAAGTATATAGATAATAAACTGCATCTGTCAGGGAATCTACGATTCCTAATGCTTGAACGAATGTAAATTATCTGGTGCTTTGCTTTCATAAGTTTTTATGCGCGTCTAGCCATTTACTGCATGCATGCTATGCTAGTTATTTGTATGGCTTATCCAACGCCTAGTCCGGAAAAAAAAAAAAGGCAATGATTCAAAAAATCTCTCCACGTCCACACAGATTCCTTGGATGCTCCGTAACTTGGGCCATTACTGCGAATTCCTCAGCCTCACGCGTCGCGAGATAAATCACAGACAATCGGCCATCAATCGTCGCGTTCATGCTCTAGGAGTCTATGACCACGTCACCGACCGTCCGTCTTCGGATTTCAAACTTCGCACTAACACAACTTTTTTTAAATCGAAGTTTAATGGTCTGTATAATAAAAATAACTTTGTTTTTTGAAGTCGGTGTCTTTCGTAGATACCAATTTTATTGCGTTATGGACACCGACTTCAAAAAACAAAGTTATTTTTCACTTTGTAGTTTTGTATTTGGAAGTCGGTAGTATTTTTTTGCAAAAAGTTTTTTTTTTTCACTTTTTTGTTGTACCTACCTAATAGGCAAGTTAGTAAGGTAACTATAACGCCAGAATAGATTTCATGAAACTTGAACATAACCGGTGAAATGGGAGATATGCGTACCCCTTAAGAGCGTACTGGCGTGATGTTATGTTATGAAATGGTATAAACAATAAACAGACATGCGATTGCAGCAATCCCGAGAGATTTGCCGTTATTTATTGAAGAGTTCTGTTGTATATCTCCGAAGTTCTTCATCAGATCTTCACCAAATTAAAATGGGACCAAATTCGGAACATACCTTTTCAATCAAAAAAAGAATTTTCAAAATCTGTCTACAATTGACGGAGATATCGGTGAACATAAAAAAATAAACTTAAAATAATGTCGAACATAGAACCGCCTCCTTTTTGGGAAGTCGGTTAAAAATACTTTTAACTGAGGTCATCAGCAAGTTTAGCTATCCCGTAAAAAGTTAATGAAACTTTAATGGTCACCGATACCACATAAACACTTAAACGATTTAACAATGTTTTTATTTTACGTTTTACGAAAGTGAATAAATTATGATCCTACCCTCCTACATAGCTGTCAGTGTATCTTTGTTTCCATTCTTAGCTCCAACAATTGGGGGATGATGGCATCAAACCAAGTCCTTTGTGTTTCCAAATCTAGTCGCCATCAATACTATATTGTTCATTCTAAAAAATTCTAAACATCAAAATCACAATCACTTGTACTATTCAACTTGAAGAAATAATTTTGAGACAGAAGATCTGCAGCCAAGCTGGCACACTGCTAACCTACTTATCCTACGTCTGTAAAGATAAAATAACAATAAATTAATTTTACGAACAAATTATACAAATCTCCGCCCGATCCGGTGGTTTCTAGCGCGGTGCGTTAATTCCGCGCGTGCGATAGTATCGCTAGTCGCCTCGCCACGTGGCTGAGCGTGAAGATGGGCTGATAGCACGCAGCGTAGGCCCGCAGGTGCTGCTGATAGACGGGCATGCAAGGCGTGGACGATATGAGGCCGGCGATAAAGCAGGCGACAATGTTAGCCTGGTGAGTGAGTATGTTCAGCAGCTTGCCACTTTGCCAGTTATCTTTTAATTTTATGGGATTCACACAATTTTGCTACAATGCAATGTCGTTCACTAAAAGCATTTCTCGGGATTCCACTCCCGCGTTAGTGAATTCGGCAAAGGAAACAGTTTGGAACCTTCAAAGAGTTAGAATCATTTCTTTCAACTTTTTCGGTATTGCGAAACCAATTTGGAAAGAGTCAAATCAAAAATCAAATCAAATCTTTTTATTGTTATACAGACAGATGTTAGGTAAATTTCAGTACGATCTTCTTCCTGATGATTTATTTCCAAATAATTAGGATATAAATTTAATTTTGTTTTACTTACAACTAATGGTCTTCTAATGCTTTCAATTAAAAATGTATAATGGTTTCTTAAAACTGAAAAAAAAAACAATTAACACACAACAAACAACATTTTTTACAATCAATTCTACGTCAAAATATTGGTCTTGAAAAGATTCATCTTCTTTCCTTTTCAGAGTGTATGCAATACGTAAAGTCGTTTTTGTGAAGGTTCCAAACTGTTTCCTTTGCCGAATTCACTTACGTAATTCGGCTGCTGGCTAATACGAGTTGGATTGTTGGCATACGCCTATTTTGCGGCTGGATAGACACAAGCTCAGAATAGATGTGGATAATGCATAGAAGGCCCTTATGCCCAACAGAACAGAGGACCTCTTTCGGTTGAATTAATGTTCATGGTGGCAGAACTACCTACAATCGTAAATGTATGTATGTATTGTATATGTCGCAGCCAACCTAGTTTAGAGATAAGGGCAGTAAATACCGAAACATGGCCCCATACACACAGATGTAGAGGTAGCTCAGGAATTTGAAAACTTTTTGTTAAACTACAGCAGCTTTAAACTCCTCATCCGCGCTCTCTGCTGCCTTACTTAGAAAGAATATAAATGCGTGGCCTTCGGAGTTTTAGTTTCTACAAACAAACCCCCAGGCTATTTTAAAAGCTTTTATAGATCTTAAAATTAAATCAACAGAAGATCTTTGGGGACTATCTGTAAAAGTATGTAAATCAATAATTTAAACTTTTTTGCCCTATTTAGCTTTCATATGGAGTTTTGCCGGACCTCATGAAACACAGTAAAGTAGTTCCTTTTTTAAATCCGGGGATAGCGGAGAAGCCAATAATTATAGGCCAGTGTCAATTCTGCCAGTTCTCAGTAAAGTCTATGAAAAGTTAATGCTCAACCAATTGTTGCATCATTTTAACAAACATTCCATCTTTTATGATCAACATTACGGTTTCACCAAAGGTGTTGCATAACTGACGCTGGCGTCACCCTAATAAAGGTCATCTTTAATGCCTGGGAATAAGCACAAGACGCCATTGGAATCTTTTGCGACCTCTCAAAGGCATTGGATTGCGTTAAACATGAGACACTATTGTTGAAGCTCAAGCACTATGGGATTACATACGGCCCTTGAGTTACTTAGATCATATTTAAAGCCAGACAAGTTAGAGTTCAAGTAAACGGAACTCACTAGGATTTGAAATGACAATGGGCATTCCTCAAGGATCGATATTGGGTCCATTACTGTTTTAAGTTTAAATTAACGATTTCCTCCAATTTCTAGAAAATCAACCCAAGACGGTGTTATTTGTTGATGATCCATCTTTGATATTTAAAATAGATTGGTGGTCACAATATCATGACTAAGTAATTTGGTACTAAATGAAAAATTCACATTGGCGAGATTGACATTGTTAGAAGTAGCCAATGCGACATCATATTGAATGGAGAAAATTTGGACTTTATAAATCAAACAGTTTTCCTAGGAATCACTCAAGGAAAACTGTTTGATTTATATAAGGTGGGTCACCGAGAATCTCATAAACAAAATAAAATAATATTTTAAACTTTTGTAAACAAGCATATTAAAAATGAGATGATTATATTCAATAAAAGAATGCTTCTAAACATGCTAGTCCTGCTCCATAGGGCAATATTTAGTGTAGACAAAATCAAACTGGTTAGTTTAGATTATATTCGTAATAATTATAGTATTGCTTTTTCTTATCTTTTTGTTTAAGAAATTGACTCATACACTGTTCCGTTGTCTATGGTTGCAATATTTGTAAGTATGTGAGAACAATGTTCCTATTTATAAAATGAATGAATTTACCTGTAATACTTGCCCTGCTTGTAATATTTTATACCTGTACGTAGTATAGTAGTGTTAGTCTGGGTGCATTGCCCTGCCCTCACGTATATGAATTAATGTATACTTTTTTTTTAAAGGAGTATGTATGGAGGTTCTTGTCCGTTCTTCTCCATAACAAGCTACTTTTCCGAATGGATGGTAGAATCAATTATTATTACTTATGTGTCGCATACTAGCTGAGTTGAAATAAATAAAAATTGTGTTTGACTTTGAACACGTTAAAGTTTTAGGACACTGGTTACAAGGCAAGGCACTGCGGCGAACGTCTGACATTTAATTTGCCGACAATTTATCTATAAAATCCGTTAGGTTTAAATTGCTTCCGCAAGTTCAACATTTCGTGTTAAGGCCTCTAAACATCACCCTGCAGCGATACTTCTCGCCATGATCATGCAAATGTCATCAATTAGACGCCATAAGTCTTGAAGCAGAACAATAAGTAGTTGTAGCCAAGAGAGAAAGGCGCTAATTACGCAATCTGTTATTGTTTCCATCGAGAATGGTGCGAATGCGGGGGGATATCATTTGTATGTCAGCAGTTGTCTGTAATTGACGTCTATCATTTTGCCGCCATGTTGCAAGATTCTGACGTTTCTCATCGCTTGTTTTCCGTCTTGTTTGGCAAAGACAATGAGATCTTCCTGCTGGATCTTAAATGACTATGAGGGCTTTTCACGTGTTTTTGTATGTATCATGCTAGTTGATGCATACTTTAGATTTGGTGAGAGTTAGCTGGCAAAAACGTTGATTGACGGAGATAAAAGATTTCACAACCACTGTAGATATCTTTACCTATCTGTCAACGCCATTTACAGGCTAATTTTCCAGTTCCCAGCCCTGTTATAACTGTCCAAATATTATTTTATGTAATTTCAAAGCCAGGAAATCACCAGAGGGCGAAATAAAGTTTAAGTAATAAAGTTAAACATTGGTAATTTTTCGATTGTTGAAAAGTGTTACCATCATGTAATTTACTGACCTATGTTAGTTTTTTAATTACCTACACATTGTTTCCGAAGCCTGGGAAGTACGCAACTTGTTATGAAATCCGACACATTGCTACAACCACTACCTAAACGGTACTTATCGATCGTAGTGAAACGGAACGACACTACGAATCCGACTTGTTTTGTAGGAATTAATTGCACCTTGAACTAATTAGGTCAAGTGTAATTGGTTCTTTAGACTTCATGTCATGAGTTCATGACCTAAGTCCTCTTACTGGGCCTACATCACCTGATCATTTGTGGTGAATAGACGTTAAGTCATGTAGGTAGGTACGCCAAAAGAGCAGCGACCACACAGCCATCATATGGATGGACTTGTTTCACGTAGGTTTCCAATTCCAGTTAAACTACACTTGTCTCCATATCATCCCAGATTTTATTACAGTTGTATTAAACAAAAACGCCATATAAAAATGCAGTTCATTACCGAACATTGCACCGATCTCATTTGCGAGTAACACATAAGCAATAAATACTACCGAAAGCGTAGCGGGACATTATAGAACGTCTTCATCAGACGCCAATTATCACTGCTACCACTCCCGTTAAACTTGTAACATGTTCTCGTTTCTCAGTAATTACATCACCAGATAAGCTTGGTCTTCCTCACCTCGAGAGAAGAGAATAAACCAGGAAGAGAAAGGGGATGGTCAGAACATTTTCAAGGGTCAAGTTGTTTACCTGTTTATTGTAGGCCAAGCAACAAGAGCGTGAAGTCGCCGCAATTTCGGTATGTGAGCGATTTAATTAAGAATGTTTAATGTTCACAATTTTAATTTCATTATGCGCTTTCATTTTGACTTATATGATTCATAGAAATGTTTCTATGCTTGGAAAGCGGAGAGATGGCTTACAAATATAACGTTTAAATGAATTATATTTGTTGTTTTGTTACTCGATTATTCTAATACTGTTACCTCGCTTGAGCTTGCGCACGGTTCCATTTCATAAATTTTAGTCTGTATCTTGTACTGAAAGTTTATCGCCCATTACAGAACCGTTAATAGGTGCCTACATCTTCAGTCGTAATTTGTTGTGGAAAGTTATGTTAACAGGCGTAAATGCTAGCGAAATTCAACGTCTTTAGTTAAATTGCCATCCCCAGTTGCTAACATAGCGTTATTTTAAGACTAACAAAAGAAAAAGCTAAATGACAGTCAGTTTTCTAGATACTCAATGAATCGATCATGACTAAGATTCAACTTACAAACACAAGTCATCAAAAAATATCACACTTTTACTCGATTCCAATAAATAACTAGAAATCTAGAAATAGCAGAGCAGATGTAGATATTCGTGACTTGCAAACCGCTCCTTATTTCTTGGCTATTAGCACCTTGACGACAAATCTCATGCAATTATAATCGATATAACTTCGAATTTACGATGACAAGCATCGTTAAGCGTCGGAATTAGGAAAGCCGCATCGCGTGCGTCCGCGCACCTCACCGAGACATTATCATAATTGATGAAAGCAGTAGTGTAGCTATTGTAACGCGAGTTTAGCGCACACTACGCTTGAGATTTAATATCCTCTTAATTAGTGTCATGATGTTCAAATAAATTTCAGATTTTTGGATTCAGTATGACTAATAAAAAAAAAAATTTTTTGGCTTTCGTGTGTCGCTGTCGCAGGACTACTGGAAAGGCCACTTTTCTCGCCCAAAACAGGTTCTGCTCAATTTACAACTTATAATCTTCATGCTATGTCACCTTCAATCTGCTTTATTCCTCGTTATTCCACTTTCGGCAACTAGGGTACTAGTAGTAGTAGCACTTTCGGCAATGTCATCGGCAAACAGCTCACAGCTCACAAAGGAGTGAGGTGCTTCTTTCTGGAGTTCTTGACGTCCGACGAGCGTATATAATGACCAAGGAGAGGCATGAGGTACCTAAGGGCTGACTGGTTTGGTAATCTTTATGAGTAGATATTTATCTAATACAATGTTTCATTCTTCACATTTCACATGATTGCAGACTTGATTTGGCATAATCTAGCACCACTAAACACATTTAGGTTTCAAATGCTTTTACGTTCAAAAGAAGAAATAATATAATATCGATAGTTAAAATTTACCATATGTATAGTCAATCTATGCTTGAAATAATTATGAAGCATGCAGCTTGTGCGAGTGTGGGCTACCGGTGCAATTTAAATCAATTAGTGAGATGATTGTACTGCGCACATAATATCTGCTAAGTAAAAAATTCATTGACGCCGCGCGCATTCATTAGTGGATAGCTAATTGCCAATAATAATCCACATCGACTAGATAAAATTAAGAATCGATACAGTTGGCCGTTAGAACCAAGAGACGAGGTGGAGAGACTAGATATAAGTATTTTCAATAATTTAGGTACTTTTTAAAACAATTTCGGGCGAATAGGACTTTTTGGTGTCTACCTACACTCAAAGTAGTGTCTTCCTATGAACTATCTATGGAGCTAATTTGGAAATCGATCAGCTGAATCATATTTTTGCCAAATAAGGATGGGTACGCTTTTTACACCGCAAGTACACAAATAAAAAAACCTATTTAATCTTTTTCTGGTGTGCATTATTATTTGACTTTCAAATTGTTTAGTACAAAATTATTAATATTTTAACGACTTGGTGTCTTTAGTAGCGATTCTGGCTGTGTCTAAATATTCTCTTAGAAACGTGAGAGGGTGCCGCTGAGCGGAACGGGATCCTAATTAAATTATTTGGAGCATGACATGCGCGCGCGCATTTTATGCCTCATGTTTTTCTGGACGATAATACTACCTATAACTAGCAATTTGGTTGCCTACGAAAATGTAGGCAATGATGTTATATATTTACTGAGGTAGATACGTTATACCGAGACGTCTGCGCGGCAATACAAACACAAGTTAATTAGCTTGAGTGAACTAGGTATAGGTTGTCATTGGCCGTCAGCCAGCTGACCGCTAATGTAAGTGTGAAGTGTGAACAGTAGGTATGTTTATTTTTTTCTGAGAACGGGGTCCTATATATCTCTGTGTACTTTTAAACTACTCGGTCATGGAAATTAAAGTTCCACAGGTCCTACGTAGGTAGCTATAGTAAAATATAGCAAAGTTTTTATTTCTTTATAATGAGTATGACGAGGTATGAAGTCTCTATTGGTAAAATCTCATTGACTGTAGCTACAGTATTAGGGATTTTTATTTTTATACCTGTAAAATATATTCTCGTTCATCGTGAAGCGATTTTGGTGAAAAGTAGCTAAATGTACCTACTTGGTTCTCACGTCTAACTTGAGAAGCACAAATCGCACTAAGCCATTAAATTATCCTGTTATTTTATTTCACAGGTCAGTTGTACGAAATATGATACCATTAGAATCGACTTCACATCAGTCGTACGTACGTTATGCTTGCATTATGTAAACAATTGCCTTTTTGAGTAAAGTTTAGCGGCTGTTTTCATTTAAGCAAAATTTTTATTTAAAGTGATCAAAAAACTAAAGACTTGACTTAAAGGCCTCAGTAGACAAATAAAAATAAATAAAAAAGCAAATTGTCATTTGTCTTGATCATGACTGAGGAGTTTTTGGCGGGATTTTCTCGAGTGCAGTTCAGCGGCTGTTAATATTATTTGCAAATTGATTTATAGTGGATATTGTGATATAAAATTGGTGTAGTCTTGTGTCTCAACTGTCTACGCAATTAGACAATATGTAAAAACGTTAACAGAAGCGATCTCGGGATAGTGGAGCGGAGTATTTTATTGTAGTATTGACTACCTCTGCAAAGCTTACTGGGAAGGCTGACTCGATGCAATTTGCTGCCAAATGCTCCAAGAAACATTAGAATGTGTTGCATCCGCGTTCTAATGCATACTAAAGAATACAAATACTGATGACTAGGCAGCATGGTCTCAGACCTTAGCCTGTTCCGTTAGGAACAAACATATAAAAAAAAAAAAAAATGATCATGACTGACGTGACTGACAGATAAGTGGAGTTTTTGGCGGGATTTTCTCGAGTGCAGTTCAGCGGCTGTTAATATTATTTGCAAATTGATTTATAGTGGATATTGTGATATAAAATTGGTGTAGTCTTGTGTCTCAACTGTCTACGCAATTGGACAATATGTAAAAACGTTAACAGAAGCGATCTCGGGATAGTGGAGCGGAGTATTTTATTGTAGTATTGACTACCTCTGCAAAGCTTACTGGGAAGGCTGACTCGATGCAATTTGCTGCCAAATGCTCCAAGAAACATTAGAATGTGTTGCATCCGCGTTCTAATGCATACTAAAGAATACAAATACTGATGACTAGGCAGCATGGTCTCAGACCTTAGCCTGTTCCGTTAGGAACAAACATATAAAAAAAAAAAAAAATGACAGATAAGTGACACTGACACTGACAGTTGACAAAGTTTCTAAATATTAAAAATTTTAGGTTAAAATTTATCTTCTGTGATTCCGAGTGAATAATGAACTAAAAAGTGTGTGCTTGATGTTAATTTGTCAGTGAATATAAACAGCAATCATGGCTTTAGCATCGCTACGTCTAAATGCCCTGCGCAAGGTTGTGCAGACAGCTTCTTACACAACTTTGCTGAAGAGGCCCATGGCTTATAAGAGTTCAATTTCCTTAGAAACTCTGTATCCCAATAGCTCATTGAAGCTTACGACTCCAGCATTTGTAAGTGCTTTCAATATTTAATTTACAATTCTTTAATAAATACACTCCTGTTTTGGTTCTAACCTAATTTTTCAATTTGTTGTAGCAACCAGCTGACCCAAATGAGAAATTCTCAGGATACATACCGATCGATAAACTAGATATTAAATACAGTGCTAGCTCTGGACCTGGAGGACAGAATGTGAATAAGGTACTGTGACTTTTTACTACAATACTACTACTAGCAGTGTAAATAAAAATTATGATGCAGAAACAAACATTTGCAGCTAAGCACCAAAAAAGCAAGTTTAAACTTCTTGACATATCATTGCTTTCCTACATAAAGTTTTTTAAGACAATGGATAAAATAGATCTTGCCAAGCAAGACTCATACTCCTAAGACCACCCATAGACCCTCAATTTAGCAGACTACGTACCAAAAGTCACCTTCTTCCCTGAGAGCAAACTATAGAATGCCTTCTAAGATCCAAATTTTTGTATCAAGCTAATAATATGAATTATAGCCTGATATCATCAATAATTCAGTTAGTAATGACTTTTCTGTTTTACAGGTGCACACCAAGGTAGACCTGAGGTTCAAGCCCAGCGAGGCAGACTGGCTACATCCGGATATCAGAACTAAATTGATGGAACTGGTATGTAACAAAACATATGTAGTAGTTGGTGAATGGACTCCATTGTCAGGCCAAAACTTTTCTAATACACCAATCAATGAAGAATTACTCTATATATGCACAGAGTTGTGCTAAGTAAGTAAGCATCAACAGGTTCACTGTCAAATAGCAAAAACAATAGTTAAAGTATCCAATGTGCTATTCCAGACTATAATCTACCTCTGTGCGAAATTTCATCCACATGAATTCAGTAGTTTTGCATGAAAGAGTAACAAACATACACTGTCACAAGCTTTCGCCTTTATAATGTTGGTATAATAAGTAAATTAAAAAAGCTCATCATCATCATCATTTCAGCCAAAAGACGTTCACTGGTGGACGTAGGCCTGCCCTAAATAGCAAGCTCACCTTCTATTAAATGGGACCTAAACTTAACTGGCAAAGTGTAGTAGTGCCCAACTCTTCAGGAAGTACAGGTGGTGATGTTTGTGATTATTAAATATCTGAATACTACAATCTTTCCTTTATCATTTCAGCATAGCAACAAACTCTCAAAAGAAGGCTACTTGATCATCAGGTCAGACACCACCAGGTCTCAGCAGCTTAACTTAGCTGACTGCATGCAGAAGCTGCGGAACATGATTCGAGATGCAGCTGTTACCAAGAGGGAACCAGCACCTGAAACTGTTGAAAGAATTAGACAAAGGTAATACAAGGAATCATCCAAGAGTGGTTGTGTTGGATCAAAACCGTTTCTCTGAAAAGTATGAGGCCTTTTCTTTAGATCACTGATGAAGTTAGTAACAGTTATGGCTTGCAACTGTACCCCCTAACTTTGGTCAAAACTGAAGTTACCATGAGAAGTTAGAAGGATGATAACGTTTGTAGTTTAGCTTTACATTATTTCACTTATTTTGTAACAAAACAGAAAAGTTGAAAGGAAACCGGTTGTACTGGTATGGTCATGTGAAGAGTAGGCATGAAACGCTATGTTACTAAAAAAGTTATGAATATAAATGTGGATGGATGAAAAGGGAGAGGAAGGCCAAAGAAAAGATGGATGGACTGTGTCTGGATTGATATGAAAGAAATGGAAGTCAGTGATAGCGTGACAGGGGCTAGGACGGTATGGAAGAAGAAAACATGTTGAGCCAACCCCAAGTAACATGGGATGAGGGCAGGCAGATGATGACTTATTTTGCAACTCTTCTTTGGTTTATTTTTATTTGTTATCTTTTCCAGACACCTGAAAGCAGCTCACATGCGCGTGGCCGTCAAACGCGAAGAGTCCCTTAAGCGCGCGATGAGGCAGCCGCCCACACTAGACTTATGATTTTTCTATTAAATTGGGCATGCACGGCTTGAACTATGCTGAACTTTGAGGGAAAACAAATGAAGAGAAATAGTTGATGTTGTTTATAGACCTCATATTTATAAAGCCAGTAATTATGGTGGAATGTTAATATCTCATAACCTGTACATTGTGCAGTGTGAATCTACGGAACAAAAGCATGGTGTGAATGTGCAGCCTAGTTGCAAACTATGCTCTTCCTCCTGTCCTGTCTCTGTGCCCCAAGACATTCAGCCAAAGTGCCATGGAAATGGAAAAGCTTTGGGTCGGAAAATTCACAATAACTATGTTGCCAGTGACATGAAGAAGAAGAAAGGAACAAGTTTATGTGAAAAGTTCCCTGAACGTGAGGTCTATAGCCAGTTTCCTCAGATGTTCAGCTCAGCCGTAAAGTTTGACTGTTTTTATAGTTATGTGTAATTAATAATAATATAGTTGTTTAGCAATCCGAGTCTTTATTTACATTACATCAAAGTTTTTCAAAGGGCAGGTGTCACTGCATCTGTCGACAGAGTTGGAGTAGTGAATCTTAGTACTTAATTAAACCTAATAAAATATCGGTATATTCAACAGTATCAAGTTGCTATGAAATAACGCGTAATAGTGTGAAACTTCGCGCTTGATCTCAGAAGCGCCTGACAGAAAATGTGCGCTTTATTTCAAAGGCGCCTGATAAAAAATGTTTAGCAAACTTTAATTAAAGATTTTGTGTGTATTAGGATTTCTTAGGAACTATATTATTGTGTGTCTAATTAATTATATAAACAGTCAAACAATATTTATACGAAGGTATGTACGTATAAATGTTTCGTGTGCCCAATTTAATATCGGAATAATGATATTCCGATTGTATTTTAGATTAACTCAATATAAAGTTAGAATAATATTATGTTAGTGCTTATAGGTGATGATGACTTACGTCTCGGTTGAAATATTATAATCATAGCTACATGACGTCACGTTAGCTCTTTGTATTAGATTAGTAATCCCGATAAAGTAAAAATATAAAGAATAAATAGTGCTTATAACTCTGTTTTGTTTGTTTTTTATTCCAGATTCTATGTAGCCCCATTATTATATACATGAAATTTACTGCCGCCCGCAGCTCCGCCTGTGTGGAATTTGTATAATAGTCACAGTGGATCTTTGTGTCTCTGAAGCTGGCTCTGCCAACCATTGCGCATAACGTTAGCGAGTGAGAAAGACAGTTATACAATGCTGAAGCAATGCTGTCTTCACCTTCTACATCGACACAAAAATAGCTACTGCGCAGCCAATTCAGAGACACAAAGATCCGTTGTGAGTATTAAACTCTGATCTCAGCTCTTTGGTTCTCACGCCCATGGTACAATAAGACGGTAGCAAAGACCTTATACGTATTTCTTACTACTAGACTGTGTACCAAAATTTTTTGTTTAGCTAAAATGAAATCTATCATCATACACCTAGGTTAGCTATTTTCTTGTAAGCGGTAGCTAACCAAAAGCGGTCCTGGCGAGAGGGTTTCCGCTGGTAGTGTGTCCTTGTCTGACCTATTGCTAGCACAACTAATCATTGGGTTTGGTAGAAATGGTAGAAAATTTTATATGGTTATTTTTATGTTATACCAAAACGAACAATCATTGACTTTGACACTTATTTTAATATTTCTAGAAAAGTAAATAAATATATCTACAGTTCCTATAAATATTTAAATAAACAATCAATTCGTTGTATTTTTTTTTAAATATCATTAATACTGAGTAAGAGTAGTACTTTTAAATGTTTGGGCCTGGTAATACTAAATGTAGGATGGTGGTTTGCGGATTTTTTGGCGGACTTTATTCGAGTGAAATTCAACGGCTGTTAATATTATTTGCAAATTAATTCCTAGTGGAATACAATTGGTTGAGTTTTATTTCTCAACTGTCTACGCAACTGGAATATAATATGTGAAATCATAGAGATCCTTTGAGGTATATTTAGTTGCCGGTATTTCAAAGCACCGTCAGAAGACTGCAGGGGGTCATCTAACGCCTCTCCTTCATGAGCTTGAGAGTAGGATCAGAGAGCTTTTTGTTCCAATCTATATGATGGTCTTGAAGAATGAATCTTGAAGAGACTTGGGATTTGAGGATTATTGAGTCGGGGAGGACTCTCTTCGAACTTCAGATAACCCTTTAATACTCCATCGTAAACTGCTCAATTCCTCTTCGAGTTCGGTGATATTTTCGTCGGTCCGGAGTGTGCGCATGTTCGGCATGTTGTACGTTGCCAGGTCCAGTCGTCGGTATTTGTTGGGGTAGCCGGATCTCGTCCAGGATTCTTAGCACCCCTTGCCATATCGTAACCTCGACCCTACCGTAATCGTAGGTACAGGCTGCCGGGCAATAGGGGCTATGTTTTATTTGTGCTATTCATGGGGAGTGTTTTTCAGGCGGGTTGGCGATCGCAGTATGTTGTTACAAATGCACAGAGAACGCTGCTGCCCATTCTCTAGTTTTTCCCTTAGTCGCCTCTTACGACACCCACGGGCAATCATGGGAATTGGGATGGTGAAATTCTTTACGCCCGACACCATACGGTTAGTGATGTAGATACCAAAAAATATAACACTTTTTTTTTAATAACTATAAATTAGGTAGGTTTAGGTAGCGCTGTTAAGTAGCATCAACATATCGGAATACTTAAAATGTCGTTTTTACAATCAATTTGTCCCGTGTTCTGTTTGGTCATGGTCACCTCATTAGAAAGAGACACACTACCAAAGGGAGCCCTCTCGCTCGGACCGGTTTTTGCGCCATAGTGCACAGTCTAGTAGTAAGAAGTATAAGGTCTTTGGACGGTAGTCAGTCTCTTCCCGTGACAGCTGGGTCACGTGATTGGCCTAAGACTACGTCATCAATTGCGTTGCGGTTCTCAAACTTTTTTTGTGGGGAAAAAGATAAAATAATACAATAGGTACTTATTGTTAATAAATCGACATATTTGATACTTTTTTTATTTTTTTACTTTGCTTCTTTTTTAATTGATTCCATGGTATGGTTTTATTTATTTTCCTTACGCGTAGATATAATGAGATGAGAATGTTGAGATGGATGTGCGAAGTGACGAGAATGGATGAAGTGAGAAATGAGTAAATTAGAGGAAGTTTGAAAGTGGCTCCAGTGTCAGAAAAGTTGAAAGGAAACCGTTTGTCCTGGTATGGTCATGTGAAGAGGAGGGATGAAACGCATGTTACTAAAAGAGTTATGAATATTAATGTGGATGGATGGAGAGGGAGGGGACGGCTAAAGAAAAGATGAATGGACTGTGTGAGGAGTGATATGAAAGAAAAGGAAGTCAGTGATGGCGTGACGGAGGACAGGACGGTAAGGAAGAAGAAAATGTGTTGCGCCGACCCCAAGTGACATGGGGCATGGGCAGGAAGATGATGATGACTCGTGGATAGGTTCTTGTTGGAACTAAACAGAGTAATACCTCATAATGAATTACAAGTCTATGAACAATCCGAGTCAAATGGAAAATAAATTTTTCATTGTGCAACGTTTGACCATGGTATTGATTAAATTATTAATTTAGTTCGGGTCGAAAACCCACAAAACTTGACTTGACTAAAATAAGTCTAAAACTAATTAGGTTTGGTTAAGTTCGGGCGTACAGCCGTATTGACACAGCTATGCCTAAATTAAGGAATCTGCAACGTGTAGATAAATGAAATAATAAGTAGAAAGGCACAAACTAATTATTTTAGTTGAAGTTAGTTACAATATTGAACCCACGCATATGATAGCGTCTCTTCGTTGGGAAAAGAAAAAACCTTATTACACCGCCTTTTATGCTTTTGTTTTTACAGTTTAGTACGGAACAATTAAAAAAATTTCTTTTGTATCTTTCACAGTTCACGGGTTCACCAAAAATGTTTGGGAGCCACAGTATTTTGTTCACCGAGCGAAACAACGCTATAGGTGTGAGCGACACGACAATAGCGATTAAATGGCGAGTTGTCAGTATGACACTTGTCAATTCGATGTGCTGCCACTGTGTGTGATTGAATTACCCGAGCAAAAGGCATTTTTTAACTTAACAAAGCAATTATGAACTAATAATTCAATATATAAATTAATTTAGCACTAAATAGATGAAACACATGAGTTATTTATTTTATTTTCGTTAACTACATGAGAAAGTACCAAAATTTTCTGAAAAGGACAATCAATGGTAACACTTATTGTGACGTAAGCTTAGGCCATCCTGTAAAGAGAATACCATGTCTTATTATACCATGCTCACGCCGTTGTCATAGCAACGCAAAAGACAAATAAACAGTTGTCAAGTCACATTACTGTGAAATTATTTATTTTCATAAGTTATATAATTTTTATTTAATATGTCCTACCGGGATTTGAGGAGTAAGTATTTTTCATGCAGATATAACAATAAATGGAGTTTTTAACCGACTACAAAAAAAGGAGAAGGTTCTCAAGACGACAGATTTTTTTTTGGAGTATCTTTTCTGATAATGTTTACATTTGTGAAGATTTTAGCGAAGCAATGCGAGTCCTGGGGTTTCCGAAGCCGATATCCTTGGAGAGCTTCCGGACCCCGAACTGGGAGCTGTTGGAGGAGTGTCTCCGCTGGCTGGCGGTCAGGGTCGAGCCTGATGCGGAGCTGGGCGGCGGCAGACACTCCATGGAACAGAGGGTGGCGCTGGTCACGCATGCTATTGCGCTGTTTGTAAGTATTTATAAGGATCTATCAGTAGATGGTAGAATTGTGCAAATTACAACCTCTGTGGTGATGTCTGCCCAGACAACGTTTATCCAATGACTTTAGATGTGGGATCAGGTAATTTGATAAACACGAACGATTTAAATATTTCATAGAAATACGAACAATATTGAGTGGGTACCTATAATAAAAAAATAACAGTTGCTGAAACGAAGAAATCGAACAGATGTGAATTAAATATACACACCAGAGAATACACTATTTTCTTCTTCCAGCACTCCCGTGCCAACATAAAGCTGAATGGCAAGCGCGTCTACGGTGCGGACGGCTATGCAGTGCGCGAGATGATGAAGGTAGCTTCACTGCTGCGATCAGCTCTGGAGTCTCCTTCCACTGATGACCAACAGCACGAGAACACGCCTATGAGCTATGACTTTACCAGCCGGGTAAGGACGAGTTCAGGGTGATACAGTTTCTCAATTTAACAGGATAATAGCTTCTTCTTGTTCTTCTTCTTCTCGAGTCGATGGAAAACTCTATAAATATTTTGAGCCCAGTAAGTGGCCTCGCCAATTGCAGCGTCACTGGCGTTCCTATAGTTCCTCTAAAGTGCAGGTACGGTATGGGCACTTGGGTCACTCTAGCATGTGTGTTATATTCTGTACAGGGGCACCGCACTCACACTAGGTATCAGATAGGTCTATAAAACCCTATTTTGCCAAATTGTGTTTGCAGCGGCACCTCGATAGTTGGGTACGCAATCGATTCAATGCTTTCCATGTAGACCACTACAGTTCAGCTTTAAGTGATTGATGAAGGTGTCTCCATAACGAAGCTACAGCATCTTTTGTCTGTTTCTCAGGTTATCATAAAAGTTAAATTAGATTACGAAAGAAGACGAAGTTGATTTGTGATTTGCCTTACAGTTAAATGAAATCAAGCAAGCTCGAGCTCTAGCCACAGATATCACAGCACAGGGTGCCTTCCTCTACGATCTATTGGCTAAAGAACCAGAAAACAAGGTAAGTTCCTTACCTGAACAAAGCAGTTAAAACTCTCTTTTCGAAATGAAGTGATTATAAGAGATTTTAACCTGTCTAATATTTTAGGAACAACGCGAACAAGCCCTCTCCCGTCCCTTGGATATGTCAGCGATGGAGGCGTCTCTCCGTCGGGCCTTAGATGCTGTCACCGGCAAGGTGTCATCTGGACGAGAACAGATCGACAACGTAGCTGCCAGTGAGGCTGCGCTCGACGCCAAGCTTGAGAGGAAGAGGGCGGAACTCATGAGGGCAGAGAAAAGGCTGCATACTGTGCAGAAGATCAAGTAAGTCCTGTATCTTATATGTAACTTATCTACTTGATCTAGCCTATAATATGCTTGTTCGTTCTTCTTGTGATCTGACACTTTATTTATGTGCTTATGGCAGCACAGGTTATTGTAAGTCGGTAGGAGACTACCTTCTCTACAGATACATAGGCCATCACATCATATAAATATTTTCAGAAACCCACGGGGATTTCTAACTGTTAGTTTTGACTCATCATATGAGATTTGGCGTCCCTTGGGATTGTTATTGTTAGGCAATGATAAAGAAGGTAGTAGTCTTAGATTAGATTAGATTAAGACGGGCTGGTGTCCGCAACTCCACGTCTAAGCGCGTATTTTGCGTACGGGTAGTAGTCTTATTCTTCTTCGTCGGTGCATTCTTGGCACAGCAGTTGTGGTCATCCCGTTGCAGTGAGACTTCGGGTAAACATGATTAGTCTCACGATGCGACGCCATCCCTCTATGTCGGCTGTGACTCGTGTGCACTTATGCAACGGGCCGCCTATTGCAGATTTGATCTGGTCGGTCCATCGCATGGGTTACCTGGCTCGCGCTCTCATTCCTTCCACTCTATCTTGAACCAGAAGCCGCTCTAGAGTCGTTGCCTCGTTGGGACATATGCCTGGACTATAGCCACCTAATAGGCCCAAAATTTATAAAGAGTTTCCCATCGACTAGAAAAGAAGAAGAAGCCGATAGATCTTGCTTGATGTCGAGTTTTTGGAGAATAGATACATTGATGCGAAATCAGTCAAAGAAACTCCAAGCATTTCTTCCAGCACCTTTTATTTTTTCCTCCAGCACCTCATTTCCAGAGCGTCTATTTTCCTCCTCTCAGTTTCTCTCAGCGTCCAGAGATCTCATCCCCGCAACCGCCGCGGTTTGATATCAGAGTGCCTAGGTAGATAGGTATACGATTTTACGACGTCGCAGCCTAATCGGGCAGTGTTGCCGTGGCATTCACATTTAGATCTTTTCAATAATTCCAGACCAGCCTACCAGGGGGAGCTGACAGCTCTGGAAACGGAGATAGAACAGCTGTGGGACCAGTATGTACTGCGCTACCGCTGCGTCGAGGCGCTGAAGCATCAGCTCAGCGTGCTGGAGAGTGCTCAGGCTGAGGTGAGCTATTGCAGGCTGGAACGCTTCATTTCATATTGACCTTCATGTCTAGACATGGTTTTTTGAAAAGCTTTGGCCTCTTCGTCGTTATTATTTGCTTTTAGCCTTTTGACAATAAGAAATATGCATGAAAAATATATTTTTTGTTTGACCAGTTTATCGATGAAATACTATAATAGAATACTAATAATGAAAACTGAATCAAAATTGAACGAAAAAGGAATGCGTTATGACAATCTAAATAAATAATATATGTCTGTCCCTCTCTACGAAAACGCCGTTTTCTGACGTCATGTAGAACTCTTTCTAATTTTCAACTTTGAAGCTTTATAAATTCTCCCTGCGAAGGATATATAAAAAAATCTTTCATATTTGTTTACTATAGAAATAAGTATTTCATATAGCCATGGAACAGAAAAAAACAGCTATTAGCAAATAAAATAAATTACATGCATGTTCCCTATTATGTTAAGGGTGCACTAGTCGGTGGCACGAACTATTTTGTTCATCAACTCATCCGACAACACGTGCGAAAGTGATAGACGCTGTGATGAGCAGTAATAAGCTAGTGCGTGTACGAATACACACTCCTACGCTGTGTGACAAATTGATGATGATTTAGAATGGAAAAAAACGCGCGAAATTTTATGAACAGATCTTTGGGAATATATGGATATCATGAAAAAAACCACCCAAGTGCGAATCGGACCATTATCGCAAAAAAACTGCAATAAATCACGTTTGTTTTATGGGAGCCCCACTTAAATATTTGTTTATTCTGTTTTTAGTATTTGTTCTTATAGCGGCCACAGTAATAAATCATCTGTGTAAATTTCAACCGTCTAGCTATCACGGTTCATGAGACAGACAGACCTGGGTGACAGACAGACGGACCGTGGAGTCTTAGTAATAGGGTCCCGTTTATACCCTTTGGGTACGGAACCCTAAAAAACTACTGAATGTTCAAAATAAAATCATTTTTGAACTACTATCCCTGTATGGTGACTATTTTGCGATTTTCCTTCTTCTTATGGTATTTATTTCCGTCCAAAAGAACTTTCTACACTCATAACAGTCATAACTTGCAAATATATGTTTTTTTTTTACTTTTTTGGTTCCATACAGGGTTAGATAATGAATGATGAGACAAATTGATATATTTTTTTTAATTTGAACGTGTACCGTCACATAGTGAAGTAATCGCCATATACTACGTTGTATGGAAGAATGACCGACTAGGGCACCTTTAAGGTCGGCTTCCAGTCATAACCAGATGCAGCTGAATACCAGTATTTTACATGGGGAGACTGGTTATCTAACCGTCCACAGCTTCAGGCTAAGGTTAGAGGTCTAATTGGCTCTAATATTGTGGTGATTGTTTGTTTGCAGGCAGCTGAAGAACAACAAGCTGCAATCATGCAGCTCATTCATAAGTACGAAGCTGAAGATGTTCTGGGCAAACTGAGCGACTCTGGTATGTGCTAGTACAGTTAAAAGTATAGACGAATGGTAATGCAAAAAATTATGATATGGTTTAATTTGTAGATGATATGGACTCCAGTGATGATGGCAAGGATGATCTGAGTGAAGTGAAGCAGCCGAGACCAGCAACCAGGCCTAAGACACGGCTGAGGATTAAAACCGCAGGTAATCCACTGTCAATAAGTTTTATCTGCTAACAAAAGTATTTTTAACTCATTTATAAGTGAAAATTCTCCTTTTCCACCATAGTTTCAGAAACTTATATCAAGTAACCAGAGTTTTTCGTTTCTTAACATATTTTATTTACCGGGTCTCGAGATATCTCGTCTTTGGGAAGTCTGCACCAGAAACCCTAGGGCCTGGCGATATACCCTTATTTCGTGGAGGAACACCTCACCAAATTCCTCTTCTCGCGATTCTGTATATTTATAGGCACAGCGGCAGCAGAAGCTCGGCGAGCATTCGGCAGCATGGCGGCGCGGGATTCTCTGGACGAGATCCGCGATGAGGACGACTCGCACTCCGACTCCGACTTCTCCGACAAGCAGGGCTTCGGAGACCTGTCCATCTCTAGTAAGTGCTTCATATCTATTGTAGCCTACTAAAGAGCCTTTGCTTTGGGCATAGGGTACACAACCTATAATCACCTGAGAGCCTTCATCTGTCTATTCGCCTTATAATACCAGGGTATTATAGTCCCACCGCAGGCCATGGGCTTCTTCTCATGCAGAGAAGGCATGGTCAATGTTAATTTTATTAAAATATAAAATTCAACTAGGAGTCGGATACAGTTTTTAGAATGATGTGGGAACTGTTTCTAGTACTTACGATAAACCATAAATGAAAACCAACTAACAACAACAGCCACCAGTACCTACTAATTCAGTAGGTACTATACACATTCGACTAACGGGACCCACTCTCATAACCACGACGTAAAGCCGCTATAAGTGTTAAATTGTTACTAAAGACATGCGGTTGACAGCAGTATTAGGGACAGTTCCAAAAGGGATGTTATGTTTGGTGCTCAATAGTTTTGGCTAATGCCTGAAGCCTGGGTGAAGAAGTAAGAAACCGATCATAGCAACATTTTGCATGAAACAGTTCATATTAACATTTATACGAGTATTCTGGCTAAGATCAGGGTGCAATGTTTACTAACAAAGCACTGACAGCTCCTGACAGCAGAGGTGAAAAACATTTTATTTTTAAGTTTGTTCTAATTTCAAATCTAGTACTATGACCTGGGCTATTTTATGTTCTCAAACTAACTCTCAAACGCAAATACTTTGTATAATGTATGGTTAATGCTCTTCTAAATTTCGAGTTGTTGTTAAAAACGACCAATTGTTTGCCCATCCAGGATGTCAAATCTGAAATTCGTTCCAAATCAAAATCAAAAACAATTTTTTTATTTTACATAGGCCTACATGGGCACTTATAAAACGTCGACAAAAGGTGCACGGTTCGGGTTGGTCGTTTCCTATGGAGAAGAACCGGCAAGAAACTCCATGGTTATTCTTTTAAAAATGGTTTGGTTTTACAATATTTCCATGTTACAGCATTAGTACTATGGGGGGACAACGTAGGCCCGACAATAAGTCGTAAGAAACTAAAAAAAAAAAGTTTATATAATATAGTAATATAGGCCTACAATGTTCACACATTCACAAAATAATCGGTAAAAGAATCTATACAAAGTAAAAAAAAAAATATATATATAACAAGACTAAATTTAACATGTGGCACAAATGTTGTTATCAGTGCTGTAACTATTCTTTGCAAAGGGCTATAAAGATGATTGCGAACTATTGCAAAAAGTCCATTAATTGGAAGAAGAAAAACAAACAAAAACAATATTGAAAAAATGAGATTGAGAATACTATAATACTTCGTTAGGGTTCGCATTGATAGAAGAAAGTAAAAAAAAATCTCGTGATTCTAATCTTTGATTCTGATTATTTGTTGTCGATTTGTAATTGTTATTGTAGGTATAGATTTCTCATATAAATGACAAAATAATGACAATCACAAATGAAAATTATGACAAGCATATAGGGTTTATAGATAAAATCTTAATAATTTTGCAAGAACATAACAATTTCATGGTGAAAACCCTTACAAATCAGCTGTTTTCGTTTGTTTGTAAACAGTATACCTTGAGAATGGCTTATATATAGCATGAAACCGTTCATAGCAACATTTCGCATGAAACCGTTCAGCTTGAGCATGAACACCTGCTACCATTAAACTGTTTGTACGCTACAGGGAAGGGACCCGCCACCAGCTCCGAAGGCAGGATGATGTCGGCGGCCACCTCATTCGGTTTGTCATGCATTGCTTATATTGCTAAATCATTCATGTGAAGACATTCTTGTAGAATCTTAGTGACGGTCTTGAGGCAACATTTGGAATATATTTCTTTAGGGATAAAAAGTTGTGAGTGATACGAAATTTTGGTCATGTGATGCGAAGTAAGTAATGAAAATTGTTGCTTACCAAACATTTGTGAGCATGAAATTGATGGGTTATTACGCTGGGCATGCCTATCCAACGTCCTGGGTTAGAGCGAGAGGAGCGGTCGCTCTAGGCGCCAGGTGGCACGGGGCGCCAAAAAGACAAAAGCAAAAAACAATTTCCAGCGCAACATTTGATGGCACCTTTTTAGGGGTGCAGGAGCAGGTTGCCAGATCAGATTTTAGTAAATGTGTAGGTTGACGCTAAATTTACGTCGACCAAAAGACGCTGAAACACAATCTCTCTCTGCCCTGATCAAGGTCTAGGGCCTATCCATATCCACGCCGCTAGCCTGGCGGCACGAACCCGCCGACTTAGTGCCTAGTGCATAATTGTTAAAAATATGGCCGGTGGCCCAGGCATTGGTGTGGCCACAGATAAAATAATACTCTGTGACTATGGTGTAGATAGGCTTTAAGACGGCCATCAGCAATCATCATAGGAAAGAAAGAAGAATACCTATAGTTCCTTTTAAAGTTGTGGAGAGATAGGACATAAAGGTAATCTTCTCTTAATTAATCAGCTTGATCTTGCGCATCGCTGGTGTTAAAGTTTTCCTGTAGCGTTATATATGGACAAGAGATATGTGATAGCTCCGCTAAGCTCTGGTTTCTGTGTAGGTGGAGGTGACATGCCGTCTCGCTGGTCTCGAGCTCGTCCGCGCCCCGCCACCCGTACGCTGGCCACGGCTGATGATGATGACTTTGCTGATCTTATAGAAGGTCAGTTGTGGCATTTATGATTTAACTGCTGCAAAACGGAAACACTTAACGTTAATAGTACATTACTGCAGCGGCCAGCAAAAGAGGCATTGATGGACGAATGTGGGCCGAGGCGAAGCCGAGGCACACATACGTAAGTCCGCATCAATGCCTAGTTGTGGCCAAGGCTTGTATAGTGCTTTTCTCAAATATTGCGCGGAAATTAAAACTAAGTAGTACCTAGAACTCATTTTGTCAAATACAACAAACAACAATAATTATTCACGCGTTAGGCTTAGCACGCACTGCATTTTTTTCCGCCCATTCTGCGGCTACTGGAATGGTATGAAGCTGCACGCATTGTGATAAAAAATCACGCGGGAATAAAACTACAAAAATCCGCGCAAATAAAATACGCAGTGCGTGCTAAGTCTAAAGTGTTAATTTGTTTTCTTTTTCAATAAACAGCTTTCTATTTGCAAGCCAGTTCGAAATTTAAATAAAACCTATGATAAGTAACCTCCTTGTTTGCAATGATTCGGAGTAAAAGATCGTTCCATTTTTAAATTACACGACAGATATGAGTTTACTATGTAATTTATTTGGCCGCTACACACGACAGATATGGATTTTCATACATTTTTTGCCGGCCACTGCTCGCATGTATTCGGCCTGTACTGCAATTTCGATTTATCTCGAAGAAGGTTGTCAAAATAATGCTCAAATTTCCAAGCATGTTTGAGAAAAAGAATATAGGACACTTTGAAAGCGTTTGCTACGCGCTAAAATTGAATAAGCTTAGTTGGAGTTTTGAGAATCCAGTCTCATTCTCGCCTGGCAAGTCTACTCGTTTGTGAAATGGAGTTGATACCGTTTGCTATCTATATATATTGCTTGTTGCTTCTATATTGCATGATTGCTACTTTCTATTTATTTATTTGGCTTCAAGAGTTTTGAAGTCTGTTATACGTTATATGTTTTTCTGTCTGTAGGGGTGGAAAGTGGCGAAGCAGGTGACTCTTTAGGCAGCTCCTCAGAGAGCGAGCTTCGAGTGACCAGCGCTAGACCAAGCGCTGCGCCAGGTCGCGTCTCCGCGCTCAGCGACAACGAGTTCTGAACCTTATCGCTGATGAGTAAGGTGTATATCCGGTTGTAGTTGTTTTTACTGTTTGTAGGCTTTTGATTATAGCGTAATAAATACGTACGTGAATTTTAATGGTGAATTTATTTAGTTTCCTGTGTTTTTTTATTACATTCGGTCTTAGTGGTTATTAGCTCGGATCTTTGCTGACTGTTCACTCTATAATGTTATGCCTACAACATAGTGGAAGGTGTTCTGTGGCTTATACCCTGGTTCTCTAGAAATTGCTATTTCGTCACCTTGTGCCGGTTTCTGAATTGAGGAACATACCAAACACTACATTACTGCCAATGTTTGACAGGTCTTCAGGCAGGTCTAAAATAGAATTTGGCAAATACTCTGTTTACACCGGACTTCGAAATCTTAATACAGAAATCCGGTGTATTTCTCATCAAGAATATGTCTGTTCTTGATTTTGTTAAAATAAAACACCATTATTGTATAAAAAAAGTAATTTATTTATTCGTCTCGTGATCCAAGCAGTATCTATCCACAATAAATAACCTTCGCAAGCCGTAGACCATAGACAAGCAGCCACAATACATCTGTCCATCGTAACCTCTACCTTAGAGTATATGATACATCGACGATGGAGTATAGCTTTATTTACAATATATTTTACAGTCTCTTAAGTATTTGTTTACGTAGAAAATTAAAAGTAATAAAATATAAATTCTTATCTAGAAAAGTATTTGTAATAATCTCTAAGGATTATAATAGCTAGTTTACGTACAATTAGAAATACCGGAAGGACTAACATACTAGATCTTGGTAAGGTTTTCTTTAATTCTATACAAAAATATGTATTGTTTATTTAAAATGTACCTCAGTCAAGCATGCGTCAGCAATTAAAAATAAATACTTGATTGAAGAAATAAAAATATTAAAATGATGGTAACAAGACAGGAAAAAAATAACATATTTGAAGAAAACTTTAACGCGGATTACTAATTATGAAAGTCGTTAAAAGAATTAAATAATATTGTAACACTAAATAAGCTTAGCTTTGCTGAAATTATTTAAAATTTAAAAAAGATTTTTGTTCTAATATTTAAAACAATTGTCTATGAACAAAATTGAGCAACAATTTAGATGTTAACATTTACACCAATCGTAGGTTCGCAATTTGGCACCGTTTAGGTACATAGGACTTTCATTTTTATATATACAAAAGTATACTTGACATTACATCTAAGAATATAAACTAAACTGTATTTGTGAAGTATTTTCCATGAAAATATTTAATTCCATGAAAGAAATCTAACTTCAATTGAAAAAAAGATTCATCAGAATCATTCCAAAACCAAACATTAAAAATATCTTCACAAATAAGACACCATAAAACTAGATAAATAAGACTTAAAATAGAATATAACACAGATATTTGACGATACGTACAAGTCTACAATTAGTTATATTAGTTAAAAGTATTAAGAATTAACGAAGTAATAAGAATGAAAAAAAACAATGATTAAGATAAAGACTGGCCAATTTCGTGCCGTAAACATAATTCATATTAATGAATGAACTGCAAAACGTGAATGTAATAAATGAATGAAAGTGAATGACAAAACAATAATGAAAAACATTATTGTAGTAAACAATGAGAATAATGACAATAATGTTTAAGCTCAGGCCATTCGAGTAGCGAATGAGGTCATCTACATAAACTATACTAGATATTGCAATTAAAGGAATTACTTTTAATATGTTTGCCAAAAAAGAAAAACTGAAATATTGATCGTAGTCCCATGCCTATAATTAGCAAAATCTTTTGGTCCTTCTGATCTGTTAACATAGGTATTGCGTAGATAGGCCATCTATCGGTACTTGATGATAAGCCTTCGCTAAATCCAAGATATGACGAATGATATCTAAGTAAGAGTGAAACATCATAAATTCAAAATTTGTGTTTGATTAATGTGTTACTTAAAGTTAGTGGAAATATTTACAATTTATTATAACGTATTGCGACCTTATAAAGCTATATTGTTAAGTTTGGTATGATATGCTTAGACAGTTAGTTTACTTAAACAAAGAGTATTCTCTTACTGACTACAGTTACTAAACATTCGTATTCATTTACAGCTTCGTATAAATTATTTGACCAATATTTGATAAAGTAGTTTCGATTCTGAAATCGATGTAGGTTGAAAATTAAATTTTGACTTATAATTTATGATACATTTCGGTGAAAAATGTATGAAAGTGCCACAGAGAATGGTGTTAGGTTAGCTCGTGTGAGTGGCTGGTGTCACTGGTCGCAGAGGTACTCGCTAAGGAGTCATGTTGCTCCGCTGCATGACGGCTCTCGTCGCATACCGCAATGAACTGCTCCGCGTATGCCCTGGAACATTGACAATGTTATTTTTAGATACTGGTTGCTTGACTAAGGTTCACTATATTGAACAAACAATTACTGCTCTTCCAACCTATGTTCGGTCATTAAATGGCATGAAAAGGTTGCTTTATCTTGCTGTGCCACATGTTATTTTGCAGCCACATTTGGCCAAGGCACTGGAGTGCTTGCGCATTTTGTCAAACCTACATATTGGCCCGTATGGATCCATGCGGACCCCATCACCCTCTGCAACCCCATACGACCGCAATTCCTTTAGTGGATTCTCTCCACAGACTTCGCCAGCTGCGAGTCTCGTTCGATCTTTAGTTATGTCAATGATGTTAGTTACCTATCTAGACCGGTGTAGGTCCTCTTGAGGTCCGCATCAGTGATGTGGTCGCGGTCAGCTCGCCTCTTGCGGTGGATTCTCTCCAGAGACCTGGCCAGCTGCGAGTCTCGCTCGCGCCCCTCGCGACGACGCCGCTCCGTGGTCGCGCGCGGCGATCGACGACGGCGTACGCGCTGTAAAAGCAAAATAACATAAATAAGGAGCAGTATTAGTAAAGTAGATATAGATAAAATGCAGAAAAATAATTATGTATTGTAATTTTTGTCTTTGCTAACTTATCTTGCTACTTACACTCACAAAACGAATGTTCTACCGTTCCTTAGCCTACGTGAGAGTTTTATTATCAGCATCAGAAACTGGTTTTTACGAATTCTTAAAATATTTCCATAAAAGATAGAAGCTACACAAGCTTATATCTTTTATGGAAATATTTTCTGCTCTCAGCTGGTTTATTAGTATCACAATAACTTAGGGATGTTTCTCAGTCCACTGTTTGGGCGAAATCACTCAAGTGGTAAGTATACTTACAGCGTCATGCACGGGGTAATACACAGGTCCAGGTGCGTATGTCGCCGGTGGCAGCGGCAGCGTCGCGTACCGCGGCGGCATCACCATGCATGCTGCGGGGACACGGCCCAGCTGGAACAAGCAAAGAGAAGATCAAGTCAAAGTGGAAATAAGATCAGAATGAAAGCGTCCAATAATTTTTGGTAATAGGTACCTACCTAATTATTTACAGAGAATTTGTCATACTCTGTCTGCAGTTTTTGGCAATGCAATGTTACAGATTCTAGATAATGGGACCCAGCCTACATATTGCTGTAGTCATAATTTTAGAATATATCATTTAGTATCTATAGAAACGCACAAGACCGACTTCTAACCTTACAGTTAGCAATCACTCAACTACAAAAAGCTCAGAACTACAAATAAGGAACAAAATAATAAGTATTGGACTCAATAGGCAGTAGGCAGGGCCGCAGGGGTCACCAACAATCGCAGAGCACACAATACGTTCCTCAAGTCAAAGAGAAATGCTTGCAATTGTGCGACCATACAAATATGGTGAATAGGGCTGACGGGCGAAAGAAGACTCAACTTGACCTTAAACTGTTAGCTTATTGAATTGTAGGTCAACTGTGTGTGAAGGTATACTAATTGCGTATTAAAAATATATTAGACATTTTCAATTTTTTGTTGGCCTTGGATATATATTAATGCTTGCTGGGCTTATGCGTCTCGAATTTCTAAATTAAATCGACTTTTGCCCAAAGTAGAATTTGGTTTGCAGCATATTAATTCTCAGATAATATTCCATAATATGGCCTAGAACTCCTGCGACTACGATAAAGGACTACCCTTTATCGTAGTCGCAGGAGTTCTAAACCAGACGACAAGGGCCGGTCAATCTTTTCTTTGGGTATTTATTTTCTTTTGATCCTTCTTCTTAAGCCAACTCAAATCTGCAAGCTTTGATATCCTCCTATTCTAAAGTACATCAACCATACATTTGCGGCTTATGAAACCACAAATACCTAAAACAATACTCCATAATATGTGTGCCAGCGAGCTTCCTAAATCACTGACACACAGCCGAGTCTGAATAATTCACACCGCGTCTGCTGGAAGCGTGCGTACATATCCTATTGTTCCACATTTTCTTCTTAAGTGAGTATCCTCACACTTTGGAGGAAAACGACGTGTACTTTCATAAAAATCTTACAATTATGCCAATAACACCCTATCTATATGCAATTAATGGTCATTCAGCATGATTAGTCTCGTTTACGGAAAATCGTTTATTGAATCCGTGTTGATGTTTACAAAAGTGCCAGTTTGGGGCGAAATTGGTTTCGTTATTTTCAAGCCGAAAATGATGCGGCCAAGAAGGTGAATTTCTTAAAATTTTGTAAATGAGCCTCAAAATTTATTTTGTTAATATACTGTCTGCCTTCTGTATGTTTTCTTGGTGGAATAGAATGTATTGTATTGTAGCTAAGTGTTACACAAACACATCCTTGGCTTGCTAACTAAACAGTGGAATTTGCAACGTTTTGCAAAGAACGCGCGTTTGACCTGAACGAATAACGAATAAGCAATTTCTAGGTTTACTATATAATGTCTAAGTGTGTCTGATACCCACTTGAATTTATAACTTTCAGTTCCTATGGCATGTTTAGCCTATATTATTCCAAATCCGTTTGCTATCTTAACATACGGCTTTCCCAAAAACCGGCCGGTTACATAGCCGCAGTTTCACATAGATGAATGCCATGTCAACAACATGAATGTAGTCATAAAAGTAAAGATAAAGCAAGATATCTACTTTTCCATAACATAATCTGGTAAGCCTCGTCTCGCCTAACCATTACTGGTGTGGTGTTGCAGCATTAATACCTCGTTGGACAGATACTTATCGCTGAGATAATGTTTTTTCTAACAACCGCGGCGCAGAAGTGGAATGCGGGCGGCCTCAACTGTTGCTCGGTTGCCGTCGTTAAAATATGGATTGCTTGTGTTTCATGTTTGAAAATTCTTTTTTCCTCTTACCATTAAGTTTTTTATATAGTTTACGAATACAAAAGATTTATAATAAACCTAAAATGAGACCATAGAACAAGTTCAAGTCTCCAGTCTGTAAACGGTTGAGCACCCGTTGAGTTTTTATGAATAAGCGTCTGATTGGCAAAATTCCCTACGGCGAATTTGAATTAAGAATCTGCTTAGCGGGTGCTAAACAATTCAGAGATTTTATGAAGGAGATTCAAGTTCGGCATTTTATAATAGCTCTCTTTGTTTCAGGCTGGTAATTGCAAGATTTAAATCAAATGTCTCAAAGAATCAAGTATGAATTCATATTGCCTCAGTTATTTTATTTGGTGTCTAACTTCAATATAATTGCTTCAGCCTTCACATTTTCATCTGTCTTGCATCTTCAACTATCTTCGAGAATTGTGAAATATTTTTTACAACCGCCATGTTTGTGTCTAAGATGAGATTATCTTGTCCTTTGATAGTAAGGACTGTTCGAGCAAATTGCGATTGAGAAATATTGAGGCCCCATTAGTGCGTTTCGAGAAGGTTATGGAGGCCATTTTGATAAATCGGCACTAGTTTTACTATGGACTTTGGCATATTTTATGAAGTGTAATTTGTTATAATACCTCTTAAACGACTGGTCAAATAGACCTTCATAGATCGACTGCATTAGAGGACATACATAAGATATGCACATTATGTAACGAGTTTTATTTCCCGCGGATGCACACACGGGTGACGGGAGACGTCGACGGCGCGGCGACGGCGTCGTCTATCCCGCAGAAACGGATAGACTACTTTTTCAGGATACTCAACGGTGGTATAGCTTTCTATCATCATCATCAGCCTATTAATGTTCCCACTGCTGGGACACAGGCATCCTCTCTGCGAGAGGGAATGAGCTGTAATCCACCACGCGGGCCAAGTGCGGGTTGGTGGATGTCACATATCGTCGATTTTTTTATTTTAGTACATGCCGGTTTCCTCACGATGTTTTCCTTCACCATTTTGAGAGCAGTGGTGATGAAATAATGTACACAAAATAAAGTGCCTGCCAAGGTTTGAACCCACAACCTTACAAGTACAACTGATAAGTCGCGGCCGATACCACAGGGCCACCACTGCTCTCTATATTCTACCTCTTTATAATACGTATTAGTTAAGTTTAACGCAAATATTTTTTACCATCGTGTGTTGTGTGATGGCATTTTCTCCAACATAGGTGCAGCTAGGTGTGGTTAGCTATGAGTTTATTTTCTAAAACTGCATTAAAGATATCTCAGTGTAGTCTCGAGCTATGGCTACGATGTATGCATCATGATTATCATTTTACAATAAATCAATAAAGTTTTCCATTTATCTAGTTGAATCTAATTATACAAGGGTAAGGCTAAGACCACCCATTGTACAGTTATTTTTTTTTAATAAATGATTGTGATGTACTTATTAAGTGGTCTACAATAAAGTATAATAAATAAGGATAATTTGACTAAGTAGTGTCTAGGTTAGAGTAGAGCTACATGGTATGGGCACCTACGAAGCAAAAGCAATCCTTCTTGATACATTTCCAGGCATGCCAATGAGACCAGATCATTATGCATGATTTACATAAATGTTTCGTGACAATGCAGAATATCTAAGTATCTAGCTAGAATTAACAATGCAACCAATGTGTTTATGACTGGATCACATTTCCTGAACTCGGATTGAAAGATCGACATTCCCTTATAATAGGTTACAGATTGATTACTTGCAGTTTGTTGAACGAACTTCTTTTGTTTATTGCAACCGAGGTATTCCTTGTTTCATTTTCTTAACGAATATTCCTGGGGTTCTTTGATGATTACTTGATAATATCCCTATTGAGAACTAACGCAACCAACGAAACGCAATCGAATTTCAAGGTGCATCTCGTTTAAATTTATGGAATTTATCTAATTTCTAGATCATTATGGAAAGCTCTTCGTTCTCAAGAGAGACCTTGCGACAAGTGCGTTCGCGCTAGTCAGACCGGTATTGTGCGGTGTGATCGTAATCTGCGCGGGCGGCGATTGTTGTACTAGTGTTTGTTTAGACCCGAGTACTTATGGGATTACATCTGCTGGTACTTGTTCTTTTTATGATTAAGTATCTATAATCTATTTGGAGTTCATGTTTAGGGGAAATGTCTACTATAACGCAGGCAAGACTTTCAGCATTCATATTGTTTCTCGGGTTTTATATTTCTCTCTTTTCTTAACTACAGCTGAGTCAGCTTTATCATCTACCATCAGACCCTTTGTCTCATTTCCATAATTGAATTTGACGTTTTTCACTGCTTTACAATGTGCATATGAATTAATATCTAACGATAGAGTGATAGCTACCATAAAACCCATCGGGATGTCGCCACTTTGATAAAAAAAAAACATCATAACAAGTTTTTATAGAAAAATAACAGACCGAGTCTCATAAATATTCTACCAGCACACTTAAATTAGTCGTCTCCGGCTTTCTTTTCACTTTTCAAGCTGATGCCACCAAATTTTGGCATCCATGTGAAAAGTGAAGGCACAAGGTCAGAGAGTGATGCTCTCGTGAATATAATATAATGGATAGCGGGTCAGTGTCCCACGTTCAAAGCATTGTAATTAGCGATGCGGTTGTGACATTGTTTTCTGAGGAATTTGTGCGTTTTTGAAACGTGTGGCTTACTTTTGTTTAACGAAAGCTTTGAGAAGAGTGAGGCACGTGCCTTGTGGTTTCTTTACACTGATTTGCTATGGGTTTTGTTTCGGTGGATCTCTTTTAAACGTGCTAAGAGATGTTTTAACAACAGAAATATTAGCTTGTTGGTAATGACCTTGGTGGTTGCAAGAGCGGATACTCTTGTCTTGCTTTTATTGTTAGTCAATAGTTGCTTGGTTTTTTTATTTTCATTCCCGGTAATGAGAAGTGTAATTTTTGCTATCAATAACTTCTCGTTGGTACTGGGAAGTCTTGAAGTTTTACCCGGCAATAAATAAACTCGCGGCCTCGCCAATCCGTTTGCAAAATGTTGTCAATTAGCAATTTCAATAGAACAAGACCGTATTTTATCAACCAAAGAAAGTTTTGTGGTAATAAAATCACCGTAGGATCGTGCTCTAAACAATAGTATGTAGAAATTGGATTCAACAATTCACTACAATGTAGGTTCATGTGAGTGCAAGTACTTTGTATCGGAACATTGCAATTTCCAGTGTTTTGCAAGGTACTGCACGTTCGACCGAGCTGCGCCGGCGCTGAATAGGCAATTTGTAGGTAAACCATAAGTAAGACGCGGTTTTAAAGTGTTTTAGTGCGCCTATCATAAACACAATTCTATGCTGGCCGGGAAAATATTTTTAAGTCAACTTAAAATTAAATGGTCACTTGGCAGGCCCAGATTGAGATGGGGAGATTGACGCTCAATTTTAAAAGCTTGAGCTCATAAATACAACACACCGAAAAGTAGAAAGAGGGAAGGAAGGCCTTTACGAGAAGGAAGGCCTAAATGGGACGATACAGGCTTCTAATTAAATAATATAGTTATTTTTTATTTATCAGTACATAAAGAACAACAACACATTACATGGCATATGGAAATAGTGGGTGGGTGGTGGTAGTACCAAGTTTGAAATTATTGTCAGCTTTCCGGGCTCCTAGGTACGCAGACCTGTGTCTTAGGAGTCGGACATCTTGCGGCTTTAATTTATATAATACAATACAAACGTGACTTTACTAATTGTTTACAGTTGTTGTTAACACAGCAAATGGAGTGAAAGATTGTGGTTGTGAATCTAGGAGTGTGTGTAGGAGTGTAGTTTGTGTTTGAGTGTGTGTGTGTGTGAAGTGTAAGTGTGTGATAAGCTTTCTTTCAAGGTTGGTTTAATAAAGTTATGATTCTATAGTCAATATATTTTCTGTTTCATCTTAAGTTAAGGTTAAAATCCATTTTTTTAATTAACTTTTAATTTCACGTAAGTTTAAACCAACAGTAAATGCTAGTTCAATAAACCTTAGCATTTAAATGTTAAAGTACTCAAGCCTAACAATAAACAAGCATCCCACACGATTGCAATCAAAACAACATTCTATTAAAATTCCTAGTCCACGTAATAATTTAGTCAATTTCGTTAGGAATGCTGCAATTTGCCCGCAGTAGCAGTTTTTGTTAGGCTGATAGTGATCTCGGAAACTTGGTAGGACTTTTGCGAGAGGGACATAAATCAAGCCCGCCCCCTGGCGGAGGTAGCGCGAACCTCGTGGTGTAACGGGACTCTTTATGTAACAACCAAGGGAGTTGGAACAATGTTATGTTATGGCTCATTGTGATCGTATGAACGAAAGCCTGTTATATTGTTGCTCGTTTATATGTACTGTTTGGAATTGGGTTTTATTTACATGGTTCTCACTCAGAGAAAAATGGTTCCACGAGAGGAACAACCAAGTATGAAATCAAGCTACTGAACAAAATGTAAATATTGCAGTGAAACTAAATAGGATTAACACTGGAAAGTCTTGAAAACTAAGTTACTATAAAACTAAAAAAAGTAGAAAACTTGTTGACAAATATACTTAACACATTATTTTTAAATTGAAACTTGCGTCATTAAAACGCCTAAATTAAGACTATAATTTTAATGCAAAAAGCAGGTTTATAAGCAGAACTGTATAGCTGTCTGTCGATAGGTTGCCCGCGACAGCAGCATATCATTTCGAGATAATTTCCAATAATTACGACAGTATTAAACATAACCATTAACAACGTTACTGCATTAACATGCCTGAACTGGATGCCCAAATAAAGCAAACGTAATGCTTGGGCTTAATAGAGAGGTAACACACGATGTAAAAAGATTCTAAGAAGTTTCATTGGTATATAACATTAAACCTGCATCGGAAACTTGGGGCAAACCTGACATGGAGTGGTGTGAAATCACAGAAGAACTATGAGGTATACCACCACACAGATTGCTGTTAGATTTCAAAGAAGATTGTGTGTTGTGTTACTATATCCGTCAGAGGAGATCCCACAGATCCCACTGCATACTCTTCACCATCATGAACGATGCTTGTACTCCCGATTATTTAAAACAATATTTTAAAGTGTTGGGCAGTTCTCACGATCTTTACCTTCGAGCTTCAAAAAGCTAACTTCTCCATATTCCTTCTCACCGCACGGGAATTATATCTAATGCTTATACTGTTTCAATTATAAAACTCTGGAATGTAAACGAAAATTTTCTTCGTCATAGTTATTATATTTTAAACTGTCTCATTTACTATTTCGTATTTATCATAATATTTATTAGTCTTGTTAGTTGTTTTGGAAATTATTTATGTATTTTATTTAGGTATCCGATTGTTTATATTTTTATTTTCTATACCTAGCACTGTTGTGTCCTTTTTCACCCAAAGGTTGACTGGTACAGAATGCCTTGCTGCATGAAGTCCGTCTATTAATTGTACATGAAGTTTAAATAAATAAATAACTACTCAATTACTTATCCTTCTCCGACAATCTCTCCATCAAGTCATTGTCCACGGAAACAACTATCTTGACTTTCATGTCCTGATGTCTCAAGACGAAGAAGAGTGTGGTCTATAACTATTGCATTATATATATGACTTGGACTTGCTGTCAAAATGCGCCTGCTATAGGTCTATCTACATGGTGTTGTTGAATAGAGTTGCGCACAGTGCGCTTGCAGGGAAGGTCGGCCGGTCGACTGCGTTTGCGCAACGCCTGCCGCGCATCGCACGCATCTGCACCTTGCACAGATTTACGTGAATGCGTGCCTTCTATAGTGCACTGTGTCTGACTTGAATATACTTATTTATTCAGGTCAATCACTTCTTCACACACTTTAGATTGTATAGGCTGACGAGCGCTGTGCAAATCTTCTTAGAAATTGCTTAACGCTGAATCGATGCTTCGTTGACAAACTATTGCCTATTGCTAAGCCTACTCAATACCTACACGGGGTACTCAAATATTTGCCGCAATTTTAGTCCAGCGTAGATTTGTCCACTGCAAATGTTGGCACAGTTGATCAAACCTCAGAGCTCACTCACGCAGATTTCGTAACCATATGAAAAATATTTGCCTAGAAAACATAGGCGTGATCTCGTTTATTTATGTCTACATTTAAAAGGTTAATGCGTAGGTTATCTGTAACTGTTAAATAATACATTGTTAACCCGAGAATGCGGATGTTTGGGCCCGTGCGGGCATCGCATACATTACCATAAACCATTAAAATGTCTATTAATGCATATAGAACCATATTTTACACTTTCGTTTACAAAGATGGTGGTCTATTGAAGTAAACTGAGTGTAATCGAGTGTTCTTTAAGTAATTAACTGGGAGTTAATGGCCGTGAACTGAGCTGTTTGTTTATTAATATTGTGCATTAACGATTAGGTTACTTTATTAGTGTTGTTTAGTTATAAGTTTCTTTTTTGTGGTGAAATGTTGTTTACGAATGCATAATGCCAGTTCTATTTGTAGTTTACCGTAGTGAAATGGTGTGTAGCATATTCTTGAGTAGGAAGATATAAATCAGAACTCGGTTATGTGTAGTAGCTGGTTGAATAGATATTTTTCAACGGGTCTTCAGTTGTATAGTTAGTGCTGCATTATCTGAACCCTCTTTATTCTTCTTAGAAGGTTCATGTTCTTTAATGCAGGGCACCGGACAGGACTGTACGTCTTATTCCTACGTGGAAAAAGTACTTAACCGTTTAAAAACAAAGGTTCGCAACGTTAGTTGTATAAACAAACGGAATAGTAGCTAACCAAAACAAAGTTTGTTTTTACTCTCACACTGTCTATTCTAGGATACTTCAATCAAATATTGATAATAATCAATATCAAACAAAACGCCTCTAACTATAAACTAATTAAAATGTACTTGACACTTTAACGTAGATACAACTATCGATTAACCGGAAACAGGAACCGGGTTGTGCAACCTAACCGCACCGGCTGATAACCGGTGACATGCAGCATGTAACCGAGAGGTTGCGCAACCAGCGGTTGTTACTGGTGTTACCAGCAACCAGTTTGAGATGAAAGTCACTTTCAGTGAGAAGTTGCGTTTCAGCGTGAACTTGTAAATTTTGTGCGTTGCGGTTAAACTTTAGCCTGATAATGTTTGTTTATCTAGTAGCTGGTTGGATGGTGGTGATCGTTGCGAAGAATCTTTAATGACCTTCGAGACAATGTGCCGTGGGAGATCAAAGATTAGCGTGAAGTTTTATAAAGTAAATTTTGTTGTATAATTTTGTAAATTAAGTATAGGAGTCGTTATTGTGAGGAGTCCTCTTCTAGGGATATTTAATAATATTAGGCGAGATCTCAGTAGTTTCTAGGCATATTATCGTTCTCATTTATACTTTTTTTACAACATTTTCCTTATTTATCTGCATGACCATACCAATTATAGAAACTACCTAAAATTAGACAAGATAATTTATTACCTAATATGTTATTTTACGGGCCCATAGCAACAATACAAAATAGAACGAAACTATCAAATATCTGTAGAAGGCAAACAATTTATATGATTACAATAAAACACAATAAAATCCATAACTTTCTCTAGCGGACACAGTTCTCTTGTGTGAAAGTGACTCAACACGCCGCGCCGTATCGATCGCATTGAGACTATCGGCCTGCGCCTGCGCCGCTACATTTAATTTTGTTATTATTATGTTGACATCTATAGATCCGGAGCTGTTACCAGTAGTGGCCCAGTGGTAACAACCCCGACTTATGTGTCGTTCAAATCCAGGCAGGCGCTTTACTTTATGCAAATTATTTCATCCCCACTGCCCTGAAACGGTGAAGGAAAGCATCATCGTGAGGAAACCGGCATGTCCAAAAACTAGAAATTCGAACACTTGTGACATCGACCAACTCGCACTGGGCTCGCGTGGTGGATTACGGCCCAGCAGTGGGAACATTATAAAAAAAACTAGACAAAGTTGTATTCTATCAGCGATGGATACGCGAAATGCAAATACCGCTTGACAATCCCATACATTTTTTGACATTTCTCCAATCACTATCGCGACGCGGACTCTTTCGTTGATAGAATATGTCACTTGTCTTCGAGCCTCTGGTTTCTGGAATTAAGAGGTTATGGATTTGTCACAATTAAACGCAAGTCAAGTGATGCGATCGGCTGTGGGGCTGTGGACAAACTCCTTATAATCGTCACAATCTAAGTGATCCGATGACGTTACTCATTTTACATGCCGCGATAACTTTGTACGTAAGAAATTGAAAAATCAAATTCATAATCATAATTAACTACTATGTTAACCATACACTATAACTACGAGTATCTCGTAATCAACTAGTTTAACTATTATTAAGTATGTTGATAGCTGTCAAGTCGGAATACTTAGATTGTCACGACTATATTTAAATCATAAAGTCTAACTCGCGTTTGACAGTTTTCACATTAATTTTACCATGTTTTTTATTCATTAACTGGATCTTAGAATACCAGTGTTCTTTAATAATTGTAAATAATTCTTTTTCCTCGTTCGGCGGAGTTAACTGCCTATAGGTCTTCATTAAAATTATAGGATCTAAGTACCATAAGTACTGCAATCTGACTTTACAGAAAACCGATTTTGATGTTATTAGGAAAAGATTAAGTTGATGTGATCATTATCACATCAGCTTAATCTTTATGCGAAATTATCAAGCTAAAACTGCTCTAATACACTGAAATATTAATCTACTAGTAGCTAATGAATTTATTATGCCTAGAGTATTATATTATCCATCTGTGGCTTAAAAGACCATTCATTATTAGAAATAATGGGGAGTAACATTTGAAAGACTAAATTCCTTTTAAAGACTCGCACAAACTCTTGACTCTTTTATCTCCCAATATCACAAGAAAAACAGTTATGCCACATTTTGTAGCTTCCTTCAATCCATCAAATACCAATGTTACCTACTATAATTATATTTTACAACTTAATCCCTTGAGTGACCTCGTCAACCTCACGAAGGCATAATGGCCACCATCATCTCCCATGTTACGCCATGGACTATGGCTCGTAATGGTCAATGTTGGCCGATTGGTTCCACCAGTTATGCGACCTTTGCTATTTGCTGTCAGCACAGTGTTGCCAAATAAACAGGTTGCTCCAATAGTTGTAGAAGAAGTACGGTCAGCAACGATTGAATGGATTTTTCAGTTTTCAGATGGATTATTTTAAGAATAAAAACAGTGCCCAACCCAAACAAAGCTTTGATTGCACTTAGAAAAGGCTTCTGGTCAAAAGCAATTTATTGGTATCGGTACAATAAAAGTAAAATGATTTCAATATCAAGTGACAAACAAGTTTCGTTGTAAATAAAAATCTTGCAATTCTGATTATGTGTGGTGGATGAAACTAAATGTATGCGGTTGTATAAAAAGTAAGGCGTTCTCGATATCATTGTCATTCTTATGTTAATGTAAACTGATTAAAAAGCATCGACTTGGCCATTAACTCAGTTATTATAATTTTGTCAAATTTTCCAGGATGACATCATCAGTTAGTTTTGTGATCCATAGGAGACTTTCATCTGATTTCGAACGTTACCGCTCTAGGTTTTGTGAAACAGTCCTGATTGTATCTTACTGAGCCTGTCATGCTAATACAGCGGGAAACTAGTCCTAAACGATGTGAATGTATATGAATCTTTTGGCATTTTCGAAAATGTCATACTTAGTTCAAATCGGTGTACCTAAGTCCAACTTTAATATAATAGCTGCAATGGGATGAGGAGGGCCCGGTGACGGACAGCCGCGGCGGGTTCGCGGTGAGTGGTAACACTGCTAACGCGTGCCCGTATTACATTCCGCCATAAGCGGCACAGGAGGACACTGTGGAGTTTTAGTCTGATGGAGTCCCAGATAACCGCGCTATATCCCCGTGGTAACGCAGTATGCATGAGCATTCTCCACGCAAAAAAAAAGCGGATCGCAATGCAAAGATGCAACTGAAACTGTTCGACTGTTTTATCAAAAATAACATTTGACAAGAATGCTGTTTCCCCACTCAGCTCGCGTGATTGGGAAACTACGCGTTTCCACGATTCACGCAATCGGAAAACGAACGATAAGCGTTGTAATTGTTACTCTGTTTTTACATGGCGATGGCGGGTTCAAAAACAGCAGGGACTTACGCTGCGTGACGGTTGTACAAGTGCCACAAGACATGACATAAGAGAGCATAGACAAAGTGACATTCTATCAATGATAGTGGGTAGTACCGAAAGGTCATGTGGTCAATCAATCTGCCTACCCGCTTTCCAACTATGTTGGGGTCGGCATCCAATTTAACTAGATGCAGAGCATCTGAGTACCAGTGGTTACTTTTGTTTACGTGGTCAAGCCCTAATATTAGGTAGATTTCTGTTTTAAAAAAACCTTCCAGGTGCGTGTCGGACATTTACATTGAGGGTTCAAAGTCAAAGTCAAAGGCCATTAAGCGGCATTTTTGAACATAAACAATTAAAATTTACACGTAATAAAAATTTATTCTACCGTGCATTCGGAAAAGTAGCTTGTTATGGGGAAGAACGCACAAGAAACTCTATTCGTTCTGTACCAAATGTAGAATATATTGTTTTTTTTTGTAAAATATACGTTATAACCTAATAACAAACATTATCACCAAATTTGAAGTTCATAGGTCAATGGGAAGTTAAAAATATTAATTTTGTAACAGACGACGGACAGACAGACTGATGGAGACGTGACGTGAGTGACAGCAATAGACCGTTTGGACCCTTGCCGTCGGGTACAAAACCCTAATAAAAAAGCATCGACAAATAGACGAGAATGGCGTCACAGCTACAAATATTTATGCTATAACAGTACTTGAAACATCTATCAATACTATCAATCAGCATGTAAAATGCAACATGCAAAAAAAGTTAAACTTTCGTAAAACGTAATAAGAATGCGCTGTCGACGTAACTTTTTGTCTGTCTGTACGTTACGGTGCGCGTGAGAAATAATTGTATGAACCCCCCTTGCCCTCCCCGCCTCCCTCCTGCGCAGGTGCGCCCGCGCAGCGCCGCGCCGTACTACAAAATATCTCATTATTGTTCGTTTATTGCTCCTTATTGTTTACTATTGTTACTGTATTGTGTGACGATCACGAAGGTGTTCGCGAGACAAAATGGCTCGTAAGTTGTAAATGTTTATTTCAGGAACTTTATCGATGCGTGTAAATGGGGACAAGCTGCTGATTTTTTATAGTAGTAATAGTACTTTTTAATACTAATCACAATCCATACCTTAGAATTAAATAATTTCAAGCTTTTGTTGACTTATCTTTAACACAAGCAGTAAAAACGACTCAATCATGATCGCAAGAAAATTAACTCAGCCGGAAGACGACAAGTGAAAATGCAGGCTTTGTCGAAACGCCTAGGTTGTTTTCAAGACGGGGATGGTAAAGGAAAGTGTCACGGGGCCCCTAGGCTTTATAGGCTTGTAATTGCTAAATGCAGCAGCGTTTTTAGAGCAGTGGTGGACTGGTGGCCCAGTGGTAGCGGCATCGACTTACGTGTCGTAGTCTTCCTCAGGTCGTGAGTTCGAACCCAAGCAGACATTTTACTTTGTGTTAATTATTTCATCACTACTGCTCTAAAAACGTTGAAGGAAAACATCGTGAGGAAACCGGCATGTCCTAGTACCAAAAATTCGAAGACACGTGACATCCACCAAACCGCACTGGGCCCACGTGGTGGATTAAGGCCCATTCCCTCTCAAAGTTCTCACATCTGAGACACATGCCTCCTCTCTGAGCCTGTGTCCCAGCAGTGGGCACTTTGAGCAGTGGATATGTTTGCGAAGTTGGAGTGTGCAACGTTCGCAAACGTATCGACCACCTATATGGAGCAGTTGCAGGAGCGCGGAGCGCAAGTGGTTCGCCAAGATAGTGGATACTTCATAGAGAGGAGGCCTACTGTGTCCCAGCAGTGGGAACTTTATATAGCTGATGATGATGAATCAGGTGAGATAATGGTCAAGCGCGAAACCAATAGCATATATTTAAAAAAAAACAAGATATGTGTGGTGAATGTGTTGACTCGTTACCTTATAAGTAAGAAGAAGTATTTACCTAGTTTTAAAATATTTCTAGTCTGAAATTATTATGAAGTGTCTTGTAATTGCTCCTTGCCCTACCTTTAATGTGAAGTCCTAACTCATGCAGCACTATAATTATGTTGACGACATTACGACATCACGACATGTCTGTAAAACGTTTATTAAATCTCAAAATTAAACACACTCAAGCGATCGACTAGCGATCTGCGATCTTAATTGATTTTCGTAATAGCAATAACAGTTTTAAGCAATACACAACATGTTGATTGAGATTGGGACACTTAAATGATGTATTGATTTTAAAATTTCAGGATCAGCAATTATTTCCGTATCGACTTTCAACATTCGCGGGATTTATCACTCAAATACTGTATACCTAGGTATTATCCATGTCCTTTAATGAATGTTTACTGTTCCTTATTTCCGGCAGCATCCTCTATCAATATTATTAGGATTTCCCACGAAGATTTCCTTCGCCACTAACCTTTCTTGACCAGTATGTTTTTCACAGAAATAACTGAGTCATCAAAACTGTATTATTTTGGAACTTTACTAGATACAGAGATAACGAAGAGACTCCTTGCCCAAAACACGTTAAAGCATATTAAAAAAAACCTAATACAATATCTAATCAGCCGAAGTACGTACTTATTAGTGGTGTATGGGAGGTTATACCCGCAGTGCTCAGTGTTCTAGAATGTAGCCGGGCGTGCGGCGTGTGCAGGTGAAAGGGACGGCCCTAGAGCTGCGCCCGCCGCCGCTGAGCCTAGATTGGACACGTAGCTGGTACAGACCCGCGGTAAAGCGAACATTATTTGTCTATTCAAAGTTTTGTCACAACTGCCGCGAAAAGAAAACAAAGGTTTAAGATACAGTGAAATTATACCGTCGATCACTAACAGATGTCACTTTGTCTTAAGTTCCAGATAAGAATCTTTATAGAGCATACGCTTTGATTTTGGGAACCCAACATTATGTGGTGTGTCGCCGCACCAAGCAGACCAATAATTCAATAGCTGTAAAATAGCAGTTTACAACACTAGCTTAATTATAATTTGACCAGCATCCCCCATCATCCCTTCTTTTAATGTCGAAACTTATAAATATTTCCTTTCAACGTTATGTAAAAATGGTTGGTTACCCAAGATATGCCGCAGTTCCACCAGTGAACGTAGATTATTAAATAGATGAACGTAATCAGAGTTAATGAATACAAAACGTTATGGTATCGCCATTACTAAGGTCGTGACGGGCTCAGTTGAAGGTACTGCACAGGCACACTGCTACGAATGTTTCACAAACCGTATCCGATTCGGCTGTACAGAACGTTCTGTTTTACCTTATCTACATTATTATAAATATTACCTTTGTGTAAGCCTGCCTCATTGACCAAAGTTAAACAAAAAAGCTTGGTAGTCGTAAGCGCTACTGCTGTATGTAATCCTGGGACCGATTCTCGGGTCGGGCTCGGGCGACATAGGTTTATCCCATCTGGAATTATCAGTGGCAGCCTAGAGTCTGTGTTTGTGCCTGGTTGATGGCACTAGGCTCCCTACGTATAACATGGGACTTCAACATAGCTGTCGAAATGCGGTTACTGTAGGCTGCTTGTTTTGTTCTATTTAATTATTAAAATTATGTAGTTTATGCTGATTTTGCCGAAGTTACCTATTCAGTTCTATTTGTCAATTTGTTTAGTGTCAAAGATCGAGAATGCCCACTAGTTGGTAAAACTATGCTATTTTTTCTGATAGCATTTAAGACAAGGTCTGAATACTCTCGGTCACTGATCGACAAACATCAGCCTTTTGTTTAACTCCGGTATAACATTTGTAAGTTGCGAAAGGTTTGGTCGAGATTTAACCACCATGCTAACCTTTTAAGCGACGTCGAGCAGGCGGCCGGCGGGTCTCATTCTGAATTTCGTGCATTTTGGAGCAACTTGGGACATAACATTAGGTTGCTCTGCTATTTGCTAGCTGGGTGCTAATGACGAAGTTTAATATGAGGTGACATGACAATAACTTATCAGAAGTTTGTTATGACAGGGTTTTTATTTTAGGCAAATCTTTTCTATCTACATACAACCCTCCCAGGTTTTCTTAATTCTATCTAGGCATTAGGTGTATTAGGTTAATTCTATCTAGGCAAGCGTGCTTCACCGTCGTCCACATCACTGCTAACCATCAGGTGAGATTAATATATAGATAGCAGTCAAACGCGAGCCAAATCAAGAATAACAAAGCTACTGGTTTGGGTATCTGTTGTGAAGTTGTGACTATAAGTTTGGGAATGGAAACAAGCGGGAAAAAAGAAATTGATTCTAGAAAAAGTGTAAGAAAACATTTTGTCATTGGCACTACCCATCACCAAATAGACATTACAGCTTGCCATAACATTATTTTATGAGCCATGCCCAACAATTTGCGAATTCTAGAAACGGTGCAGTAAATCATTTCCAGCGCTGCAAGCCAAGCGTCGCGATGACTTCATGCCGTTATTTAATATGATGTTGGGTCCGTCTATTCTAAATAATATGGTCATACATTATTCAAACCTCCATCAATGCCTGTCAGCTAAAACTTTATGTATACTTAAGAATTTTAAGAGTAGAGGAAGACCAAAGAAACGATAGATGGACTGTGTCAAATGGTTAGAAAGGGGGTGACTGATGAGATTTTGGAGGTATGCGGAACAAGGTGTGAAGTCCCGCCAACCTCAGTTGAAAAGATGGGTGTTGTCTGGTCCAGGCGCTATGCTGGATTTGTGTGACGTCATGTCATTAGTTCGTAAGTGGCGGCGTTGATGCCGTTACAAGATGACCATTAATGGAGAAGTGTGGAAGATGCAATGTTGCACCCATATCGGGCAGAGAGAATGATGATGGGACATCGAAAAAAAATTTAGATTAAGATAGAAACGTGCAAACAGGCCTAGAGTCAAGCATGCCACATTGCGCACACCAATCCTAAATCAACTATTGCGCAAGTAAAGTTCATAAGTCATCTATAATAACGGTCAGAGTGTGATTGTTCTGTACCGCGGACTCCTTTGTCAAGTGCCGAATGTTTCGTAACACCTCAACGATGGATAGATGAAGATGAATAGTTATTGCGGTCAGTATGAAAATGGGCGAGAAATATTAGGTTTTATGGCGATTCTAGATTTTTCGGTGCTTAAGAAACTTTGCTCATTAGGTTTTGTATGCTTTTCGGTGATTTACGTAATAATTCGTAGATACTATTGCAAAATTTGCGTATATTGCAGTGAATTCTTTACTCTTTTCTAATTGACCAACTATATTACTTATATTATTTACTGCATATGTAACTTGGTTAATTTATGGATGCTTATTATTATAGATTTATGCTTAATTTGTTTTGTTCTCAGTTTTAGCTAGCTACTCGGTCGTTTTATGTATTTGGCACGCAGAAATCGCAGGTCAAATCCATGATTAAACACAGAAACAGTCGTAAATCTCTAGCTAGGCCTCCACAACACATCGTGTCTCGTCTCGCGGCACCGATACAACGTCCTCATTCTACAAAAAAACTTGTAAAATTTAACACACGGTCGGACGGAACGACTACAGTTATAATAATAATACCATTCAAATCATTGACATTTTGTTAATATCCATCAAATACCACTGACCGGGCCTTACTTGCTGAAACAGTTCCATTATATTATCAACCTTATTTCCTAAGCATAAGGTTAATTTTAAGTTTTCATGCGTTATAGTCAGAAGTTTTCGGCAAATCAAAAAATGGACAATAAGTTTTACATGAAATCTATCATTAGTATAATGGTTGCTTACCGTTAGCATTTTGTTGGCGTCGTATCACGTTTTATGATGTTTAATTTTAGTTATTTATGACAGAATAGCAAGGTTTTTGCGATAGGTATTGGTTTGTTGTTTGTCATTATATTTAGGTCAGCGAATATCTATGTATTTTATGATCGTATAATTTAATTCGGGCCAAGTTTACTCTTCTTTTGATTTGCTAATTTATAAGATCTAGTTTAAGCAACTAAAATTTCTTGCTGTTTTGAAATTCCTACCATTTTTGGCAAGTAAGAGTAGCTAAGCAGGTACCACTGTTCCTCTTATTTGTCCTTGATCCTATAACAAGTTAATCACCAAGAACGACCGTCTAGAGAGGACGTTCGGGCTTTGAATAGTTTTAGAAAATTTGATGGATTGGATATGGTCCTGCTGATAATATGATGGGTGATAGACTGTCTATAAAACATACCAGCACGTTTGATTGGCTAACTTTTCTTGGCTAAGGTGGTAGGATTGGCACATGCAGCTGGTCAGGGCCAGTGTTATCGTTGTTCAAGGGTGCCCGAGGCGATGAGCCAAAAACATGTATAACATATATATGAATTTAACATAAGTATTCAAGAAAGAGTGTAAGTAGCTTAGTAAACATGCGTCAAGCACATTACAAACCTAACATACTCGTACATCCCTACATAGGCCCATATCTTAGTACACCATGGTATTCACAGAACTAATGAAACATTTCGTCAACATAGCTCTCGCTACAAAACATGATATTCTATGAAAATGTCGAAACAAATCGACGCGTGCGCAGTGTGGGACTCCACTCCACAACGCGGTTCCCTGCGGTTTTTTATCGCATTGGCAACTCTTGCGCAACGCGACGCACACCCGGCGTCGACGCAATGCGCAAACCGCACGTTTTTAGGACGTAATTGTACCTTTCCTGTGGGTTGCCTTACTGTGTTACCAACACTGCAATACTACATAAATTATGTGAAGAAAGTTTAGTGGGCGTGTATTGGAGAATTAATATACTATCATTCATATAAGTACTTACGGGTGAGTTGAATTATTAAGTTGTTCGATAATACAGCAAAGGCTCACTTACCTGAAACAAATAGAAAACAATGATATTAATATTTATGTAAATATGTGCCCCGAAGGTGTAACTAACAGAAATGAAAACAAGCTTTCGCAATATACAGAGGATTCGGTACTTTCTGAGTTTGTCTACAACCATGCTGCTCACATACTCTTTCCATTTCATTTCAAATTAAATTACAAGTATAAAAGAAACCATAATTCTAGCCTAGTCTCTGCTTATAGCTAGGATCTGCCATTGTACATCCTATCTAAATATCATCTTTCCACCATAAGTCAAAATCCTGTCCGCCATTCCCATCATCGTTTCCTGTCAGCTACCCACGGTGCAGCTCAGTGCAGTATCTGCAGCTTGCAGGTTTACTCTCGCTGTAGAAACCGAAAGCGGTCGGGTGACGTGCCGACTACTGCCGAAGTGCCGACCGCGGACCGGGCGGCGCAGGCACACCCGCGCCCTCACAAATCAAATCAAATCAAAATTTCTTTATTCAATTAGGCCATTAAGCGGCACTTTTGAAATCCAAACATTTAAATTTAAATCACCGTCCATTTGGAAAAGTAGCTTGTTATTAAGAAGAACATATAAGAAACTCCATACGTTGTTGGAAGAATCTTTAAGGCTAGAACTTATCACGATGTTTCATGTGGGGGCGCAACTTAGAGATTTGATCGGCTATTATTATATCAAACAAAGAATCACAGCAGCTATCAAACATGAGTTTTACTCATCTATTAATTCATGAACAATTTTCACTAAACATTTTGCGTATCATGTTTGTCAAACTGTTAGCGTCATAGAAAAAAATTTACTCTAGCGAGGTTGGCGTGATAAGAGCCATATTTCAAGTCTGTTTGAAGAACCATTTGACTCGGTCTCCGTGATAACGGAAAAGTCCTCGGTTAATATCAATAAAGAACAAAGCTATAAATGTAAATTTGCCTGTACTCGTGAGGACCAGGCTGCGTCGGTGGACGAGGGCGTTCCCGTGGCCGAATACTGGGCCAAGCAAGGGATTTAGCTAATAAAGGAGTTTTGAGTTTGATTTGAACACATTGCATAGTTTTCTCACTCTTAGCTGCTACCAAGAAAGATGTCGCAAACAAAGTAAAATTCTAGTAGAATGCCTTATCTTTGCAGAAATCAAAGCTATGCCCATTTTCTGATGATTGTGTTGTGATTATGACTTTCATATCAACACGTATCGCTTTCCCGAACTGAATGAGCGGCCTTCCAAGAAATAAATACCGGTCCCTCGACACTCGAGAACCAGTGTCTTCACTTCGCAATGAGACCACAAGCTTCCACTTAAAGAAACTCTTCGACTAGTCGAGCTATTTCATTTAGGTGTGCCTTCAATCCTGAGTCGCTTTTGTGTTGTTTGTGTCCTGCTGATGAATACAAATGAAGAAAAATCTGATAAAACTTGATTTTTTAATTAAGTGCTGGCTAGATAGAAAAATATCGAGTTATCTTAAGATCTTTACACACGCCAGTGCAATACTAGAAACAGAGATATAAAACCTAATAAAACAAATAAAAACTGTCACAATAGCCAGTAAGATCTAAGATATCAACACTAAAAACATTGTATTAGATGACAAAACTAACGGGAACTAGACCAGGCATACAATATTATCATAATCTAACAACTAAAACAATGGAAAAAGCATTTTATTGTTCAAATTAAACGTAGCGTTATGTCAAAATTATAGAGATGGCCGACTGTCAGCAACTCTATGGTTATGTCAAAATATCAAGATGGCGCCGTGTTCCGTGTTTGATAATAATTAGTTATTGCGCAAAATTAATAAGTTTAGTTGCGGGGCCGCGGTGATTTGCCGGAAAAATGGACGGTCACTAAGACAATAAATACAGTTTATGTAAGCAACTGTGGGATTTGGAGAGGTATAGACATACATACGTTACGCAGTGAGTTTATGAGAATGGCCACATTGGTCACGGATAGTTAGACACGCGTATGATACGCATTTTATGTATGAATGAGAATTTTGGCAACATTTCATAAATGCAAGATGGTCAAAGTTAGTAATCATTTTATCTTAAGTGCCATAAAAACCTGAATAACTGATCATTTACATTTGCAGTTAAATAAGAATACCATTACACATACAACAGTTTCTAAAAAGCTTTTCAAAACAGCACATAGCAGAACAATATTCACTATTATCTGCACCAATAAGGGCCTGACATCAATAAGGCGAACGGAGTTATCCTTTCCTTATGTATTGAAAAACCATAAACTGCGCTAAGTGTGTCAAACCTTTCAAGTATCAAAGCCTCCGAGGCCTTCACACATTGGCTGTGTATGGCCCATGGGTATTATAGCCACTAGCCAGTGCGCACACATTACATCACACACATGTTGTTTTTGCGTGGCCATTGTGAGATAATTAGTCGTAATTAGCGGTACAATGATGGTCACACATTGACATGTCCCTTTGTGCGCCCGCGCAGGTTTTGCGACGATCGATGAATGGGAGAGAAAAAGTCGATAAATGATCTATAGGGCGACCATGGGATTGAAGCGAAGATTGACTAGCTTATTTTTTCATTAATTTTCTCAAGCATCAAGTTTTTTGGGATAAAGACAGGAAGATGATGATGATGTGATGACAGGAGCTGGAGACACCAACCCCTTATGATCAGTAGAAGAATCAGAACAGAATATTTGGCACTGAACACTATGAGGCAATGACGATTTAAGGCCGTACCCTGGCCAAAAAATCAGCATGAGATTTAAGCATTCCTATTGGCCTAACGGCACTGGTGGCGCATGAATTACAGTAGTGAATACGCCTAGATTTTAGAATCAAATCTTTATAAAATAAAAAATTGGTCTTATGAAAAAAAAAACTACCAAAATGTTCGTTATCAAGTTGTCTATCCATTAGTGTTAGTACAAAAAACTATTAATGAACACTTTACGAGGAGATGCTTGCTATCAATCATTATTTCTCATTTTTATGGTTTTGTTGGAAGGAGATTAGTGAAACATATACTATATTTAAAAAAAAAGAAATCTACAATTTTGGATTCAATAATACGTAGAAATTTAATGTATTTTTATTAGTTGATATTTCATTTTAAATAACGAGTAGATATCTCCTAAAAACTGCACCTTGCATTGCAGACGTGATCAGATTTAACAATGAGAAACTATTCAAAGGAAGCCGGATCTACATTAGCAGTGGAACACTCCAGTAACCCGTTTCTCTCTGATAATAAGTAGTTCTTTCACTTCTTTCTATCTATTAGCGGACAGCAACGCATTACCCAGCACTTACGCACAATCGTGTTGATTATAGCACTGCGCGATATCACTGGACAGCGCTGAAGCGGCTGGACGATAATAGCTTCAAGTTTGGATTTCAGGTAGAACCATATAAGGTGAGGTGAATTACTATTCATTGGCAATACTTCAGGGGTGAAAGTATTTATGTACTTTTTTCCATAGGTACCTACTATTAAATCGGGATTTTGAACAAAATGTTCGGATACTCTTTTTAAGCCAGAGATACTTTTGGGAGCCAAAGAGGTATTTGATGGAAATCTTTAAAATACATATATACTTATAAAATTGCCAATACTCATCCAGAAGTGTGGTAATTAAGAGAGATAGGCAATCCATCATGGTGTCCGCTCGAAACTTTCCCGCTGCACGGCCGTCGCCCCCTATTGTTCATACGTATTGATTTGTGGGCTCCAGGCACGAACGCACTCTGATTGGCACACTTCACGAAAACCGCACAAGTATTCGTAGATAGTATTAGCAATCTTGCAATCTTGAGGAGTAGGATATGTTTTAATAGCACAATACCACCGTTTACCAAAAAAATATATAAATTTAGATTTTAAGGCACAGCAGTAGTTTTCAAAATGTTCTAATAGCCAAACCAAAATCTTAATGATCTACCTAAATGATGGATCAAAATATTTTTTTAAAGTGATTCTGAGAAAGAGAAACATAACAATATGTGGATTGGTTTTCCCAACAACCATCACCTAATTACGTAAGATTACTTCACCAAGTTTTTCAGAATATGTGGCGAGTAGTGTTTAGTGTAGTTGGATCGTAAAAACGATTCATATAAATTAATAGTTTTTACGATCCATCTACGAGGCAGACTGATAGTATTGCAGCCTATAGTGAATATTGCCTGCCTAGCGATGATGACAGCTTGCACCTACTGCACAATAGCTCCATCAGCTTCGGTACATATTGCTTGGCATTGCGCGAGTTGCGCGGCGCTGCATTTTCATAATTCACATGATGCAAACTAGACATTGAGGGGTTTACAGCACTCCTGCTGTTTACACAGGGTGTTGCAATGCGCTTTAATTGACGAACTAGTGCACAATGAAGCCACGATTTTAATTAAGATAAGGATTTTAACATTTTTACTTCTTGTTTTTTTATCAAAATGGATTCGAATGAAACGGAGCGTAGCGTAGACTGCACTTTATCAAAAATTTAAGCAGTGTAATCGAAAACGAAGAGCGGTGGTGGCCCAGTGGTAACGGCCCTGACTTACGACTTAACCTGCCTGGGTTCGAACCCAGGCAGGTTAAGTTATTTTATAACCACCACTGCCACTTCTCTAAAAACGAAGAAGAAAAAGAAGTGAAGGAAAACATCGTGAGGAAACCGGCGTGTCATAGAACCAAAAATTCGAAGACATTGTGATGTAATATGACGTAATCCAACACGCATTGGGCCCGCGTGTTGGGTGGTGGATTACGGCCTATTCTCTCTCACAGAGAGGAGGCCTGTGTCCCAGCAGTGGGAACATTAAAAGGCTGATGATGATGATGATGATGAATTGAAAACGGAAAAAAAAATGTTTTGATGTTCCGTTGGGATTGGGATTTATAGCTAACAACGCTTCATAGATCAGACAGATAATTACTAGAATTCGATAGAGAAGATATTCTTCGAATTTAAACTTACAAAAGGCTGTGAAAGCTCAACGAAGAAGCATTTAATTGTATATAAAGGCTAAGAAAGTTATAAACCATCGAAGGAGCTATAAAGTGCTATATGTAAGAGTTCAAACTGTTATTAAACAGTACATAGTAAAGAGAAATGCATTAATATGACGCAACGGCGATGAGTCAGCAACAAACATAATTACGATCATATAGCCCCAAGCGACAACTTCGTATAACCACTCAATCTTCCGGAAGGTCCTACACATTGCGTAACTGTAAGTAAACACGTTATCATTAGCCTTTCTATCAATCATACTCGAATGTCTGTTTATTTTTATAAAAGTTTTGTATTTTTAATTGAGTAACTAATCAGTAATAACAGACTTGATTGGATAAACTAATTGTCAATTACATCAGAGGTCATCGATCCATTTAAAAAAAAAATTGCGACCATCATTAAAATTATCTCCTCTTTTTGGGACAGCTCTTTTTTCTAGCATAGGACTAAACTATCTGTATCTACATGTGTACCATGAATTTTATTGAAAAATTTCCTTAAAGGGATAAGAGTCGGGGAGAAATGGTTCATTTTCAACTTCTTTCTTACCTAATGTTTCAAATTTCTTTTTTACACATTTTGAGATTAGACTTGGTTCACAAGACTTAACATTTATTTTATTTTTAAGTATTTTCCGTTTTCGTAAGTGTGTCCGTTGCATCATCAGTGGGCCTTATCAGAATATCAGCGCAGCGTTATTTCGTTTTTCGGTATCGCTGCACATGCTGAGATAGGAGCCTTTTTGGTCCCGCACGGGGTTTTATTTTTATTATTTTTCCTGTCTCCTGTGCGGGTCACAAATAAATATTTGTTCTTTCTTTCTTTCTTTCTATTTAGGTCAATATACTACTAATTGTAAAAACATCATCATCCTTGTAAATTGAGGACTATACTATCATGCTCTGATGCGATGCTTCAACAAATAATATTACAGCACCTTTGACTACCGAATCAACACCTTTCAACTCCAAAAAAGGTCCTGCACATTACATAACTACAACACATAATAGTCTTGTCTATAAATAGAAACACATTTACTATCGGTAATCGGTATGCGGCCGTCGAATTGACACTGTTTCAGTGACGTAACTGATTACGAAACAAAACATTATGATCTATGATTGTTTGTGTTCGTTCGATAGGTTCGACTGTTTTGTTGTCGGTATTGTTGTTCTTTTTTTGAATTTCTTGATGCTGTTTTGCTTTTGTATGTTTAGTGAAAGAATTTAGAGAGTGAGAAATTTGGATATTGGATGTCGCTGGGATCAACAAGGTGAGTTGTTTTCTTTAACACCACTCGACTGTCAAAGATTTTCAAATCAAAGCCTAGCCAACAGCCTAACGTGATACGAATCTCAGTAAGTAATAGTAGGTCACCCATCCACAAAAATACCCCGGAAAATGTTTATTAACCTTGAAGATCGATTCGTGCGGCTGTTGTCAGTTAGCTTTGATCTCCTAAAGATTAGTATAAGGATCGTTATAATAAGTGCAGAAGCAGAATTTTTATATATTATTTGTTTGGTAATTTAATAGCCAACATAGCTTTTAAAGGCTGGCCATGTCTGGGAACCGCACTCATATATTTCATTTTACTGCACTTGCCCTTTGCAAAGGTATATGCCCTCGTCAGCTGACCGGGGCGGGGTCACACACGAGCGGCGGCCGCGTGTGTAGTGGCGCGGTTTCTCCCATCAGAGAAAGTGCTGCAATCGCCGCGTTTCTAGGTAGGTGCCGCCCCCGGCCACCACCGCGCGACCACTTTTTTCATTTAATTCGCAGAGATTGGTGATATGGAGCGTTGTATCGGAACTGGAGGCAAAGGCTTTTCATATTGTTATGTGTAGCCTGATAGGTTTTGAAAAGGAACATAGGCACTAGCTTTGCCTGTGGCTTCCCTCACATATATCTCAGAAACCGTGCATTTTTTCGGGATAAAATTACATAGATAGCCTAAGCACTCAGCGATATTGTACCTTTCTATCAATGATAGAATATTTGTGGTCCGATCAGTATTTCTAGAGATTATCCCAAGTATTTCATTATTCATGTATGCAATAAAAGACCCACCACGAGTGACGTCACCAGGAACGCTTGGGCAGCTTTCAGTCTTGTGAGACTTACTGCTTGAAATAAAATATTTCAAACAGCTCTTAAACTGCCTTAGTATACCTTACTTCTATACTTACAAACAACAACACAAAACATTAGGTGCACCATCTTTGTATGCATTTTCTTCAAGAAATATTCCAAGGCTACGACCCCGATGACAAGAAATAATGTTTTTGCATAAATTAATAGAGTTTTTCGAAAAAGGAAGTCAATATCACATACATAATTATGTATGTATATACTTGTTCTATTCGCAAATTGGAATAATATATTTATATTGAAATGATTGACTAGATCTTAAAAGTTGAATCAAGATTCAACTGAAAAAAAAATAATGGTGGAAAGTAAATGAAATGTGTGCAACTTGAGCTATTTAAAAACATTGCGGTTTTAGCCTACCGGCTAGTCAGGACCTTATAATATTTTAGTTACATTACGACTGGCGATACGATATTATCATTTTGTTAATTATTTTTAAAAACCTATTAAAACTAGCCAACTACAAGCGCAACGGCTACAACGCATATTTGTTTTGCCGCTCAATTTCCACACCAACTCGCGATTCATCATCATCGTCTTGCTGCCCTTATCCCATGTTAATTGGGGTCGGCGCAACACGTTCGCGATTGACTTTGATAATTAAAAACATCAACTTAAAGATAAAGATATATTTATTTTCTTAACGACGTGAGTATCCATGCATAAAATCATCATGCACTCTGAAAATCAAGGTTCATCGGTTGATTAATGGTGCGAGATGACTGGCTAGTCGAGCTTGCAACGTTTTCCTTTTATGAAAAAGCCATGAACAGATCCACTTCATGGCAATTCGCTTCAGAATGGCCAGACAGACTCTTTACGAAACCCCACACAGCTAAATCTAGTAATACATCATTGTCAAAAGCAAATACACTACTTAAATCTCCAGCAAACGTTACTGACGGCTTCACCATTGTGTTCCTTAGCGGGCTACCGAGTACCGTGTAGAAAGCACTCTTACCTCCCAGGCCGAGAAATTAAGATGTTTCCATTACAATTGCAAATGGCGGTGAAAGCAAAGCCCTTATGTTTACATATAATAACTGATCTGTATGTATTTATGCGGCTACAAGTCTGCAACCCGTCGTTGATGTTCGCGGATTGACAGGCGAGCCGGAGGTCGGCGATGTACTGATTATGGTAATTATGTGTGTTTGTACTGATTATACGGAGAAGGTAGCTGGGATGATGTTATTAGGTTCGGATTGTGGACATTATACTGCCGAGGGTGATCTATATAGCCTTCTAATTATGTTTGCCACTTCTGTATGTTTTGACGACGTCTAATTGGACTCGTAGATGATGATGAAGAAGGCTTGCGTTGAAGGCAAGTTTTTTATTCAACACACACATATAACAACACGCCTATGTTGCCCGAAGGTTTAGGCAGAGCCCGCCGAGGTGTATCTATGGTAAACCCACATAAGCCCACATTTCACCAGTTATGTTTTTAAATCCCACGTAATCCGGGGCGATCCTAATGCCATCTACCTAGCACAAGTCTAGACTTGGGATACTGATAAATTCCAGATGAATAAACCCAATAACACTGTTCTCGACCTGGAAATCGAACCCAGGTCCGAAGACAAAGAAAAAAATGCCCCTACTCTATGGGATATTCATCACAGCCCACTTGATGCGCCCATAATTGGTCATAGTTTACTTCAACCCGTTAAAGTTGATGCGCCCAACAAAATCATAACAAACAATATCAGGCATTGCATTTCTCTCACGGAGCCACAACATTCAATAAAGCAACACCACAGAACACAGACCCATGGAACTTATCAAACACACGACCAACATCGGTCGATAATATTAAACCCTTTCCATAAATCGAGGAAATGCACGTCTGTGCGTCCATTATTTAATACTGGCTTTTGCCCGCGACTTCGTCTGCGTAGCATTAGTACTTCGAATAGTCTATTTTTGCTCAAAGCTTTCATTTATCTAATACTTGAGAAACTATTGGTTCACCATGATTTTTCAAATAAAATAAAATACATACTATATCTGAAGAATATTTTCATCAAACCATTTGAAAGAAGATTTAATTTGTTTGTCTTGGGTCTCGAGTCTGTCTGCATCAAAGACCTTATACTTCTTACTACTAGACTGTGTACCAACATTTTTAGTTTAGCTAAAATTAAATCTATCATCATACACCTAGGTTAGCTATTTCCTTATAAGCGGTAGCTAACCAAAAGCGGTCCTGGCGAGAGGGTTTCCGCTGATAGTGTGTCCTTGTCTGACCTCTTGCTAGCTCAACTAATCTTTGGGTTTGGTAGAAATGGTAGAAAATTCTATATTTTTCTTTTTATGTTATACTTAAATTATTAATTCATAGACTTTGACACGTATTTAAATGTTTCTAGAAAAGTATATAAATATTTCTACAGTTCCTTTAATCAATTCGTTGTATTTTAAAAAATATTCATTAATATTGAGTAAGAGTAGTACTTTTAAATGTTTGGGCCTGGTAATACTAAATGTAGGATGGTGGTTTGCGGAGTTTTTGGCGGACTTTGTTCGAGTGAAATTCAGCGGCTGTTAATATTATTTGCAAATTGATTCCTAGTGGAATACAATTGGTGTAGTTTCATTTCTCAACTGTTTACGCAAGTGGACAATATATGAAATCATAGAGATCCTTTGAGGTATATTTAGCTGCCGGTATTTCAAAGCACCGTCAGAAGACTGCAGGGTCATCTAACGCCTCTCCTTCATGAGCTTGAGAATAGGATCGGAGAGCTTTTTGTTCCAATCTATATGATAGTCTTGAAGAATGAAACTTGAAGAGACTTCGGATTTGAGGATTATTGAGTCCTCCCCCTCTCTTCGAACTTCAGATAACCCTTTAATACTCCATAAGCCAGGTCCAGTCGTCGGTATTTGTTGGGGTAGCCGGATTTTGTCCGGAATTCTTAGCACCCCTTGCCATACCGTAACCTCGACCACTGTAGTCGAGGGTACAGGCTGCCGGGCAGCACAAATAAAACATAGCCTCTAGGCTATGATGTGCTGTGATTGGTTGAATTAATTTTCAACACCCAATTACAGCAGATAACGCGTGCTTGACAAATTGTCACATTAATTCTGCGATAATTTAGAGGTGAGAAACTTGGATTAAAACGTGACAAGGTAGCAGACAGACAGACAGAGTTACTATCGCATTTATTATATTAGTATCGAAGTATGGACTAACCACGACCATTCCGCACGAACTGAAGAACCCGCTCGAACAAACCGCGGTGGTAAAACAAAACACTGGTATATCCCGCTCTGTCTTCGGTATAGCTCTGTCTTCTTTTCAATATGGCCGGTCCCTTTGATCTGTGGCTAATTGCGCGCTTTCCCGCAGGAAGCCAGCGATTATCGCGTTAATATGAGCAGTTTATGGTAGTACTTACTACTTCCATGCAGTCTAGAACCCTATACATGCCATCAGAATGTATAGGGCTGATTTTAAAAGTCACGGTTTATGTTTATCTGTGTTGCTTGTTTCTTGGTATGTTATGTCTTCTCTATTTGAAAATAATGTTGTATAATTGTTGAGTGAGGCCTTAGGTTGGAGGCGACTAGACGTATACAATTTTACTTTATGGGGACTTAATTTTATTGATTGTTGATATTTCGTATCATGTTATTATAAAAATCAATTTTTGCAAACTAATAAATTGGTCCTGAAAAAGTAAATTTTAGTCATTTTTCAGAAGAAAATGTCCTTGAAACAAATATTTCCAACTATTTTTCCATTACGATAAAATGTAGAAGCAATATTTCGTCTTCCATGACAAGTTTTCGAATAACATTTTTGTGAGGATATATCCTTTATTTATGGTGATTACTTTGAAAACTATAAAGCAGGTGGATACTTTTCTAGTCCGTTCAAGTGTGTCAGAATTGGACTTCGTACCAGCTAGACCAAATAGCCTGATCTGATGATTGAAGCATATCACGTGTACCTACTCAGAATCATAACATTAAACCGATCTCTGTAGCGTACTATAAATCACTTAACTTCATAAATTCAGCATCTTCGCTCCAGTTACCATGGCAACGGGCACGCAGGCACATAAACAAGAACCAAACAAACCAATATATACCGTATCTAGTGAACAACAGAGCATAATTTTGAATGAACATGGATTGCCAAGCTAGTCAATAATGACAATTGAAACTATGTTTTATTTAGTAATAATAGGGTTTAATTTTGAGTGTGTTTGTCATCGAATAATTGTCAAAGAGTGCGCACACGCACTGCTCTCCAGTTCGGAGCATCGGATGCGATTGTAATAATTGTTTTAATTGTGCGAACGGCTCAGGCATTCGAATGACGACGAAATTGCACTTCACACAGGCGCACACCGTTAACTTGAGATGCCTGAAACTTATTAGTATTGTTAATCTAATCGGTTTGATCATGGGAATCAAAGATACGACACGCTCGCGTTTTGTTTGCAAATAAACATTTTAATCTTGATGCAAAAGTCTGACTACCGGTTAAAATTTCTGCAAACTTGAGCAAGATATAAGAAAAATGGAGAAAAAAAACAGTTTTCCCCGTTTGCATTGACCGAACTCCATGAAAGTAGTAGTCTATAGATATGAGGATCAATAAATACGTTTGGTATAATATTTACTTTAACGCTCCGCTCGGCCCCTCCCACTTTTTAACCTACCTAAGTACTGAAAGTAGGGTGAGTTTTATTCGTATTAAGCAAATAAGCAAAGGCCAAAGTAGTTTGGCAAACCACTTACTCGTATGACAGAACGTGAACACTTGAACAGCTGTACAAAGCGGCAGTTTTGGCACTTGCTGCTAAGGCCGCGCCACACCTCGCAGAGCGGGCCGGTATTTGGCACAAGGATGGACGCTCGAGAAGCTTTTGGCGGCAACATAATACGCTTGATTGCTATAACTTCAGTCAATACTATCTCACGCTGTAGAAGTCTTTGTCCCGTGTTACATGGTGAATGGGGTTGTTCACGTTTGCAACACGTTTTCTCCTGCCATTCACCCCTGTCAATCGTCATGTATATTATTCCTCTTTTAATCCATTGATCTTTTTTACCACTCTCTCTCTTCTATGCTGTATATTGTATAGATAAACGATTCTCTCAATTTACCGATTGGCGCAGTTATATAAATTCGTAACATAGAAGTATCTGAAAACTAGTAAGAATCGCAACTAAAAGTGGAGTAGGCTACCGTAATCTCATTTTTTGACACTTTTATGATGATTGTGCAGCTTTTGGGCGCCCGTCATGTTAAGAGTTAACAAACAAGGAAACCTAGTTGCAGATATAAGTTTGTATGGCCTCCCAAATCAGTTACATAAGTCCACTCTTAGATATCTTTGGCAGAAATATTCAGATAAGTAGACTTGTATTTATGGAAAATTATGATAATCTATCACATCCATTCCAACTCTGCCTATCTATTAACTATATTTCTGTCAGGATCAATAATGGGCACTTCGAGTCAATAAGCTCGTAAGGTCACAGCACACCTCGCGGGTAACGCCCGGTATCTGGCACAAGGAGCCATTTACTCACTTATTTTAATGCAGCGTCATGCTCATGAGAACAGTCACACGTCCAGTATTTAACAAAATATTGCATGTTACTGAGAACTGATTATATGTCGACTCCAAACTTATAAAAAAAAATGAAATTGGTCTGTACATCAGCACTTTTTAAACCTCTAAAGTTAAATAAAAAAAGACGGTCCCCTAAATCACCCACCACTCACCACTGTCTAGTGTGTTAGCTGGGAAGAATACACCTTCTTCTTCTTTTGTGTGAGAATGTGGCTACCTTTGGAGTCAGAGTTAATTGAGCCGCCTCTGAGAACGCCACAGGCCTCTGACTTGGCTATTTCAGACTTACATTAACTATATAAGTCCAGGTTTCCTCACGATATTTTCCTTCACCGTTGCCTGTGATGTTATAGATAAACTTAGAAAGAACATATGAATCTGAAAAAGTCACATTGGTACTTGTCCGGATCTTAACCCACGACCTCAAGCACGAGAGGCGAGGTCTTAGCCACTGGGCCACCACAACATCTAACATAACGTTACGCCTGTGTTCCCGGAAGGGTTGGACAGTGGTGCACCTACAGTAATCCCATGTAATAGGGGGGCAAGCCTATTGCTATCAACCGGGCACAAGTCCAAACGGGCAACTATTTACTAGTTTTCTCGGCCCGGGAATCGAAGCCGGGACCTCATGCTCAGCAGCAGCTCTTGCTACCACTAGATCAATAAGGAAGTCTGGCTGGAAGTGGAGCTACAATTGCCCCAGTAACACATCTGTCAGAACTTCAATCTATTCCATCCACAAAATGCCCGCCGAATACACCGCAAAAAGCAATAAAAATAAAGTAATTAACATATCCACTAAATCAATCGAGTAAATATTACCCGTAAATTCGTTTCTGACCCACTTCCAGTCAGACTGAATTATATCAAATGACCTCAATCTACACATTTTAGCGAATACCATGTTTGACATTTAGCATAGAGTAATATTTCAAAAGTGAGTTGCCAGCTTCGCGAATTACTGATAAACTACTAATTTATATTCAAATTGAGGCTTGAACTGTCGGTATACAAGTTATGGAAATGTCGAAATATCACTGATGAATCAATCAATAAATCATTACCGAGGCCAGTGATTAGCGGCATTTGTGCCAGTTATCTGATGCATAACAAGTGAAGCAGCGCATTCGAGTTTGTGTAGCGATGTTATCGGCTAAACGGTGTTATTATCAGGGATTATCAACTACTTGATGTACGATAGCAGTGTGTCATAATCAGGGCTTTATTTAGATCCCAATCTGTTACCTGTGATATCTCGTGAATTGAGATTCTTACTTCCATTTGCATTGATTAATGTTTTCACATTGACTCATACTTATGTCCGCCTATTAAAATCTGATGACACTGATTTTTCTGACAAATCACTCTGGTCTTGCTAGGAGAGAAAATAAAATGTATTTACTGTTGCACAGTCGGCTAAACATGGAAGGATCACAAAGAAGTTACATGTTTAGCACTAAGGATCTTATGCTCTAAGACATAGTTGACGTTAAATAACAGATTCAAATAACAAACTAAGCTAAGTTCTGATGAGCCATTATCATCAGCATCTCTAATTATACGATCGGTTACAAGCAATGAAGCCGGTAATGAAGCTCCCCCGTGTTCAGCCCACGTCCGGCGATGATGGCTGCGCGGGCGCATAGCGGCGCGCTTTTTGTCCGTTCCGCTCTCATACGCATGCGCGAATTCTTCGCCGCGCGGATATTTCACTGACCAGTATATACGTGCAGTTTATATATAACAATACATAGGTAATTGTGTTTGGTGTTAATCGGTAAACTCATAATGCTGTCAGCTTCTAACATATCTGGAGTGGATTTTATTTGTTATTGATTAGTCACAGGTTTATCTTTTGAAAGACGGCTAGAATTTTTTCGGACACACTGAACACATAACTCTTTCTTCATGGTTACCTTTTAAAAGATCCTTGAGATAAGGAGTTTGCCTAACTCTGTGTCCCCACACGCTACATATACCTAAATAACGGTTGGTTAGTCATTCCACAGACAGGTTTACAGTATGGCTTACAGCACTAAATTGCAACTTATTGGAAAACTAAGTTACTGTGATTGAATTCATCAATATTTCAATAGACACTTCACAAACTTGATCTCCACCTATTGACTCGTAACTTTTTAACAAAGATATCCCTGACATTTCTTGTCCAAACTTTAATATAGCCGTTAAAGCATGACAATAATATCGTAGAAATAAGTTTAGAACAGTCTCGGTGGGAGATCAATTCGTTTATTGTAGCGGTTCCGGCGCTCACTCAATGGTCAGTGTTGTCTGTGGGTGCTGAGCGGGCGCCATGCTCTGATGCGCGTGCACTAGGGCTGACAATTTTCCTTATATTCCATATCATAGCATCATCACATCTGTATTCAGGTTAGGCAGAGCACCCACCTGCAGCCAGTTATGTTTTAAGTCCCAGGTTATAGGAGACGAGTCTATTGCCATCTATCGGATACAAATGCAAGCTGCTGCTAATGAATTCCAAAGAGAAAATCCTAAGACCACTTTGAAAGAAAGAAAGAAAGAAAACACATTTATTTGACTCAAGCCATTAGATCACACAACAGAAACATAAAAAAGCCGGCCAAGTGCGAGTCGGACTCGCGCACGATGGGTTCCGTACCGATTATCGCAAAAAAATGCAAAAAAATCACGTTTGTTGTATGGGAGCCCCACTTTTAAATATTTATTGAAATCAAATCAAATATTATTGATTATTCATAAATGTAGATTGTAGGTATTTTAGACTGTTTTTAGTATTTGTTGTTATACCGGCAACCCAAATACATCATCTGTGAAAATTTCAATTGTCTAGCTATCACGGTTCATGAGATACAGCCTGGTGACAGACAGACAGACGGACAGTGGAGTCTTAGTAATAGGGTCCCGTTTTTACACTTTGGGTACGGAACCCTAACAAAGAAAACTTAGACTAAATAACAATAATATAAAAGCAGCAGTAGCGTTACCTTAACTATTTATTGATTAGTGTTGAGCTAAGGCCTTGGTAAAAATACTAGCAAGTAAGGTTCGGTCAGGTCAGGACGTTTATTCAAGTATTTCTGCTGTTGAGGACAATTTTTTTGCTGTACCATCTGTGGTCTTTTGTTGACCGTCTCTGTCCCTTATAGTCACAAATAAAAAAAACACTAGGGTGTTACACCAGCTAAGCCTTGGCTGGTTATATGTAGGCGCTAACTATTTTAAGAATACTAGAAACATAATTCTATCTTCTATCAGTGATAATATTGATTTGGCATTGATCAGATAGGCACTGGCTCCATGTAAAATTCTGGATCTTAGCTGCATCCGGTAAGACTGGCAGCCGATCCCAACATAATCATCAAAATCAAAATCAAAATTTCTTTATTCAATTAGGCCATTAAGCATCACTTTCGAACGTCAAAAATAAAAATTAAATGTAATAATAATTGATTCTACCGTCCATTCGGAAATGTAGCTTGTTATGGAGAAGAACGGACAAGAAACTCCACAATGGAAGGCTATCCAGATTGATTGAGTAATGCATTGACATTTGTGTTTCATGATATTTTATGTGATATCTAAGATCCAGATTTTTATGCGTAGTTACGTTAACTGCGGATCAAAAAAAATATTAACCATTAAATAGGCAAAACATTTGATACCAATGAATTTTTGGATCAAATTTTTAGCCTCTCAAATAGTGAAATAAATTGGAGACTTAATTATTTGACCATTTGTTAGACTCACTATTATGATTTAACCATTGGTTGTGTTAACTACGTATCAAAAAACTGGGCCTCGGTGAAATTGTGGTAATTATAGTGATTAATGGTATTCCACGTATCTTGTGTTTCCTTACATTAACTAGGTACCTACTCGTACAGTTCAATTTTAAATAGGTACTTGGTTATGTCAAAATAGACAGCCCTAGCTGTGTTCAATGGGCTTTGGAAAGTGAGCAGTTATTGAGCGTACGCGCCGACAGTGGCGCGAATCATTTCATATCTCTTTTTATATCAACTCCTGAATTTATTGGACTATAAAAAACCATGGAGCGGATAGCAGTTGTTATTGTGAAAACACTTTACAGCATTTTTTTTTAAGGTATGCGTGTAATTGCAGCCATGATTATGATATATACATCATGTGCTTTTACTGACTATGTTCAGTAAACTGCATAGTAATTGATACAGATTCTAATCTGTATCAATTGTTATAAATCATCATTTCGTTCTATCACATTTCGTTGGAAGTCCTATTTAAATAAATATCAATATTGTATCTTGTTTAATGGGTTTTTACAAAGATAATAGGCCTCCCCCAAGCATCCCGCATCCAGCGGATCCCCGCAACCTTCACCAGCACATCAGTCCATCTAGTGGGAGGCCTTCCAATGCAACGTCTTGCGGCTCGCGGTCGCCTCTTTAGAACTTATACATACAACTACGCAAGCACTTTTTTTAAATTACAGCTCTTTTAATGATAGGTATTATTATTTACATACGGCAAAGCCTAGTTATTATTTTTTGACATAAGGTCATTTTAACAAAAACTACATGCGTCTGTATTTATATTGTATAATATAATCAAAAGCGTTAAAAGAAGCTGTCATGCTGTGTCACTTTTTCTAGAAAACGCAGTTATTTAACAGACACATTTCGCATTCACGTAACTTAAAATAAAAAAGTTGAAGTAACTATCTGACTAAAAATCTGATTCGTCAAAACAGTGATATCTAAATTGTTTCTGCGAGTTACTGCCATTTCTTTTTCAATTACGGAGAGATGTAATTTGTCTCAGTTAGAGTCAAAGATATCGCGTTATTATTGTTACGAGCTGGGGTTCAGGGATAAATTATTTAAACAGCAGACTTCAATTAATCACTGTTTATTACAAAACACTTCTTAAACAATTCTATGACTTCGCACTATTTTCCGCTTTGATCGCTCTGTATCGCTTCTCAATCGAAACTGACCCACGACGAACCCGACCGCTCTTTATAAAGCACGGAGGAAGTTTCTAGAACGTTCCACACTGTTCCAGATAATCCGAGAAACTTCCAGAACAATCGACTTTCGAACTAATTGTTCCCGAAGCGACTAGAAACTTCCAGAATGTTCGGTTCGAACCTTCTGGAAAATTCCATTCGACACGAGCTTTCGAGAACATTAGTTCCGCTATTCGATACTAGATGGCGCCACTAGTTACTACCTAGTTCTTCCTCTCGTTACTAGATGGCGTTGGCCTATCTTGTAACATTGCCTCCCTCTTAGACATGCTCGTCCCGAGCATTGTTGGACCCATGATAAAGGGCCAACCGATCCACATGAACGACCTTTGATGCACCTCGGGGTCCCTTTTGAATTCGGTAGGTGAGGTCATTGATCTTGGTAACTACGCGATAAGGTCCATCCCATTTTGCTTGTAATTTAGACGATTTTCCTTTGCTGCGTGCCGGGTTATGTAACCATACAAGAGATCCTTCATCGAAGCCCTTATTGTTCGCTTTCCGATCGTATCGGGTCTTCATCCTCTCAGACATCTGTTGACCGGTCTCTCTGATGTGCTCATAAATCTTTAATGCACCTCTACTACGAATGTGTGGTCCTTTCACAGCCGCACCCCCACAACTTGTGCATTTGCGGCACCATTCCTTAACGTCCTCTCGACAATGGATCCAGTAAAATCGTTCTCGGATCTTGGTCAGAGTCCTCTTAATGCCGATATGACTTCCTGAACTTCCATTGTGATAAAGCTGTAGGACTTCCGGCACATTGACTTTAGGTACGACCATTTGTAAATGACACTGGTCACCACGAGTATTCTCCCATTTCCGGCACAGAACTCCATCCTGGATAACTAAGTTTTCCCACTGTGCCCAATAACCCTTGGTGATAGAACTCATTGAGGCAACGTCACTCCACTGAGGCCTCGGAGCTCCTGATTTCTTCCATTCGAGGATCGGGTTTATGTCTCTGTCATCTTGCTGAGCACTCTGCAAGATTCCCTTCCAATCTTCGCTAAGATCCGTCCTCAACATTCTCACAAATGTCGCTTGCTCAGCCTCTTGCCTGGCACAGGGCTTACATTGATCGGAACACGACCTACGCGAGAGAGCATCTGCATTATTGTGTGGTGTTCTGTTCCCGTCACATGATTGTGACTCACACACAATCTGTGAAATCGAGTTCCTTGGGGCTCTTTCATCACCAGCCACTAACTGCCACTTACTCCTGGCGTCTACTGGTTTTCCTGCTGTTGGTGACTGACTTCCACAATGGGGACTCCTTCGCTTTGGGCAGCTCAACCGGATGTGGCCTCTCTCTCCACAGCTATAGCACCGGGGTGAAGTCACAACCTGCCTTATGCGGTGAGCTCTATCGTCCCGTCGTACAGCTTCCACCTCCAAAGCGTAGGCTAGGGCGTTCTTAATGTTCTTAAAATGGCCTAGCCTTACGGCAGCCCTAACCTCCAGGTCACGGATCCCATCCGTGAAAGCCTGTACGAGATTCCCGTCGATCAGCACAGGTAAAGACTTGTAAGCCTTCCGGACCAGCTTTTCTACCTCCAGAGCCCACTGCTGTAGGGTTTCACCAACACGTTGCGATCGGTCCTTTAGCTGGGCGCGAAACACATGTTCCAGGTGCGCGTCGCCGTATCTAGCTTCCAATGCTTCCAAAAGCTTTTCGAAAGTAACGTCCTGTCCAAGTGCCTCTAACACAATCAAGGCCTGGTCGCGAAGACCCAAGGTTAGAGCAGTCAAGGCCTGTTCTTTGGTCCACCTATTCGATTTCATGACGGCCTCGAACTGTATCTTGTAGGCAGACCATGACGAAGATCCGTCGAATGGTGGCACTTTAAAACCACCTGGCGAGGGCGCAACTACCGCAGGTACCACGGCCTCTTCTCCAGATTTGAGCCCACGAACAATCCTTTCCAATTCGGCGATACGTATCTCCTGCTGCTGGATCTGGTCCTTTACCTCTTTCATCTCCTTACCAATGGCTCCGCGGAGGTCCTTAATTACCATGAGCTGCTCCTCCTGACGGCGAACTTGCTCTTCCTTGTCACGCTGTAGCTGCTCCTCTAAGCGGCGCGCCTGCTCCTCCTGACGGCGAGCCTGCTCCTCTTGACGACGGGCCTGCTCCTCCTTGTCGCGCTGCATCTGCTCCTCCATGCGGCTAGCCTGCTCCTCCATGCGGCGAGCTTGCTCCTCCTGACGGCGAGCCTGCTCTTGCATGAATGCCATAAGGGCGGCTAGGTCAGGCGACGCCGACGATTGAGCTGGTTCCGCTGCAGCCGCGGAGTCTCGATGTCCACTTGATGACGGTGAGGGAGCGTCTCCAAAGCGCCTCTGGTCTACGTCTTGCTGGCGCTGACTCCTGGTACGCATCCCTTCCGTTTCTTCCTTCGGTAGAACCGGCATAATTTATCCCGTACTTCTGACACCAATTTGTTACGAGCTGGGGTTCAGGGATAAATTATTTAAACAGCAGACTTCAATTAATCACTGTTTATTACAAAACACTTCTTAAACAATTCTATGACTTCGCACTATTTTCCGCTTTGATCGCTCTGTATCGCTTCTCAATCGAAACTGACCCACGACGAACCCGACCGCTCTTTATAAAGCACGGAGGAAGTTTCTAGAACGTTCCACACTGTTCCAGATAATCCGAGAAACTTCCAGAACAATCGACTTTCGAACTAATTGTTCCCGAAGCGACTAGAAACTTCCAGAATGTTCGGTTCGAACCTTCTGGAAAATTCCATTCGACACGAGCTTTCGAGAACATTAGTTCCGCTATTCGATACTAGATGGCGCCACTAGTTACTACCTAGTTCTTCCTCTCGTTACTAGATGGCGTTGGCCTATCTTGTAACATTATTCAATGCACGTATTACACTGAACACACAATAAATACAGAAGGTTTAGTAACTCCTGAGCGAATAGCTACTGTGCTGCGTGTCGCGGGTTCGACTTCGATTCCCGCACGTAACAAATATTTATATAATCCAAAGATAGTTGCTCTGGCTGTGTTTGTACGTGAGTTTAAATGTATGTAAACGCACTCACATATAGGTTAGATACAGGAGAAATGCCTACAAAATATTATAATTAATTATAAAAAAAAATATTTATTATAAGACACTGTTGTGTCCTTTTTAACCCAAAGGTTGACTGGAAGAGAATGCCTTGCTGCATTAAGTCCACCTATGTATCACCATTGTACATGCAGTTATTTAAATAAATAAATACTTCTTTTAGGCAAGCGTTTTCCATTGTTGCTTAATAAGGTGAAAAAGTAGCCAAACGCGAGCATGCCACTGTATTTTTCCTTATTGTACGCCCACCCTAACATACGTCACGTAAGGCCGCAGTAAGATTAAGAGTGTGACTGTAAGTATGATAATTTAAAGGTAGGTTCTCAGATCTAACGGCCTAACAGTCCCTACGACCCTAAGACCTTAAAGCCCTACAGCCCTAACCTACCATATACTTAGTATGTGATAAATAAATATATAGATAAGTTCAGGATGTCTGCACCATGCGACCTAAGGTTACAGACGGATAGTGGGCAGGAATTCCAGGTTCGGGAAGGGTATATACTCACTGCCAGTCCCGCAGACTCACGAGACTGATCTCTAAAGGTCGATATCGAGATGGCTAAAGGTTTCTCATGGCCACAGTGAGGGCTAATGAGACAAGAATTTTTCAAATCTCAGTTATTAACAATATTTTACAGCTTCATTTGTCTTAACACACACTATTGTATAAATTGATATGTGTCCTATGCGTGTAAGATGCAACCAAACAGTAATTTATCTGGGCCGCGCGTCAGCCGGGCAGAGTGCTGAGTCAATGTCCAAAGGTAAAATTGAACATTTATTTTGTGATGTGAATGTGAGAATTCGGTATTTTCTTACTCTATGTCGCTGCGATCTAAATATTTGCGGCGTTTGTACTTGTTTATTTCGGTTTCTACCAAACTTACCGTTTCTCAGCGAAAAAACGAAGTGAAAACAGAAACAAGCTGCAGATTTATGATAATTTAATACATGTAAAAGTAACTAAACTTTAAAATAAAAATTGTGCAACCAAGTGTAGTGAATCCACAAACATAGCAGCTATATGAACCGAGCGAGAACCTGCTGCAGAAAGAAGATATTCTAGACGTAGACTAGATGATAAAGGCAGGAAGTTGCATTGTTATGTCCAGCATTGGGTTATCATAGGCTGAAATTATTGGCTGAGATACCGCCCTTAAGGAAAAAAATCACTTAATCCTGCAACAATTTTGTGTCAGTTCTAAACCTGACACAAAATTGTTGCAGGATTAAGTAATTTTTTTCTGTTGTGTTGTGTTATGTTTTGAATTGGTATACGTAATAATGTGTAAACTGTGGTTACTTGTAATTGAGCGTACATCACAAGTTAGTGTATGGTGTACTATTTTTATATTATTTGTATTAGTTTTTATGTTATGTTACACTCCTTAATAAATCCTTAAATAAATAGATTAAAAAATAAGGTACAGAAGGTTGGTAAAATGTACAAAATTGTTCTTTTATTCTGCCTTTAATTTCGGCGTGCAAATATAAAATAGAGTAACAAATTATACAAAAAATTGTTATTGATCATAATCATGCAGTCACTAAACAGATAAGCCCATTAAAATTGTATTATTTAATTAAATAAATGTCAATATAATATGAACAAATAATAAAGATAATAAACATAAGTGTCAATAATAATAATGTCAATAATGGGAGAGATTCACCACACAATAATAAAAACCGAAGTCAAAATAATAATAGGTTTCTTCTAGGCAAGCGTGCTTCATCGTCGACCACATCATTGCTTACCAGCAGGTGAGATAGTGGTCAAGCGCAAGCCTATTACTAATAATAAAGATCATTTTATATGATTAGTTCATAAGTGTCAATAATAATCATGTCAATAATGGGCAAAATTCGCCATAAAATAATAAAAACCAATGACAAAATAATAACAATCATAATATAAAATTACCGTGAAATTTACAAAAAAACCGGCCAAGTCCGAGTCGGACTCGCGCACGAAGGGTTCCGTACCATTATCGCAAAAAACGGCAAAAAAAATCATGTTTGTTGTATGGGAGCCCCACTTAAATATTTATTTTATTCTGTTTTTAGTATTTGTTGTTATAGCGGCAACAGAAATACATCATCTGTGAAAATTTCAACTATCTAGCTATCACGGTTCATGAGATACAGCCTGGTGACAGACAGACAGATGGACCGCGGAGTATTAGTAATAGGGTCCCTTTTTTACCCTTTGGGTACGGAGCCCTAAAAAACTTACAATTTATAATCCAAAAACTCATGTACACTATAAAAGCATTTTTCAATTAGAAACCTTGTCAAGTTAAATCTAGAAAATGGTAGCGATTTTATAGAATATGCTATTTTGTTTTAAAATTTTATGCACATAATGTAGCTGTTGTAAGATGTTGTGAGATTTGGATGACTTATTTCAGAATTAATCAGTAATACAACCTTGTTTTAGTTGTCGCATAGTCAGGTAAAATAGGAATAACATACGCATTTTTTACTAAGTATAGACATAATTTAGTTAGCAAGTATGTTTTTATAAAAACGTATGTTTACAAAAAGTAGTGATTACGCCAGGGGCGTGTCAGCATATCAACCAGTTCAGGAAGGATTTGCGCACAGGCACAACACACGGCAATGCGGAACACTCACATAACTGACGGCAGTACGCACAGTTCTGAATAACTTAGCTAGTTTTTGTTCTGTTCTAAATATATGAGCATTTAAAACATGTTGATCTAGCTAGTTTTTTTTATCATAATTATGTATGTGTTGCGTGACTTGTTTAGGTCGTAGATTTTTTTAGGAATCAAAGATCGAATTGTCTGGAAAAACTGTGCGTGACATGAATTAAATATTTCAAGTGACCTTTAATTTGATTGTATTTTAGCTTAAATTTGTTTTAGTCGTAAGGTTTTAATAGTTTATGACAGTATGGGTAAGTTGTGCACTCATTCATTTTTTATCTATTTATTCAACACACGCTACAAGGCACAGACATCAATCTTGTCTGCCTCTCTAGCCAGACGACCAGACCTCTGGACTGAATATTCGTTTCGTATTCGTGTTTTTTTTACGAACATCATACAAATTGATCCGAATGTTCTAGATAGCCATAAATAATCAAAAACACGAGTGAGTACTCGCACTACATCATAACGTTTATTATAATATCTGTTTTAATTTAATTAACTCGTGCATCTTCCAAAACATTAGAACTGTGACCTCACGATGTTCACTCATTTATATGTTTATAATAATAACTGTGGATATTACCAACGTGCGTTCATTACACGTTGCAACAGCATCGTGACCGGTGTTGGGCAAGCTGACCCCAGCGCTGGGCACGTCTGACCACGGAGCGACCACGCGGCGGGTACGCACGTAATCTTTAGCAGCTTTGTGTTATGGTTTTGTTGGGCTAACTGTGTAATTTTTTGTTTTTGGTAATATTTTGTACCGGAGCGGCGGCGGTGGCGATGTACTCGTACAGCAAAGGCCTGTAGTTAAATTAAATAGATCGAGGTTTCAAACACACCTGAATAAGGTATTCTAAAATATAGAACTTTGGCACTTGAATCCTTATAATTCTTTGATTTTTCCTATGTCAATGTAACGTAAAGTTATATTATTGGTAACTTATGAAGCTTATCTTTGTTTTGTGCGTCGTCGTCTTCAGTAATTCAATCGTTCTTTTAAAACTTATTTAGTTTTCAACTTATTTATTAAGAGTAACTTAATTACAACTGGAACTAATCAATTTACTTTACTTACGTAATTCTGAAACGTATTTAATGTAATCGTATCTAATGGAGTAAAATAGTAATGTCCTTCAATATAACATGGTGTTGGTGAACGTGTTCTGTGGTTATTCCCATAGCTAAAGTGTAATGTGCTGACGTACGCGTTGATGTCTTTTGTATGGGTGCTTAGCTCCTTGTGAGGACTGTTTGATTTTGATGAAAATATGAAAAAGCGAAATTTCAAAATCAATATATTTGGCCTCTGCTAAAATCTGCAAGATATATATAGTAACCATTAATCTTTTACTATAACAGTTTAATTCATCTAAGCATATCGACTGATCCAGCAATTATAAAACTTAAGATAAATGCAGAAATTGGTTTATTTTTAAAACACCGTTTCCGTTCGTAGAGTATGAAAAATGGTTATGTAATATCTGTGTATTTTTAAATTCAGCTGTTATAAAAAACGCGTTATCATGTCAGTTACGCATCAGCGGTCCGTACCAGTAGTATGGAAACTAAACGATCTTGTCTAAAAATATTCACTCATTTGAATAACTTACTCAGCTAAAATATTTACACGTAAAATGAATGAAACTGGCGTCCTAAAGTGTTTCACGGTATGTTTAAAGTTTCAGGCAAGAATGTGTGTTTATGGTTTCGAGAAGTCAGTCGGAAAACTTATTTAGTTTCAAGCTCGAGATTCAAGACACCTACAAGCATTTCTCTTGTATCGTTTGAAGCGAGTTAGTCCGCTAACACACTGAATATCCAACCATGAAAAAAAAAAATCTGTTTAGGAGCTATGATGCCACATAAACGAAAAAGGGTAGAGATAAACACGTCAAACTTATGGCTCACTGTTTTTTCTATCCTGGTTAAACCGATTACTTTGGCTTAGCCATTGCACAATTATGTCATAAAGTTGATCTCTTACCGTGCTAGCAGGATGAGCAGGTAGCAGCACAAGTGGCGGTGGCTTCCTCTGCTTTCGAACCCCGCGGCGGGGGCGGGCGGAGTGCGCCCCGGGGCCAGCGCCTGCACCCGCGGCTGCCCCTGCGCCCTGCCCCGTGGGCGTCTGGTGCCGCCCCAGCCACCGCGTCACCAGCTTCTCCTTGCTGTTGGCGCTGCCGTACTCCGGCTCCTCCTGGAGGATGCAGATGTGGTTAATATTGGTTCAAATATTATTATGATGACCAATATTGTAGCTACTGAGTACTGATTACTTAGATTACTTCTAGGCAAGCGTACTTCACCGTCGACCATATCAGCGCTTACCATCTATTTATTTATTTATTATAAGGTACACCAACAGCATTACTACAAAACAGTTTGTAGTAAACAAAGAAAAATAAAGGTGCTGGTATGTATGCCTATAACAGGTATACGCAGCTTACACCATATGGTCAGAAACACTAAATTATTTAAAATATTAATATATATATATTAATCTAAATTTAAAAAAAACATAGTAAAAATAAAAACATACAAAATGAAAAACACACAGAATAAAAAAAAGAAAACGAAGTAGGACGTTTATGTTCGTAATAAGGCTAAGTTGAAGTATTTGCGCACTCCCGTACCTCCGAGATTGCTCTTCTAAACTTATTCAGTGAAACACCGTGTAAGTCAGTATCTGGTGTTGTACAAAAACTGTTATAGCTTCTACACATGCGGAGAAGTGGAGCGTTGAGGCCTAGGTTGGTTTTGCGGAATGGAATATGGAGTAATTTTGTGATGGGATGTCTGGGCAGTTTTGAAGGGACTGAATATTGGATATATTCTACTAAATCACTGCACTTAATGAACCCGTTTGCTACTTTGTAAAGGAAAATTAGATCACGCGTACGGCGACGGTCACGCAGTGTCTTTATTTTGAAAAAGTGTAGGACCTGTACATATGGACAGCGATGACTAATTCCCCTAGATATAAATGCAAGATGTTTAGTGAAAGCTCTTTGAATTTTTCAAGTCTTTGCGAACGAACAGCGTAGAGTGGGTTCCAGGCGACACTGGCGTATTCCAACCGACTTCGCACTAGGGTGTTAAACAAAACTATTTTGGTTTTTGGTTGTTGGAAGCCTCTTGTATTGCGTTTAACAAAACCCAGCATCTGCGCAGACTTCTTTACCACGTAGTTGATGTGTGGCTTGAAGGAGAGCCCATCATCCACCAGAACCCCTAGATCCCGGATTTCTACAACCTTTGCCAACGAGGTGTCGCATAGTGTGTAGGTAGTTGGGAATGATGACTTTTTCTAGAGAAACGGATGTGAAAGCATTTTTGGGGGTTTAGGGTCATATTGTTGGTTTTGCACCAATTTTTTTTAATTTAATTCGACGTTTGTTAAATCGCTTCATCAGGCGAGATAGTGGTCAAACGCGAGCCCATCGTTAAATACAAAAAAAATAAGATTATCATGATGTATCTGGAAGGATGCATGTTCATTTTAGGACATTGTTCCAAATTGTATGTAGGTACTTATATGGTGTTGGACAACAGTTGTCTAAATTCATTCTGCTCTAAATCTGCCATTAAAATTCTGTGACTTCGCTATTGTTTTAAAGATGCTACTGGTGTTTGAAAACAAAACAAATCAGGGACTTCTATGGGAGCATACTTGTTTTCGTAGACATTATATTGCTATTTTGGTAATTTTTACTATCAGCTGAAGAACGTTACATAATAATATTATGTGAAAACTTTCAGATTCAGAACAGTAACTCAGAAACCCATAAACAATAGGTACCAATCAATCCTCAAACAGCTCACCTTCTTCTTCTTCAAGGTCTCCCAAGAACGTTACATAATAATATTATGTGAAAACTTTCGGATTCAGAACAGTAACTCAGAAACCCATAAAGAATACCAATCAATCCTCAAACAGCTCACCTTCTTCTTCTTCAAGGTCTCCCCCTGCAGCTTGACCTCTAACTCCTTGCAGAGCTCGTGGTTCCTGACACGCTCCACATCCTGCCCCTTGCTGAGTGGGTCCACCTTCACCACGAACTGGCTCACCGGCTGGAAGGCTGGGTCGAACTGGTTGTGGTCGTAGGCCTGCTTGGCGCGGAAGCAGGGGCAGATCCTCTTGGACAGGTGGTAGATGCTGATAATGCAGACCAGGCAGTGCACTGATGCGATGATGAGCAGGGCTATGTTTGTCAGCACGGGGGTCCACGCTTCCATTTCATCCTGTTGGGCAAGTTGGTAAATTAGAAACGAATATTTTAACTTTGTGTTGAGGATATATATTTGATGCCAGATCACGCTGTGTAAATAAAATAGGTAGGAAATCTACAAAATAAATACTTTTTAAATCGTTTTTTTTTTGCACCTAACTAATGTTTGGCAATTTCAGTAGAGTATCCAGTAAAGAATCCAAATATTTATTATTAAAACGAAAAAGCCTACACCATCACCTCGACCTAACACTGCCTACAGCAAAGACCAGATGACCTTTACCTTCCATCATACCACCACGGGTACACAAAAAATGGCCCATCACTTCATTTGTCAGCATTGTTTAGCAATCAACACGTAATGACTTGTATTTAATATCTATTTGTACGGAGGTGCTATTAAAGAATCGTTATTGATACTCCGATACTTAAAAGAAGTAAAATTAATGAGTATCTGTTTGATCGACAAATTGACGTGTTATGTGTTCTATGGACCGTTCAGTGTTAAACATAAATATCCATACCACTCAATTGTTGGGCAATAAATAAATTGCCATAAGAAAATGTTGTATGTTCTGTTTGGTCACATTTAAAGGACGCATGGACCAGCAGGCTTATTGCGAAATGAATTCGGAAAGAGCAAAGGGCAAAGAGTATTAACAATCGACCAATCAAATGCGAGATGAAAGACACGATGTGGCTTTCCGTCTATGTGATTGGTCGGTTTTTCATACTCTTTGCCCTTTGCTCTCTCCGAATTAATTACGCAATAAGTCCGCAGGATCGTCACGATAGGTCCCTGAAGACGGACATTGTAACCGAGGCAGGCCTTAAAATTGCTGATTTGTTCTCGATCCTGACAGGTTGGCCGGAGAAGGCAGGAAATAAAGTTAACCGGCAAAATATGGGGGAAGCCTTTATCAAGGTTTGGGAAAATATAGGCTTACAGAAAATATGTATAGTTTGTGAGCAAAAGTTAAAAATAGGTGAAATAAAAATACGTTCTCTCAAAAGACAAAACTGGATTAAGAATAGCAGTTTCAAGTTACGAAATTAATTAAGAAAATAATTTATGTTGATTATCTTGTTCTGAACAATAACATTCTTTCAGTTAATTTGAAACTGTAAACTGTGCATTATTATCTTTTGTTCATAACTTCATTCACTCAAGAGCGTGGCAAAATGCTCATTCGAGAACAATATTACTATAAATATCGTACTGGCGTGACAAGATAATCAGCTCCATAAGTTTCCTATTCTCCGTTATTTGGACACATATGGGAGAAGTGGGAACCCCAGGTGTGTCGGTCTCATATATTCCCGTTAGCAATAAAATGCGTTACACATATCTTAATGCTCTATGCGAGTATTATAGGCCTCATGAGGCTCTAGGCAGGTGAAATACTATCAACCAAAGCGTCGCGATAGCCATTGATAAAAGGCCCAAATGTATGTGAATGTCAAGAGCTAATGACAAGTTACGTGATCAATCTTACATGTTGGCATTTCGATCATCGCCTTCACTGGTAGAATGGTACTTTCGTCTTGAGCCTCTAGATGCTTTGTAGACGAGTCGGTGATAACAGTTTACTGTTTCATCATTAGAAAGATGCTGTATCTGTCTTGTTGGCACTTATTTACGTTTTCATCAAACTTTTTTTTTGTGGTCACTACCATCACACACCACAATCACAGAACTTGTCACCATGATGTTGCTAAAAAAAGTAAGCTACTTAAATAAAGTGGATCCTACTGTATTCTCTAAATAAATTGTAGTTTTTTTTTTTATTTTGTTTTGACCGTTACGTTTTGTGTAGTAAGTCGTAATTGTAATGAAGCTGTAACAGTGCATTGAACTCTGTGCACTTATTTTACGAGAAAAGCTAAGATTTACCGTCAGATTCTAGCGTGCTATCTAAATGCGAGTGCAGAAAACAAAAGGCTAATCAGTTTACTGAAATTATTATTATTGAACATAAAACATAACCAACTCGAAACTTTACAAAAACAGTGGTAATATTTTTTGTTTATAACTTTGTAAAAGGTAATCTCTGGAATGGGGTTGGGGCAGGTCTGGGTGGGTAGTCCTATCTCGGCACCCTGCCATAAATCATGTAAGGTTCACATAAAATAAAAGAAACTCAGTATTCTAGTTACTAAATCAGCTTGATTATTTATACAATCGATCTGATTTAATAAATTTTTTTGATCCAATTTTATTTTTATTTGGTTTGTTTTATTTTTAATTTTTTATGTGATACGGTGGCGAGATGAGACTACACCAGCCGTGTGAGGGTCCGCTTCTTTAATAGACAGATTGAACGAAATCCGACAATTATTACGGTACCTAAATAAGTTTGGCATACATCAGTGTTGAGTAAAATTGGTTTTAGGATTACATTTATGCATATTCTCATTTCGACACCGTAATGTGATTGGTTGAACGAATTTGCAACAGCCAATCACAGCAGATAACGCGTGCTTGACAATTTGTCACATTAATTATGCGATAATTTAGAGGTGAGAAACTCGGCCTAAGTAGGGCAAAGTGATTTCCCTCTGGAATTTCTCAGTAGTAGCTCGGAATCTTTATTTGTGTTCAGTTCATGTCAAACGATTTATCCCATTTTACATGGGACTTAACTTGCGTAATGAGGGTGTTAGACACACATCTCTGCCAAACCCTTCGCGGAATACAGGCATAATGTTACGCTATATTACATTTAACAACATGTTTCAAAAACGCCGCACATGTCTGTTTTCTATTCTCCGAACCACCCGTGCTCGTGCTATACTATTCTCCGTACCACGCGTGCTCGTGCTATACTATCATTATTGAGCAAGTAATGAGTGTGACCGCTTCGATATAATTGACGTAACATTCGAGTGCCGGTCGTTACGCGTAATGGCCGGTCGGTGTGCATCACCGGGTAATGTCAGCCTTGACCGGAGGCACTACATCCGCTCATTTGCACCCTATTAAAAATGTCAATTACTGAAATTGCAGGCTATATTATGATGATTTTCATATGTCAGCTTGACTTTATCGCGTGAACTCGCGTGACAATCTAAACAATGCATTATCTTTTAGTTATAACATTTGGATGTTTTAACTATACAAGTCTCTGAGTTTGTTACGGTGTTTATTCTCAGAGCAGTGAGCTAGGAAATACCTCCTCTAATTTAAAGTTAAAAAGATTGATCTGCAAAACTGTTATTTTTAAACAAATAAATAATTATCATTTGTCATTTATTGGTCAAATATCAACATGACATGAGATTCGGGTTGGTTTCAGAGCACACACACATACAAAACAGGATTCATTATTGTCCTCTAAGAAGACTCGTATTTTAAAGACTATTAATGATACTACTGACATAAAATACTATTACTGATATAAAAATGCGCCTTTATTTATATCCTTTACCATTAAAGTGATTAACAAAAAATAATTTCTGACCGGGTGAAACTGCCATTAAAAGTTTTTAAATTCTATAAAATTACTGCGCACATCTTTCATTAGGCGTCCTCCTATATTTATCTCTAACTATTAACTAAAACGTAGAAGTCACGTCTCTCGCGATTTGGACCAAGGCTGCATTGTACATGGTTCGAGTAGGATCTGTCGCTTGTACTCGCAGACTCGCAGTTCTCTGGCAGGTTCTATTCATTAGCCCACATGTCACCTGGCGACCTTCTAACATCCTCGCAAGTAGTAAACAAGTAAACAAAAATATCTGTTTATGTATTTTTGAACCGAAGTGCGTTTTTGTCGTCTATGCAGTCGGGGAGCTTAACAGAATTTCAATAGAATTATCTGCTGGACCTTTAAGTCAAAAGGGAATAGGTTACTTAAGCAAGGCCAGGTAACCGTGCTCTATCGTCAAGCACATCATCGCTTACCATCAGAAGCTCTAGATAAAGTGTCAATGTTTCAGCGATAGTGATAGCCGAAATGCTAAATCGTAAGGGATCGATCACGTGACATTTCAATAGCGCTTCACAATCCATACATTTTTGTCATTTTTAACCGACATTTCAAAAAGGAGGTTCTATGTTCGACTTCATTTTTATTTTTATCTCCGTTAATTATGGACCGATTTAAAAAAATCTTTTGGGCGTTCCGAAATTGGTCCCATTTTAATTTGATGCAGATCTGGTCAAGATTTTCGAAGATATACTCAACAACAAACAACAAAATCCAACCAACCAACTTTTCAATAAATGACGGCAAATCTCTCGGGATTGTTGCAATCGCATTTCTGTTTATTGTTAATACATAACATAACATCACGCCAGTATGCTCTAAAGGGGTACGCAGATGTGTACAGTTCACCTTGGTACCCTTCACCGGTTATGTAAGTTTCATGATATTTGGCTAATCTATTCTGGCATTATAGGTACCTTACTAAAGAACTTGCCTATTAGGTAAAAGTGAAAAATAAAAAAAACTTTTTACAAAATAATACTACCGACATCTAAATAAAAACGCTACAAAGTTTGTCTTTTTTTTTTTAAAACGTTGAACCACACTATGAATGTATGCCTGTATCGTGGGTGCGTTTACAAACATAAACTCACATACACAACACCCAGAGCCGGAACAACTATCTGTAGGTCATAAAAATATTTGTTTCGTGCGGAATCGAACCCGCGACACGCAGCGCAGCAGTCAATCGCTCAACCACTGCGCCAACCGTGCGCCAAAGTGAAAATAACTTTCTTTTTGGAAGTCGGTAGTATTTTTTTGTAAAAAGGTTTTTTCTAATCGCTATCGACGCAACGCTTTCGTTGAAAAATGTGACTTGTCTAAAGCCTCATGTCACTACCGCGTTAATTTAGCTTATTTAGAATTGTAAATAATTAACTTTGTTTACTTTACACACAAATACTGCATTGTACGAGAAGCGGGGAGCAATGTCAGAACCGAGAAGCCTTCAACCACCCTTGATTGCATTCCTAAGTGAAATGAATGATCCATCATGAATGGAAAACCGAAGTCCTCAACAAACACTCAGATATTGAGTAGGTAACCTAACTGTACGACAATAAGTGAAGAAACTAAGGAAATACTTAAGGCAAGTGCTAAAAGTTGAGTAATTCGTTTAGCTAGGTAGTAGTTCCTAGAATTTGTTAGCAGTAAGTGCTGTTAGGTAATACGTGAGATATGTTAACTACACACATGTGCAATATGTTAGAATATGGGTAGGAACAGTTACGTCCTCTTCACGTGTAAGGAAGCTTTAAAGCTTGCTAGTTGAGTTACACAATAGGATATTAATAACATAACAATTAAACATCTTGCTTTTTTTCCCTAAAGGCTTAAGCAGAGATGAATCATATAATGCACACACAATTCAAAAGAAACAAAAAAGGTTGACAATGGCAAAAGCTTTGCTAATTGAATCTGAGTATTTAACAGTCTCCCTAAGTAATTTAACGAAAAGTATCGTAAGCTTACATAATGTTTGCCAAGCATACAATCAACTGTGATGGAGTGGCGTGTAATTCCATTAAAATATCTATCTTACTTCACAAATTGAGAGGTAGTCACGTGAAAGGAACTTAACAGAAGTGCTAGAGATTGGATAAAGCCGACAAACAGCGCTATAGAGCTAATGATCGCTTTTTCAGTATATAAGTAAATTATTCTTCAATATTTCTTGTTGTATCATCATCATAGGGAAACGCGGTGTTGATATTTTCTTGTTGTGACACGCAAAGGGTAGCTTGCAGTATTCTTTATTTATCATATATCAATCTGTTGTAAATTTTCAATACTTCTTCGCTGGGGTTTTTACCGGGCTGCCGTTTTTGTTACGTTTTTCAGATATCCATTAGGCTAGCGATATTGGTTACCGGGGTTAGTCTAAATTTTCTGGTCCATTTCGTTAAATAGACCTTTTGAACTTGCCTACTTACACAAACATCTTGGTAATACAAATAGTCGCGACTGATAGCAAGTTATTTATGCAAGCAAGTGTAGCAGCCAGTACCCGCCACTAACAGCCACTAACCGCCAGCAGCTTGCTCAACCGTCCCGCAATAAATATCTCTTGGCCGATGTGATGTCAGATTGTATGTTAATGCCGATAACGTTTAATTGAATCAATTATTGGAGGACGCCGACTGGAAAATATGTTATCTGCATTATGTTAAAAGTTTCACTATTATTGTACGTATAGAACAGATCTTGATTAAGTATATATGTACTCACTTCGAAGCTGGCGTGCGTGGTGGGCTGCCTCAACGAGTCTCGCTGCAGTCCGGTGGCGGCCAGAACAGCTGCACTGTTGCCACATGCTAGGCATAGCAGCGAGAGCGCCAGGAAGGCGGTGAGCAGTGGACTTCTGCAACAAAGACATTCCAGTTTAGTCACGTAAATGAAAGAAAGAACAAAACGTGGAGTAAGGTGACAAGTTCGTCTTAAAAGCGCGAAGGGTTGAGCAGAGCGCATTTCGACAGATATTTTACACTTAACCGACTCAGCAGTAGCGCGTAGTATAAATTTTAATATATTATATCTATTTTCCAAGCAATACAATTAGGTAAATACATGGTTGGTTTATAATTAACACTTAACAGTACAAATTAACCTACAACTATACTTAAATGCACAATTAACTTTAATGTCCAGTTAAGGTTGCCCTAGTCGACGGCACGAACTCTCATCCGACAACACGTGCGATAAAGATGGATGCTGTGATGAGCAGTAAGAAGTTAGTTCGCGTACGAATACACAATTAATCTGCCTAGCCTTTTCCCAACTATATTGGGGTCGGCTTCCAGTCTTACCGGATTCATCTGAGTACCAGTGTTTTACATGGAGCGACTGCCTATCTGATCTCCACTACCCAGTAACTGGGTAACACGGCACCCCTTGGCAAAACTGGTGTCAGATCTCAGGCTTCTGACTACCCGTAACGACTGTCGATCTTCAAATGACAGCCGGGACCAACAGCTTAACGTGCTTTCCGAGGCACGGAGGCAACTCGGTATGTATAACGGTCACCCACCCACGTACCGACCTCTTCAAGCGTAGTTTAACCTTAGTGATCGACCAGTGCGGCTGTTATAATTTAGCCACGAGCTCCTCGCGTACGAATACACACTTATGCAATTTTTTTGCGAAATGGAAGATGATTTAGGACGAAAACGAGCGCGTGAAATTTTATAAACAGACCTTTGGGAATAATGATATAATGAAAAAAGGCCGGCCAAGTGCGAGTCGGACTCGCGCACGAAGGGTTCCGTATAATTATCGCAAAAAACGGCAAAACAATCACGTTTGTTGTATGGGAGCCCCACTTAAATATTTATTTTTAGTATTTGTTGTTATAGCTACAAATACATCATCTGTGAAAATTTCATCTGTCTAGCTATCACGGTTCATGAGATACAGCCTGGTGACAGACAAACAGACAGACGGACCGTGGAGTCTTAGTTATAGGGTCCCGTTTTTAGCCTTTGGGTACGGAACCCTAAAAACTACTTAATGTATCGTACTACTTATATAATCAAAATAAAATTTTGCATTGTTGAACTACTAATCTATTCCTGTATGGTGACTGTTTTGCAATTTTACTTCTTATGGTATTTTTTCCGCCCAAAGATGCGTTAAAATTAGTGTTGAAATATGGAACTTTCGACGCTCATAACATTCAAATTTTTTTTTCCTTTTTCTTTCAATAGAGGCCTAGATAATGATGAGATTTGATACTGGTGTATGCTTGAATAGGGTTTCGTACCTCAAAAGGAAAAAAACCGAACCCTTACAGACAAATTGATATAATTTTTAATTTTGAACGTACATCGTCAAACAGCCGACTACGTTTGAATGAAATAATGATCGACTTATGAGAGCAACCTTATGAATTAAGACTGTAGCTCATGTCGTTGTGTTTAAGTTCAGTAAAGACAAGTTTTAACAATTTGCTTTAATAACTTTTCGAAGATCGGCAGATGCGGCTGACCAATTAAATAAAAGTCACACAATTTGAAATATTCAAAGAAAATGTTTTCTGAAGTCTACCGTTTTCTGAATGTGAAATGGAATCATTCCAATCGGGGCTAAATACTGTAATTTATATTGATTCTTTGATAGTTTGTACTTCATGGGTATAATTACTGCAAGGTGTTCCAGTGAACAGTAAACGAATAAATAAATTCCGCCTGATTTTGCCTGAATCCCACATACATTTGTGCTGATATTTAGTCCCATTTGAAGTCGTGACTTCGACTCGACCCCAGCGACCTCTCAGTAATTGAGCAGCGAAAGTTAGTTCGTATTCGAGTGCAGTCCATCTATTCAATTATATTAACTAACCAATAAAAGTCGATGAGACGTTTAGTGAAAACTTGGCATTTTGATAGCGGTTCAGGCATAATAACTAACCCCCAGTTTCTGGAAAGAAAATATCGGTATGTCACTAATGATAAGATTAGCTGATGATAATTTACTCAACCAATCACAGCAGCTAACAAGTTTGACAATTTGTCACAATAATTTTGCAATAAAGATAACGATAATTATTTATTGCATAACTGTGTACATTAGGTTCTTACTAATAAACATTAAATTTTTAGTTTCAACAGTCTACCCAAGTCGGATATGCAATAGTATTTAGAAATTAGGTACTTACAAATACTTTAATACTTTTCAACACACTTGCTCATAAAGTGGCTCTAATTTCACCGCAATTAGGCACCTAATGACACCTGTTATCAAACTGTGACTTTTTCATTATTATTATTCACAAGTGAGATAAAGAGTTTTTTTTTTATTTATTGGCTGAGTTGCTTTTTTCTTAAAAAAGTTTCGATACAAAAAAGATCGTGCTCAATTGTACAAATGCAACACATTTCATGCAACTTCGTATTTAAATAGATAATTTCAACTTGTACGTGTTTAATATATAAAACTTTCACTTAATATATATAACTTTTGCTTTTGTCTGTAATAAAGAAACCTTGAAATTCCCCATCTTGTACGTGGCTAAAACGCTATCCGCGAAAAGCCAAAAAAAAAGATATCTCATTATTTTCAGTCTATGGCCGATCTCCATTGTTAGATGCGCGCGCATAGGAAAACTGATTAATTTTGCCCGCCATTACGAAAAAAAATTTCACTGTTGGAAATAATTTTTTAGTATTATTTTCTTCACAAGTGTGTTGAAAAACGTCGTATGATACACGTGTGTATTGATGATTACCGTCCTCGGCTCTCTTAAGGACGCTATTACATTTTTCTACAAATAAAAGTGCTTTTCAGGTACAATTTTAATGTATATGCAATCACAAATGTGCGGATATTATGGTCTTAATTTATGGATATTATATTCAGCTCCAGATTGGCATCAGAAAAATTGCATGACATCATACAAAATTTTCGCACAAATACGTTTTGCCCAACACAATAATCGCAAAAATATTAAAAAAGTAGGGTCCGAATAGGTCCCAGTTTAGGTAATTTTACAGCATATTTAATCTTCAAAATTATGAGAAATTGCTGTATATATAGTCCTTTACAGGTTCAGCTAATAATTTTTTACCCACGTCAATATATTTTTTAATTATTAGCTAAAATAAAAACACTTGCCGACTTCTTCATACATTTTGCACTCGAACCTCATTTTAGCTCTTCATTCCGCGCTCAGAAGCGCTCGTGGGAGGACGAGTGTATCGCTTTTTCGCAAAAAATAAATACGATAAAAGTAATAGAAAAGATTGTAGTGTGCATGCGTGAGTCGTTTGTCGTGATCGAAAGGAGTTGATATTTTATCGGACCGAAATAAAAGTATGTTAGAGTTTCCTATTATTAGGATGTGATTTAGAAATTATGTTGGGTAAGATCGGGATTTGGAAAGGTTAAGCAGTTGTTGACAAGGTTGAGAAAAGGATGGGTGGGTTTAAGCAGCTCTTAGTAAGGTTAGGATTTGGATGGGAAAGGTTAAGCTGTCGGCGGTGAAGGTTAGAAGTGGATGGGTGGGAGGAGATTTATGATTTGAACCGGTGTGTATGTATGTATGTATGACGAATACGGGGTCAAAATAGAATACATGGCGATGGCGCCGACGAGGCCGCTTTTCGACATGGGTGTCATTGTCATGGTTTTTGGGGTCGCTTATATAGAATATGGGGTCAAAACCAAAATCCAAGCAGGCGCCGACAAAAATCAAACATATTTTCGTCATTTTCATGATTTTTTGGGTTTCCAGTAATGAATATGGAGTCATAACCAAAACCCAAGATGCCACCGATAAAAAAATTACAACTTTTCGTCATGGATGTCATTTTCATGGATATTGGGGTCGCTTATATCGAATACGGGGTCAAAACCAAAATACAAGATGGCGCCGACGAAAATTTGACATCTTTTCGTCATGGGTGACATTTTCATGGATTTTGGGGTCGCTTATATAGAATATGGGGTCAAAACCAAAATACAAGCAGGCGCCGACAAAAATCAAACATATTTTCGTCATTTTCATGATTTTTTGGGTTTCCAGTAATGAATATGGAGTCATAACCAAAACCCAAGATGCCACCGATAAAAAAATTACAAGTATTCGTCATGGATGTCATTTTCATGGATTGTGGGTCGCTTATATAGAATATGGGGTCAAAACCAAAATACAAGCAGGCGCCGACAAAAATCAAACATATTTTCGTCATTTTCATGATTTTTTGGGTTTCCAGTAATGAATATGGAGTCATAACCAAAACCCAAGATGCCACCGATAAAAAAATTACAAGTATTCGTCATGGATGTCATTTTCATGGATTGTGGGTCGCTTATATCGAATACGGGGTCAAAATCAAAATACAAGATGGCGCCGACGATAATTTTACATCTTTTCATCATTTTCATGGATGTTGGGTAATATGTCATTAACTGCTGCTCATTATGTAATGCACCAAAAATTTTTGATAGTAATATTTTATATGTTCCATGTAATGAAAAATGTTCAAGTAATTTTTTAATCCTTGTGACCGGAAATTATTTCGTTTTAGGTACTTATTTCACATAGCGTTTTTTTTAAAATACGTAGGTATTACTACAATAAAGTGAAAACTAATTTTCTTTTCGGAAGTCGGTGTCGGTAACTATTGTTTTTCGTTTTTCGACACAGGAAAGTTATTATTTTTCATGTTTTAGTTTTTGTTGGTACCCCATATTGGGTATACTAAATACATCTGTTTACCCTCTTAAACCGTACGAGCGTGATGTTATATTAGGGTATGGTGAAAACAAAACATAAACAAACGATCACAGTAATCGCAGGCCATTTGATGTTTGTTATTCAAGAGTTATCTCATCAGTTAGCTATCTCCGAAGATTTTTATCAGATCCTAATAAATTATACAATAAAACCTTCCCTGAAAACACATACATTTATCGACGAAAACCCGATCAGTATCGGATCAGTAGTTTTTAAGAAAATTGCGGATACATACGGGTCGAATAGATAGAGTACCTCCTTTTTTTGAAGTCGGTTAAAAATAATAAGCTACTTTTTACGACCTTCCTGAATCAACTTCGATAAAATTAAAAAATAATATCAAGGACCAATATTATTTGAGTGTTGTATAAAATCGAGCGCTCAGTAGTTTCAATGAGTGCGTGCGCGTAATGTTGTTGTGTGCGACTAGATACCTAAATTTGAGTTCGTCGAAAATGTAACAGCGTCCTTAAGACCCTCACCTAACGGCTCGGGTCTCAATGGCGCCTCAGCGGTAATCACCAACATTACACACTTGTACCATAATGTACTATTTCAATTTATTTTTAAACATATTTCCATTTAAGTGGCATACCATAGCTTTCGATCTATTTGAAACAACATTAGAAATTGGAACAATCCTTTTTTGCAGCCCTTTCAACCTATGTTTACTTCTATTGCGTTGGTGACATGACAAATAATGTAGTAAACGGTTGGCATTGGTAATAGGTTTATGCTTTATTAGGTTTCCGTACCTCAAAAGGAAAAAACTTAACCCTTATAGGATAACTTTTTTATCCGTTTGTCTGTCTGTCAAGACCCTTTATCTCGGGAACGCGTGGAGGTCTCGAGTTGAAACTAAAACCATATACTCAGGTCTACAGTACCTTGAAGCTGTAAAAAAACCAAACTCCTAAGTCAACGTAAAAAAAAGATACGCTAAAAAAAAGCGACGAAAATGCTGCGTGCGAGACTCGATTCCTGAAATATTTATAATTATGTACCTACAAATTTATACGGAACCCTCGGTGGGCGAGTCCGACTCGCACTTGTCCGGGATTTTTTAATTATTATTATTAATATATCCTTATGTTTACAAAATAGAATTCAATAGCGGTTGAACGGACGGACGGAGTATAAATATTTTTAAGGTGTCATCCTTCGGATGAGAACATCTAGGCAGAGTTAAGCATTTTTACCAATTTCCTACACCAACAGGTTACCGGTTGCAATTAAATACCTCATGCCTTTTTTTGAGGTTTCTTTTGTCGGCATACAATAATGAGTAGACCTTCTCAATACCCTCAGGGTGTTCACCGGCGGCGGCTCGTCCACCACTCATATCCTAATTAAATGCTATCGAGCCGTCAGTACTTTCTCTATCGCAAGCCGTTAATTATTAGTTTTATATCGAGATTGATGGCAATGGCTCTGGCCTCGATTGTCTCTGCCAATATAAAAGTGGAATGTTATACTAAAAATGGTAGCTTCAAAATGAAGAAAGACTAGCTAAGCTGTTTTTCAAATAAATCTAATATCTAACACATAAAAAAATGCGCCGGCCATGTTGTCTGTTCACCACCATTCTTTGACTGGTAGAGAATATCTAAGAAATTAATTCCGCCACTGTACCTTTGTGCATGCACACGTCTAAATAAATAAATAACAAACCCACGAAGGAAGGACACCTTTGCCCAGCAGTGGGACAATAAAGGCTATTAAAAAAAGCCCATGTAACATGTATAGTAATAAAAACTATGATAGGTATTCTTAATTAGACCTGAACTTTGACCGTGACGTGTTATGAAAGTGACGTAATTTGACGTGAACTCGTGACGTTAGAACCGACAGCTCACGTCATAATAACGCACTCAGCCGCTGCATCCAGCATCCAACACATTTCATCTCATAAAGAAACTCGTTACAGATAAATAGAAACCCTGGCTCGAGAGCACCTATTACGAGATTCCATTACAGCCTCCGTGATCGCCAGAGCAATCATTTAGCAGTTTATCTTAACTAAATCGACGGTACAGCATCAATCATAGATGGCCACTATCTTACTTTCGGCACTTTACAAACTAATTATTTTCTCTCGCGATTGTCACTTGAAAAAGGACCGTGATGCTATGATGTTATGACACAGATTGGCTTGGGTGATGCAACGTGCGAGTGAAAGCATGTGATGCGCTACATATACTTGTCTCGAGGCATCCTATCGAGTTACATGTTGATACTAGTGTTATGTTTGTTCTTCTCAAATATAGAAGGCGAAACAGGAAGAAATTGGCAGGTGGGGTGAAATCAGACAAGGAAGGGTCGTTTTACTTGCAATTTCCTATAATTACCATCTCTAAACGCCAATTGAGTGTTAGGTGAGCTGAAGCTTTTATTTAACCTTAGCTTAATAAATTTTCAGCCATTTTAGAATCTATTCAGAAATTCAGACTTTAGGCTCTTGACTATCTTGATTAGACAAAGGTCCTCATTAGCAAGTCTATGTGAATTCAATATTGAATAGATTTATCTTACGAGTGGTTAAACGAGACACTGGGCATTCGGCTATTATGGAATGTTGTTATCAGCAACTAATGTATATGCAGGAGTACCTAACTACATACCTAAGTTATTCTGGCGAAAATCGACCTTGAATAAAGATTCAGGCACTAAAGGTGTCTGAATCTTTGAGGAGGCAATCGGCGTCTTCGTGGAGGCAATCGGCGGCAGAGACCACTCGGGTTCGGCCTTGGTCCAGGCCATGGGCGAGAGGGCATGGGAAGCTGTATCCTCCTTCTGCGAAGCAATAATGCTCACGAAGGAGGCGGCGTGAGGGCTACGCAATGCCCTCACGCCCCTAGCCACCGCAGGAGACGCCTTGGGCGTCGGGAGTCACAAGCCGATTCCCGGCTACCGTAGCCGCGGGCTTGCGGACGGCGAGTAATGGGTAGCTCACCGTCCGATATGGACCAGGCCCGAGTCGACGGCGCGTTTTGTTCCATGCGCGCCACAAAGAGATGTCTGCAAAAACTGACGTGGTCCGCTGGGGCCGATGTCTGTCTGGGTCGCGGATAAATTTGAGTGTTACCGTGGCCCTGGCACAAGCATCTGAAGGAACACGGGTGGGATTTAGTCAGTAAAAGTCTGACACGCCCTCCCGCTTCAACCAGAGCGGGAGAAGTCATTGGATGATGCCATCCCAAAAACCATAATATTCTTCATTACTACCTATCTTTAACCAAAATAATGAAGTTTTATTATAATGTCAGCTAGGTAATAAGGCTCTGGCATGCAGACAACAGACATCATTGCTTCAGTGCGTAAGAGTTGAAAAGAGCGGTCACCGTATGAACACGATAATGACTTGTTTCCCTCAAACACATGAGTGATGTGACGGCATGTCGCATGTCGTCGCCTTCGGTATTACGTGGGAATATAAGATATAGGCTCTTCTTGTCTCGTCTAAACACTACTCATACGTAATAACATTTTAATTTAGTAATTGTTTCTTTTTATGCACCTGCCATGTTATCCCTACACTACCCTTGGTTGACTGGTAAGTCCGCCTGTGTGTCTGTATGTTGCATGAAGTTTAAATAAATAATAAATCATTGAGTTAAAAACTTAAAAGTAAGAGGGAGAAAGAGGGAGGATAAAGAAAAGATGAATCGATTGTGTTAAATGATAAGAAAGAAAAAGGATTCAGTGATAACGTGACCATAGACAAACGGAATAGAAGAAGAAATATGAGGTTTGCTACAATAGTCGTAAACACTTAGGTAAGTGGGCACTAAAATACAAAAAACTATTCCTAGAATCTCCTCAACATTTGTACAGCACTGTACACAATCAGACTGACTCAGATTTTAAATACAAAACCTAAAAACATTTTCAATCAGCTGTCGATCTGATCTATCTCCTAGTGACAGTGACTTGTCCAAATCCAAGCAGACAGCTTATTTCCCGCGACAACTTGACGCATTCAACATAACCGTATCAGACAGTGACGGGACAACAGACTATGATACAATTTAACCAGTTACCGAGATAACTGAATGTTGAAACGACAAGATTTCGCCATTTGTTAGCAGTCTGTATATAAACTGACAGACGACATCTTAATTAATATTAGGAGCTCGCTAAATTAATTCGCGTGAGTGTGTGAATCTCACGACATGCCTGCTTGCACAAGCTCATTTTCGGTAAATGTACGACGCAACGTTAAGTCTGGCTGAAACGCTGAAGAAGTAATCAAGGTAAAACAAAAATCCTAATATATCATGAAGTCAAATCCTTGAGAAATCAGGTGAATCATCTGCTTTAAATCACTTAATAGTACTCCTTCCAAACCACTAAACGGATTTTGATCTGGTTATCACTTAAATAAAGAACGGTAAACGAGGATGTTTTAAGTATATTTGTCCCGTGTGAAGTTGGGGCGAGTCTCTAGTATAAAATTAACCCAATATGCTATACATTCCCACTTAGCAAAAACTCAAAACTGTAACATCTCCATATATAGTCACCACCAACAAGGAAATAGCAACACAAACGCACAAATGCAAATGAACGAGCATATCTCACAGCTTCCACAAGCAGTTCCCAGGTGCGGAGACACAATGGAGGTGTTAACAGTACCAGACACGTGACGGAGCGGCATGGACCGACACACAGCGTGCAGCGACGAGGAAGAGGCGCGCGCGCAACGGGACCACAGTGCCGGAGACGCATCATTGCGCGCGCCGTGTTCCAACTGTTCTACACACACTGTGTAGTGTCGTGAGTAGAGAAACATTCGGAGATGATTGAGCAGGGCAGTGTGGTGAAGAGAGTGATGAATTTAATTTCGGAAGCCAACTAGAATATGAAGGTGCATAAAAATAACACTGACTTGAATGTAAACTTTGTCCTACGAAATTATACTCGTCTTTCTAGAGGATATTAAGAATAGCTAAAACAAGCAAAATTGTTAAAAACTGTAACCTGACCAGGGTTTTCTATTTACCCGGGCCATATAACGAATCGATTGACACCTTATTCATCAGTATCGGATGAATAGTTTAGGCGTTACCGAGTAACATACGTAAATACAAACATACATACATAGACTGCTAAAATCATTAACCCTTCCAATTGGCTTCGCCGTAGTCGGATAAAAAATAGGAAGAATACGAATAGACAGGACTGGATGATAATAAAATACTAAATAGTGAAATCAGGAACGCATAGCACTCATCAGCTGAAGGCCCACCGCCCATTCAAGTCTCTAAACAGTAAACCAACTGCAGTGTTATATCTTGACTTAGCTTTTGTGTTGTGATACGTTTAAGTACCGAAATGACAACAAATAGTCACATAAGTTGACATGAGAGATCAAACTGAAGGTTCTAATACATCCCGACATTTCAAGACACACTTTGTACACCCATGCTCGGTGCTAGTACATTCATACACGGTGTCGTATGCGCTCATACCTGCGTGTGCGCAGCGGAACACGCCACGCTCTGCTGCGCAACACTCCCGCGCATGCGTCTAGATATGGATACTTCTTGCAAGGAAACGTATGGCATATGGAAGTAAATAGATATCAAGTGAGAAATGTGAACGTTTAAGACTTTTTACGAGAAATTGTCGTTAACCTAGGAAGACATCGATGTGGCGCCCTGCGCGATTTATGCAACTGTCAGCAGATCTGTGATAATCTGAGTTGGTAGTTTTTTTTTAAATACAATCTATAGGCTCGCGTTTGACCACCATCTCGCCTGATGTTAAGCGATGTTGTGGTCTACGGTGAAGCACGCTTGCCTAGAAGAAACCTATTCACTCTTGACTGAAAGACCCCTAGGTTGTAGCTATCAGGGAACAAAGACTACGGAAGGGAATTCCAATCCTTAGCTGTGCGCACAATGAAATTATTAGCAAAACGCTTAGTGCGTATGGGAGGGATGTCTACCATGTACCGATGGCGCATGGCCGTATGTCTTGTACTCTTATTTGTACAGCTAAGGAGTGACATCCCCTGCCGGAGTCTGTGTTTCCCGACAGCTACAAACTAGGGGACTTAAAGTTAAGAGAGAATAGGATTTTTCTAGGCAAGCGTGCTCTATCGTCGACCACATCATCACTTACCATCCGATAAGATAGTGGTCAAGCGCGAGCCGATAGACAATAAAAAAACACAATTTATTTCATGATAGCAAAGGACACACAACAAACAAATTAATACAACAAACGGGGACTGGGTAGAGAAATAATTAAGAAGACTCACTACGATATACTCCGAATATTATCTCGCGCCAATTTATATAATACATGTTACTAACACTTGCATGTTTCTCTTATAAATTAATGCTTTTTTAATCTCTTTCCGCCGTAGATACTGTCTAACGCGTTCTCACCGAGATCTCAATCACTTCGCTTGTAATGTCTTTTTTTTATGTGTTTTTAATTTACTTATGTACCGACGCAGGAAATGTATCACGTTTATCATCTGCTTTCTTAAAAAAGGTTTATCAAAGGAAATAATAAGAAGAAATGTAAGTCCGATTGTCTCATACTATTAAGGTCTTTAAGAATAGGCCATAATATGTTTTGCTACAAACAGAATTTATAATTATTACGTTCCAAACCTTTATTAAGATTGATCTTCTAGGGTGTTCCTCAGGTACATTAGGTCCGATATTTTATAGTTTGCCTTTATGATCTTATAGTTACAAAGTGGCAATTTTGTATAAATCATTATTCCATTTTCCTTATCTTATTTCAATTTTGGAATCATTTTGATTTTAACACAATTTTTGTGCAAAATAACAAATATTCATTCTATATCGCCAAAATTTCTCATTTAATCACCCGAACCCGAGCCCACATCGGATGCGACTTTTCATCTTACATAACGCAGGTACGTACACACCACATAAGACACAAGATGCAACTGAACAGCGAGAGAAAGCGCTGGACTTTCATCAAACAGCCTGGTCGCCATAGCAACGGGTTTGCGGAATGCTGTCGATTGATTTCCTATTTCCTGGCTGAAGGATTTATGGTCTGCCGTGGAAGTCGAGGTTAAGACGCTTTCTTGTAGTTAACGACATATGAGCTACTATATTGGCCGCATAACAGTTAATTTTGTGCGTTAAAATTTAACTTTCTGTTACTTAGGCACAGTTTTTTTGATCCGTGGTTAACTCAACCAATGGTTAAATATGCTAACCAACGGTATCAAATTTCGGTAAAATGCCATTTTTTAACCAATTTCAGCTTCATAAATTGTCAAATAAGTTGGAGAGATAATTATTTGACCATTTGTTTGACTTACAATTGATGAATAAACGCGTTTTCCGAAAATTGAAACCATTGGTTAGCAAATTTTACCATTGATTGAGTTAACTACGGATTAAAAACCTGGGCCTTAAAGCTTGCGATGTTTTTTAACTAATTTCTTGTTGTAGGAGTTTTTAATGGCTAGGATTGGTAATGGTAATGGCGTTTTATATGGCACTATACTCAACATAATTCTCTTGTTTTGTACCCCAAGTTTTTTGGAGTCGGCGTCATAATTATATCTATTCTTCCAAACATCTCGTTTCTATTTATACTTTTATAAATATCTTCACATCAACATCATCATCTTTCACAGTAACATTTTTGTCACAGTATATACGCTGTGCTGAGTTGTACTGGTTTTCTGGGTTCCCACAACAATATATATTAGTTTTGTTCTTTCGCATTGCATCTTCTACAAATTCGATTCCAATCTGTACTTTCAGCGTCCGCCATGTGAAAAATGCAAAAATGATTTTTGAAAACACTTAAACATTTTTAACAAAACGTCTTCAAAATACTTGTTGTTAAATTGGAGCACATTTTCGCCCCTTTGTTTGTATTTACATTCCATCTAATGTCGACAGCGAAGTGAAAGGTCACGAGTCCAAAGCCTGTAGAACTGTTTCTATTTGTTATGAAAGTACACCGCTGTTGCATCACCAGCATCAGCTGTCAAACTAATAGATGCCAGGTCATTATGTTGTGATCATGGTGGTCTTCGATCTACATGAGTGATTAATTAAGAAGCATCTTTGGCCTTGGTTAAGGTATTATGTTTAAGAATGGAATCTTCACCTTTACTTCGCATAAGCATAGTGAAGATTTTAACGTAGAGATAGTTTTGACTTTTTTTTGTGACATTACTTTGATTGAATTATTTATGATCTCTAGATAATTTTATGATTAAAACTGTATTGAAACGACTTTCAATCGGTAATTTTGACATAAATTTACTGAATCTAAACGGATATTCATTAAAATTTTCTCTAAATTAACTAATACTTTTTGCTATATTTAGTATTTAATTTCCAGATTTATGACCGGGATCAACGATATATCTGGACAGTTTATTTAGCCAATTACATAATGACTTTAATATACCATAGATCACAATGTTTGCATACAGATGAGGTATGAATGAGTATTGCGCCACATGACTGATCCGCTAATGATGCGCATGCGTCGAGTGCTGACTCGCGAGGAAGCTCTCTGAAACCACTAATTGGATGGCAATTGGTAAATTTTTTAATTAGTTAGTATCCGAATTTACTTACGATTGCGTAAGTGAATTCGGCAAGGCAAAGAGTTTTCACCTCATCAATCGACCAATCACAAAGATGGAAATCCACATCGCGTCTTTCATTTCGCATGTGATTGGTCGATAGATGGGGTCAAAAATCTTTGCCTTGCCAAATTCACTTACGCAATTAGGTTGCCGTTCTACTGATATGACAACTTATATAATATAAGTATGGAAGAAGAAGATAAATATTGCGCCGGCGCCGTCGCGGCTCCAAGTAAGTAGGAAAAGGGCAAGAACATGATGATGCTTATCGCGTCATGAGGTTATCGAACTGAATTATATCTAGCAAAGCAGGGAAGTGGGAATGCCCAAAAGCTAAGTTTTGGCTTCCCAAGGAACAAGTCTCGATGGTATAGATATGGTGAAAACAGAAGGACTAAGGGTACATTTATTCAAACATTAACATTTTGGCTGTTACAAACTTTTTACATCGTTCGCCGTGATTCTGATGAACTAGTTCACAGTCTCCAGTAAAAGTAGTTCCTCGCGCCAAAAAATTTTAGCTATGCAAAAAATAACCCGAATATCTGTCGATCGACGATTAATATATTGTTGACATCAATGTTTGTGTCGTAAGAGTCTAAAATGTTAGCATTGGTCTATTCTCTCTCGCGGTATCGTCAAGTCCTGCTTATTTATTTCGCTAAAGATAACTTTCTCTTTAATTTACGTCTTAGTTACAAGAATGTAATGAACAACCGTTTTTTTTTTACAAACGTTTATTAGTTTATAACGCATGCTATCTAATGTTTTATTTTGTTAATTTATAATTTGTGTATCATTATAATATTATCTTTATTGCAAAAGTCGTTCCGCAGTCGCGAATTCATGCTCTGTTGCGTCAAACACATCGCTTTGGTAGAAACTTACAACTCGGAATAAATTCACTGAAACGAACTCTCTCCCAGTTTATTGCACATAGCTGCCATGCATGATGCGACACAGATCTCTCCTGACACTCACCCGTTGCTGCCTCCGTGGAGTCCATAGCAGTCATTGATGCCGGCGAGGACACCGACCACCCCGGCCACCACGGCCACGCAGCCCGCCCACAGGCCGGCGCCCACCCGCGACAGCGCGGCGCCCTTCACCACGGCGAGCGCACCCGCGCCCACCAACAGCGCGCCCAGCACCACCTGCCCCAGCCCCAGGAACACCACCAGGCGCCTCCTGCTCGGCTCATCACTGCCCGCTTCCACACTCTTAGAACTCACACTCTTGTCTTTGGTCACTTTGCTAAGCTTCTTCTGGGGGGTCTTGCAGATGAGCCGCTCGGTGGAGTCCTCGGACTTGAGACTGGACACTGTAGCGCAGGTGGCGCTGGTGACGCGCGCGTCGTACTCGGCTCGCTCGGCGTCCGCCATGTCGTGCGCGCATATTACAGGGTGCGCGTGCGCGACGTCGGCTCTCGGCGTCGACTGGCGCGCGGCGTGGTGGCCCGGCGTGGCGCATGCGCGGTGAAAGTCGCGCACCTGTCGTGTTGTTGTTGTCCACCGCTCATTGATAACAGATTCGGCGGCGCGTCACTATACTACGTATTGTTCCCACAGCTCTGATGTGCGTAGGCTTGATTGTAACTCGACAAAACGAGGTCTTCACTTGAAGCAGCAGAACGAAAATAATTGTAACGAAAATCACAAGAACTGAACTTATGTGATTTCTTCTTTTGTCATTGATAACTAAATGGCGCACGGTTGTCGCAATGGTTGAGCGATTGACTACTCTGCTGCGCTGCGTATCGCGGGTTCGATTCCCGCACGGAAAAATATTTATATGTCCTACAGATAGTTGTTCCGGCTCTGAGTGTTTGTGTATGTGAGCTTATGTTTGTAAACGCACCCAAGATACATGAGAAATTCCTAGTGTGGGGCAGTCTTTTGGGACGACATTTTTGCTAATTACGCAGTCGCATTTTGAAAAAGTTTTGTAACGAATAATGCCTACATTTAACCTACTAACGGAAGTCTTTGACTTTTGAAGATGATCTCTTCACCCCGTTTAGCAACAATTATCTATTACTAATATTACAAACGATGCGGGACAGCTCACAGGTGTATTCAGCGGACGAGCGCACGAGAAAGCTGCTCTGGACATTAGCGGCGCAGGCGCAGCGCAGGGCGCCTGGCTCCACCACTCACACCTGACTTTACGTCTGATGCAGTAGTTCGACAGGTCAGGGGCCCTACCATAAGCTCTTAGAGCAAGGTTCCTACCATTATGCGCAAGAAACAGATGTATACAAGTCTTATAGAAAGCGCATGGTAGCCCAGCGTGCAGCGCAGCAGCGGTGCGATGAGCTGGTAACTAAAGGTAAGACTGCTATGAATCGACAACTCGTAGTTGTTTCTCAATCAGAGACTAACAAAGTGTCATCCTATCAGCGCAGCAGTGGTGATAGTTGAAATGCCAAAGTGAGTTATCAGGCCTTAGACAAGAGTCATTCTATCAACGAAAACGGGGCGATAACGATTGAAAAATGACAAAAATGTATGGGAATGTCAAATGCTATCGACATCTCACGAGATCAATCCCTTAAGGTGAGTATGACTAAATTATTTACTTGTAAACATCGAGTATTCGCTGTCTTTAAATTTACCACACTTCGAAAATGACGCTCGATGTTTTGTCATAGCCTGATTTTAAAAACCAACGAGCGTTTTGTTGTAACTTTTTATCGAGCAAAGACACGAGCGTGGGTGACGTGGAGTGATATCAATAATGAACGCAAGGTTCATAGAAATGTTACAGGTAATGTTAATGTTCACTTGCCGTGAGCATTACGTCGACCACAGTGTCGAACATTCGCAAGAACGTTACATGTGAGGTTACATGGAAATGCTTTTGGAAACAGAGCTGCATTTGTCTGTATTGTACCACTCGTAAGAACGTTGCATTAGTTGCGTTAGCGAAAATGCTCTACTTTGTCATTTCGACCATCGTCATCATTGGCATCGAATGATGCTTGTCTAGACAACCTAGATAAATTTGAAAAAGAGTTACCGCGGCCCTGCTTCAAGCAACTGAAGGAACACGGGTGGGTTTTAGTCAGTAAAAGTCTGACACGCCCTCCCGCCTCATCAAGAGCGGAAGAAGTCATTTGATGATTGCCCAACCCAAAAAAAAAGTCTAAGGGCTTGATCACGTCACATTTTCCATCGCGAGCTTCTCGTCTGTCTAGTAGTTTTAGATACATTATGTGCATTTGGTTAGCCATTTCATTAGCTGACCAGCTCAGTGCTAGTCAGTGGAATGAAAATGATTGAAGTTAGGGCTCGTAGTGTTAGAAGCTTGGTTTTACATGAGATCTGATAACTTTCTGACCGTGCGAGCCATATTTTCTCGTCTTAGTAACATTTTACATGAAAATGTTTTTGGTGGTTTTCTTTAACAGAAACCAGAATGATAGTATTGTTACGAGCTGGGGTTCAGGGATAAATTATTTAAACAGCAGACTTCAATTAATCACTGTTTATTACAAAAACACTTCTTAAACAATTCTATTACTTCGCACTATTTTCCGCTTTGATCGCTCTGTATCGCTTCTCAATCGAAACTGACCCACGACGAACCCGACCGCTCTTTATAAAGCACGGAGGAAGTTTCTAGAACGTTCCACACTGTTCCAGATAATTCGAGAAACTTCCAGAACAATCGACTTTCGAACTCATTGTTCCCGAAGCGACTAGAAACTTCCAGAATGTTCGGTTCGAACCTTCTGGAAAATTCCATTCGACACGAGCTTTCGAGAACATTAATTCCGCTATTCGATACTAGATGGCGCCACTAGTTACTACCTAGTTATTCCTCTCGTTACTAGATGGCGTTGGCCTATCTTGTAACATTGCCTCCCTCTTAGACATGCTCGTCCCGAGCATTGTTAGACCCATGATAACGGGCCAACCGGTCCACATGAACGACCTTTGATGCACCTCGGGGTCCCTTTTGAATTCGGTAGGTGACGTCATTGATCTTGGTAACTACGCGATAAGGTCCATCCCATTTTGCTTGTAATTTAGGCGATTTTCCTTTGCTCCGTGCCGGGTTATGTAACCATACAAGAGATCCTTCATCGAAGCCCTTATTGTTCGCTTTCCGATCGTAGCGGGTCTTCATCCTCTCAGACATCTGTTGACCTGTCTGTCTCATGTGCTCATAAATCTTTGATGCACCACTACTACGAATGTGTGGTCCATTCACCGCCGCACCCACACAACTTGTGCATTTGCGGCACCATTCCTTAACGTCTTCTCGACAGTGGATCCAGTAAAATCGTTCTCGGATCTTGATTAAAGTCCTCTTAACTCCCATGTGACCCCCTGAACTTCCATTGTGATAGAGCTGTAGGACCTCCGGCACCTTAACTTTAGGTACGACCATTTGTAGATGACACTGGTCACCGCGAGCATTCTCCCATTTCCGGCACAGAACTCCATCCTGGATAACCAAGCTTTCCCACTGTGCCCAATAACTCTTAGTGATAGAACTCAGTGCTGCAACATCACTCCACTGAGGCCTCGCAGCTCCTGATTTCTTCCATTCGAGGATCGGGTTTATGTCTTCGTCATCTTGCTGAGCACTCTGCAAGATTCCCTTCCAATCTTCGCTAAGATCCGTCCTCAACATTCTCACAAATGTCGTCTTCTTAGCCTTTTGCCTGGCACAGGGCTTACATTGATCGGAACATGACCTACGCGAGAGAGCATCTGCATTACTGTGTGGTGTTCTGTTCCCGTCCCATGATTGTGACTCACACACAATTTGTGCAATCGAGTTTCTTGGGACTCTTTCATCACCTGCCACTAACTGCCACTTACTCCTGGCGTCTACTGGTTTTCCTGCTACTGGTGACTGACTTCCGCAATGGGGACCCCTTTGCTTTGGGCAGCTCAACCGGATGTGGCCTCTCTCTCCACAGCTATAGCACCGGGGTGAAGTCATAACCTGCCTTATGCGGTGAGCTCGGTCGTCCCGTCGTACAGCTTCCACCTCCAAAGCGTAGGCTAGGGCGTTCTTAAGGTTCTTAAAATGGCCTAGCCTTACTGCAGCCCTAACCTCCAGGTCACGGATCCCATCCGTGAAAACCTGTACGAGATTCCCGTCGATCAGCACAGGTGAAGACTTGTATGCCTTCCGGACCAGCTTTTCCACCTCCAGAGCCCATTGCTGAAGAGTTTCACCAACCCGTTGGGACCGGTCTTTCAGTTGGGCCCGAAACACATGTTCCAGGTGCGCGTCACCGTATCTAGCTTCCAAGGCTTCCAGAAGCTTTTCGAAAGTAACGTCCTGTCCAAGTGCCTCTAACACAATCAAGGCCTGCTCGCGAAGACCCAAGGTTAGAGCAGTCAAGGCCTGTTCTTTGGTCCACCTATTCGCTTTCATGACGGCCTCGAACTGTATCTTGTAGGCAGACCATGACGAAGAGCCGTCGAATGGTGGCACTTTAAAACCACCTGGCGAGAGCGCAACTACCGCAGGTGCGACGGCCTCTCCTCCAGATTTGAGCCCACGAACAATCCTCTCCAATTCGGCGATGCGGATCTCCTGCTGCTGGATCTGGTCCTTTACCTCTTTCATCTCCTTACCAATGGCTCCGCGGAGGTCCTTAATCACCATGAGCTGCTCCTCCTGACGGCGAGCTTGCTCTTCCTTGTCACGCTGTAGCTGCTCCTCTAAGCGGCGCGCCTGCTCCTCCTGACGGCGAGCCTGCTCCTCCTTGTCACGCTGCAGCTGCTCCTCTAAGCGGCGCGCCTGCTCCTCCTGACGGCGCGCCTGCTCCTCCTGACGGCGAGCCTGCTCCTCCTTGTCACGCTGCAGCTGCTCCTCTAAGCGGCGCGCCTGCTCCTCCTGACGGCGAGCCTGCTCCTCCTTGTCGCGCTGCATCTGCTCCTCCATGCGGCGAGCTTGCTCCTCCTGACGACGAGCCTGCTCCTCTTGACGGCGAGCCTGCTCCTCCTTGTCGCGCTGCATCTGCTCCTCCATGCGGCGAGCTTGCTCCTCCTGACGACGAGCCTGCTCCTCTTGACGGCGAGCCTGCTCCTCCTTGTCGCGCTGCATCTGCTCCTCCATGCGGCGAGCTTGCTCCTCCTGACGGCGAGCCTGCTCTTGCATGAATGCCATAAGGGCGGCTAGGTCAGGCGACGCCGACGATTGAGCTGGTTCCGCTGCAGCAGCGGAGTCTTGATGTCCACTTGATGACGGTGAGGGAGCGTCTCCAAAGCGCCTCTGGTCTACGTCTTGCTGGCGCTGACTCCTGGTGCGCATCCCTTCCGTTTCTTCCTTCGGTAGAACCGGCATAATTTATCCCGCACTTCTGACACCAATTTGTTACGAGCTGGGGTTCAGGGATAAATTATTTAAACAGCAGACTTCAATTAATCACTGTTTATTACAAAAACACTTCTTAAACAATTCTATTACTTCGCACTATTTTCCGCTTTGATCGCTCTTTATATAGCACGGAAGATGTTTCTAGAACGTTCCACACTGTTCCAGATAATTCGAGAAACTTCCAGAACAATCGACTTTCGAACTCATTGTTCCCGAAGCGACTAGAAACTTCCAGAATGTTCGGTTCGAACCTTCTGGAAAATTCCATTCGACACGAGCTTTCGAGAACATTAATTCCGCTATTCGATACTAGATGGCGCCACTAGTTACTACCTAGTTATTCCTCTCGTTACTAGATGGCGTTGGCCTATCTTGTAACAGTATCTTAGCTGGGTATCTAGCTCAAAGAGCGCAATTATTTTGTGTGTAATTACGAATCCACCACTTCCATCTCAATCAAATCCAAGCCCGATGTACTCCTTTACCAGCTTCCTAGTATTAGTCATAAGTATCTAGAAGCATTGGTACAAATAGCTGAGAACCTTCTGGGAACATTATAGTACCGCTGAGCGCTTACCGCTCGAAACGACATGCATGTGTAACGGTAATCGTTGCTTCCCAGGCCAGGCCCAGGTGACAATTGTCATGACTTCATAAGTAAACATAAATAGTGGGAAGTTATATGCTCTATGGCGATTATTACTGGCTGACTTGAAAGAATGACACGCTGATGGATTAGGTACTAAATAATAACAATTTTTATGCATTTAATTATTAAGAAGCTTCAAACGAAGACAATTATAGATACGTAGGGATTTTAATGAGTGAAAGAGAGAAAATATCTTAATTTCCAGTTGGAAATCCTGTCTCTAGGTAACAGGCCCCAATTGACCAACCATATCTATTAATGACTTAAAGAAGTTAGTTGAGAAATACCGATCGAAAATGTTCGGCAGATTGATTAGTATTCCAATCTTTAAGGCTCATTTTCTTCTCGGCTACCCCAGAACGCAGGTAATGTTTCTAGTGTAGGTGCTAGCCTATAGGCGTGTAGGCTAGCCCGATCAGATTAGCAAGTAGGTATCACCTTAGACGTCAAACTTTAGTCGCTCGTAAGGAAAGTGAAATATTTACTTTAGTCACATAACTTTCATATAGAAACTGTACGTATTTAGCATGCCAGCATTGCCAGCACGTTACCGTGACTCACTGCAGTTGGCTCACAGACCAATTTATTGTTATTTAGTTTTGTACTAAACTGAAACCTGCCTTGTTGTTGGTCTAGTGGTCAATCGCTACTGGTGAGCACGAAGCCCTCAGGTTTATTCAATTAAAAAGTTTTTTTGGGTTTTTCCTGGAATTTCTCGGTAACAGTTCAGAGTTCGGACTTGGTGCCCGGTTGATGGCAATAGGCTATCCCCCTTTTCATCATCATTAGCCTTTTTAATGTTCCCACTGCTGGGACCCAGGCCTCCTCTCTGTGAGAGGGAATGGGCCGTAATCCACCACGCGGGCCCAGTGCGGGTTGGTGGATGTAACATGTCTTCTTTGTTTTTAGGACATGGTGGTTGCCTCACGATGTTTTCCTTCACCGTTTTGAGAGCAGTGGTGGTGAAATAATTTACACAAAGTTTAGCGCCTGCCAGGGTTTGAACCTATAACTTATAAGTCGCGGCCGATATCACTAGGCCACCACACCCACGCACATAAACATAGCTGGCGAAATGTGGGCGTACTTTTGGCGAAACTCTGCCTAACTCTTTGGGACATACAGGCGTGATGTTACGTTGTGAAAATAAACGAAATTGGACTCATGTCAAAGTTACGGCGCCAGGCGAGGCGAGCAAACAAAGGCACACTCGTACCATCCTATTCTCGAAGCCATTCAGGTAATTTACGACCCCCTGTAACTTCGTTATGGATAAAGTTAGAAGCCTGCATTTTCAGTGATTGAGAAAACATAATTTAACGGAGGGATACTCATTACATTAGAAGAACGCAATAATCTCGATCTTTTATTAAGGTACCTACTGAATAAATTAAGCGACTCGGTTTAACATTCGCTCTCACAACTTTTTGCGGTACAAGAACTGCGCCGCGAGACTTGTGTTTTTTTACAAGTTATGTTTTTGATGGGTAATAATAATGCTTACAGGAAATTATATTTTACAAGGTATATCTAACATCAATTAAATCGAAGGTGTATATGCATTGAAGAAAGGTTCATTCTTGGTTTCATCACTAGAAATATCACAATAAATTATGCTTCATGAGTTGAGCACGTCTATGACAAAGCCACACACACTCTACACTTCATTTGTCTTCATTAATTATGAAGCTAGCATAAGTACCTGACAACCAAACATTTATTAGCTGATCCTGACTCCCGAGGGCTTGCAGAGCTCTAGACAAGGTGTCATTCTATCAGCGATGGTGATGCTTGAAATGCCAAAATGTAAAGGATTGACGTGATCAAGTGACATTTCGATAGCGCTTGACATTCGCAAACAATAGACATTTTTCATCGCGATGCTTTCGTTTATAGAATGTCACTTGGCTAGAGCCTCACGATGAGCACAGTCGTGGCTCTCTAATGGTCTTACAAACTGGTGCAGTACCAGAACAGTCGGTAATCAGTTTATGGTGTTTCTTGCACGTTCTTCTCCGTGACAACTTTCTGTCTGACGGACTGCTTGATGGGTCAATTATAAAACGGTTTATATCACCCCGGAAAAGTGACCCGACAACAAGTAGAATTGACATTAATACCTTATGCAGTCACAAGTCGTTAGCAAGCACATCTTAGAGTATTTTAGCTGAACATAACACAACGTCTCGTCTGTATGTCTCGAAGGGTTGAGGTTTGAGTTGTCTTTATTTAGAAGAAAAGATAAATTACTTCACTTAGGTACATGAGAAATGATTATATAATTTAAATATACATTATTGATTTACGTACAGTTTTGGCAAAATGAAATGACCATATACAAAAATATTCCAAAAGTGTAGGGCAATCGAAAAAAAAATACACAACCAGAACGTAAACATAGAGCGCGTGCTACTAGAAGTGGTATGTAATGTACCTACTAAGGTGCGCTCGCTTTTTTAAGGATATGTAATTGTAAGTGTGCCGCAGGGTGGTGTCTGCCGGTGTGCCGCAGGGTGGTGTTTTATCTCCTCTCCTCTTCGCGCTCTTTATTAATGCTATCACTCAACGACTTTCTTCTTTCTACCACCTGTATGCTGATGATCTCCAGATTTACACCCAAGCCCCTCTTGGAGAGTTACGAGAAGCCATTGAGATGATTAATATGGACCTGGCTCGAATAGGTGACTGGAGTGCTGAGTTTGGGTTGAAGATTAATCCGACGAAGACTCAGGTGACTGTTGTTGGTAGTTCCCGGACTGTCCCTAGAAGTACGCGGGGTCAGGTAGGCCCTCCACCATTGCAAGCGCAGAGGTGGTACCTGACATTGAGGTTGGACTCGCGGTGGTCTATGTGGTGGTTGCAGAGGAGTGGCATGTTGTCTGCTCGGCTATGTGTGGGCCGAGCGTCATTCCTCGCGCGCAACAAGTGTCTGAAGTTACCGGCCCAAGGCAAAGGGCCACCTGGTGGTCAGACGCGGGGTTCGTGAGTAACCCTCAAGCAAGTGAGCTCCTGTGAGCGAGCTGCATCTCCGGCACTTTCCTGGATAGAAAGAAGAGGACTACCCGTTGGATTAGTTTTCCGGCAACCCAGCTGTAGGCATTGGGTAGATGCGATGATTTGTATTCGAGAGGTGAGCGTGCTTACAGCTCCGGGACCATTCTGGAGAAATGGGAGCCAGCTTCTCTGGCGTCCTTAACGGGGATTGAATCCGCTAGCACCAACTGCGCTGGTGCTGGTGCTTGCACTAGTGCTGGCGTGCTGGGGTGCGTGTGGTGAGCGGCTTTATTGCTCCGGTACCATTCTGGACAAATGGTAGTGAGTAATCACGGTGCAACTCACATTTTCTCTTGAGTACCAGGGGCGAGTGCTCTCGGAGGCGTGACCTACCGAAGATGGTCCCAGACACCTCGTAAGGGGTTGCCTGGTATAGTGTGCCGCTTTCCATAACGTAAGGTTGGTGAAGGAGGCCACTATAGGAAAACTCAGTAGGCAAATAGGGGTATGTCCCTAGAATTGATTGGTCGACGCTTCCCCAGGTTTCTTTCAACAACACTGTTATTCCTATAGCTAATACTGTGAAGAACTTGGGGATTTATATCGACGGCACCCTTGCCTGGACCAAACAACTGCAAGAAGTCAGTCGTAAACTGTTTGCTTCTGCAGGCTCCCTGAGACGTCTACGTAATTTTCTTCTCATCGCCACTAAAATTGCGATAGCACAATCTCTTCTTCTCCCTATCCTGGACTATGCTGATTCCAGCTATCTCGATCTAACCCAAGACCAATTGGACAAGCTTGAGCGACTTCAAAATCTCTGTTTCAGACTCATATTTGGCTTGCGCAAGTATGATCACGTTTCTGAATTTCGTACTAAGCTCAAATGGCTTTCTATTCGCCTTCGCCGGAATGCCCACATACTTTCTTTGCTTTATAACGTGCTATTTAATCCTTTTACTCCTTTTTATCTCAAAGAACGCTTTCAGTTCCTCTGTGACACCCATTCTAGGTCCTTGAGGACATCGGAGAATCTTAAATTAAATATTCGTATGCATTCCACTTCCTTTTTTGACAAATCTTTCACCATTCAAGCGGCTCGGTTGTGGAATGTATTACCAATTGAAATAAGACGTGCTCAAACACTGCCAACGTTTAAGAAAATGGTAAAAGAGCATTACCTGTCACTATAATTTTTATTCTTCTTCTTTCTCTGTTAGATATTTGATATGTATTAGTATATTATATAATATTGTATGTATGTATTGTATGTTATTATGTGTAAGTAATATTATTTAAGTATTTAATTTTTGTACACTGACAGCCCTAAATTCTTCTCCTATCGTACAGTCCATCCAAAGGTTGTCTGTAAGAGATTGCCCTGAGCGATAAGACCGCCTATTGTACACTTGTTTTTGTGAATGTTTTCCTGTACATATTTTGTGGTGTACAATAAAGTATATAATAAATAAATAAATAATAAATAAGTGTTTCTTAAATATTGACAAGGATTAAGCATTTTAAAGTTGTTTGGTAGTTTATTATACAATGCAGCAATGCCATAGTTGGTGCGTAGTGAGTAAAATTGTATGTCATTTGCATTTCTTAGCCTAATTTTGTGTATTTTATGTTTCTTTGTAAAATGGATTTGTGTGTAAATGTTTTTATTAAGTATTTTTCTTATTGTGATATATTTTTTGTGTTTGTGTACTGCAATCATAATGGAAAAGTGTCTTTATTAACTAGAGTGTGTTTCAATATTGGTTTTGGCCGCTGTGCCCCATTCTTCTGTTAGTTATATAGACAGTATTATATGTATTACCTATCTGTGCCTAGACCAAGTGAGGTTTTAAAAGAGTGTTTGTATATATTGTTACGCACTTGTCGTGGAAGACGTCGGACGAAACTCCGTAGGGCTCCTGTGAGCGAAATCAATTTAGATCTAACCCTTTCCATATGTGGCCTCCAGTTCAGGTGATTATCTAAAGTTAATCCGAGATTTTTCATGATCAACTTTTTTTAGATTAGGCAAAGGTGTTACCTACAGATCCACGCTTCGCCAAATTAGTTTAAATCGTGGAGGGTCGTGCCTATTGCCATAAACCGGCTTGTCATCAATCCTGTTGCTAGCTGCTACTGAGAAGTTGCAGATGGAAAACATAATAACGCCTTGCTGAGTAGTAGATAACGCTTGCGACATAATTATAAACCAACCAGGTAGTTATGTACTTGCATTACAATTACCTACATCATATTGTCGGTCAGTAGTAGGCCACCAGTCAGTCTCCACAACCCACTGACTGATTTCCATTCCCATCATACTAAAATAACAGATACCTAGTATCCACTGGAGACAGCTACTTATTAACCGTTACGTACCATCAGCTGTCTCTGGCTGCACTTCCGGCCGCCACCGGTCTGCGCCCGGAAGCTGTAATACTAGAGGGGCACGTGCGCCCGCGCAGGTGCGTTAGAAAGTAAAGGAACATCGCGGATCAGATGATTGTGGTGACTTTTTTGTGGTTTGTTTAGAACTCAGCTGTTTTCTGTGTTCCCTTTCAATAATGTTAGGCTACTTTACTAAAGAAATTCATAATAGGGTCATTAGCATAATTAGCCTGATATTTTCCCACTGCTGGGCCAAAGGCCTCCTCTGTCTGCCCTGTTGTCGATATTTTTGCTTCTATCTAGGATATGTATTGCAACTGGACGAGCGTCGTCTGTTGACAGTAAGGAGAAACCTCTTTATATGTATACAAATTGGCATAAGAGATCGTTTACGTTATCACGGTCGAGTGCGTTAAGAAACTCGGAACGAGCACGTTAGTTTCCTTAGACTTACTCTTATAATGGGTTTATTAGCAACCCTGAAGTTGTTCTTTATGGCTTTGTCAGGAAGTCTGGGTATCTCTTTCCCAAGGCAGTGACATTCTATGCAGCAATATATACAGATGAGAAAATATTGCTAAACATCATGCATTATTTGCAGCTAATCTTGAGATTTCGACAATCGCTATCTCTGATGGAAAGACATTTAGTCTCGAGCCTCTGTTCAAAATTCCCTATCTGATAGCATGGCTGATGACGACCGCTCCGGCGTGACTATGATTGCTACATACCGATCTGTTTCCGTCTGCGATTCGGTGTGCATTCGTTTCCTCGCGCCATCATTTTCACCTACCATTTGAGGTGTGTTGCGAATCGTTTGAGTGAAATGCAGGCGTATATCCGGCTTCGAATGCAGGCTTTTTTGCATTTACACGAAGAATATCTTGTGGGTACAAGACACCTCAATCAGAATCCTATTCTGGTCGAGACAAAGTAGTCGAGTAGGTATATCTACACTAATAATATTATAAAGAGGAAAGATTTGATTGTTTGTTATAAATAGATACACTCAAAAACTACTTAACCGATTTTAAAAATTATTTCACCTATGGAAAGCTACTTTTTTTCGGAGTGACATATGCTATTTTTACCCGACTGCCGAAGGAGGGTAATGTGTTTATCAGTCTATGTATGTATGTATGTAAGTATGTATGTTTGTTCCTATGTGGCGTTCTAGAGACCAAACGCGTTGGCCGATTTTGATGATTCTTACGTCAATCGTTGCGTCTTAACCCTGCGAGTGTCACTGGCTACATAAAAATTGGATAAGAAAACAATTCCGGATTTTGGGCGCTATTTTGTTGGTGGAAAAAATTTTTTTTTCTTCCATACCCATCTGGTGGGGTATCAAAATAAAGGGGTGATTTCAAAAATATATAACACTTATATGTTTAAATGTACCAAATAAAAAAAATAAAAAAGTTGTAAATAAATAATTAAAAAAATCATAAAACCCGACTGCTTAAAAAGCAAACTAAAAAGACGTAAACAAGAAGAAAATCATGCTGTGCAGTCGGAGGATACATCTGGTTTTGGTCAGCCAGCTCGCGAATATGTATCCTCCGACTGCACAGCATGATTTTCTTCTTGTTTACGTCTTTTTATTTTGCTTTTTAAGCAGTCGGGATTTTTATTTTTTTTTATTTAATCCCGAAAACGGGTCCTGTGGGGTGGACTACGGGAGCGAAGCTGCGGGGAAAAACTAGTCTGGAATATGAATGTAGGTACTCATCATCAGCTGTCCCCAACCACATTGGAGTCGGCTTCTATTATAACAGGATGCAGGTAACTACAAGTACCAATTGTACGTGAATTAACTGCCTATGTGCCTTCAGAACTCATAATCAAGTTAGTGGGTAACACGATACCCCTTTTCAAGACTGGGTTGTCAGACTTTCAGGTTTATCTTACAATGACAGCAGGTACTAAATGCTTAAAGAGCTTTCAGAATCATGAAGGGGTACCGATACGAAGTGGCTGGCCAGCAAATGCCACCCATCTATGAATCACCCTCAGCAAGCGTTGCTTCACCGTGCAAAAGCCACGATTTGAAAGATGATCTAGCTAGATGTTTAACAAATCATCGAAACATTTTTGTACTAGTAGTGCATATCACCTCGTACAACACCTAATAATGTAATCATATTTACTTGACACAATCCCATCGCTCATTCAAGTCACATGGTTACGTGTCACATTACGTTAACGTTACTTCGCGTTGCGTTCCCTCGCCTGTGATGGGGAGAAACGATAACCCTCCAAGTCTGTAACAACTAGGTGCTGGTAACGTAATCTTATTTGAATATTGCTAATTAACTTTACATAGTTAGAATACTAATTGAGGTGTGAAAGAAGTGTATGAGTCACTATGACACAATATCAAACTTCTCTGAGGGTCTTTTTGCTGCTGTGTTTCCTGCAAGAGCAGACGAATGCTAAGTGGTGGCCGGCTGGCCGGGCGGCTTGCCAAGCGTACCGTGAACCGATGACCCTAAGGTTGGTTGATGCAGCAGACGGAGGACCAGGTACTGTTCTGCCACGGAAGAGATGCCACGGGAAAAAGCTAATGAATGATACATGGATGGCTGTGACAATGGAGTACACATCTGGGGCCGTACTACGAAGTGCCAAAGTCTTATTCTGTTGTGAAAAGGGGATAGTACTATTTGTTTTGTATAGCTCCGTCTCTGTCACAGTGGAACCATGGTAGTTTTGACACGTCATGGTAAGATCCCTGATGTGGTGGCGCAGCTTCACTGAGTTCTGCTGCTTTAGAATCCAGGCACATAATATTATATGGAAGGTTGGAGTTAAATCCTAACTTTACCAGTTGAATGCCGTAAAAACCGAAACAATTAAAAAGCCATTATGTCTCGCGTGTAGTCGTGTGTAATCAACATAATATTCTCTACTGGTAATTGAAGAGGAGGAGAGGAGCTCGTGGCTAAATAATATCAGCGGCACGGGTCAATCATTGATGTATAATCTCTATAGTACTGTACCTCCTTATGTGTAGCTTGTCAATATGTCATGTGGAATAAACCCTTAATTATAGACAGGGGCTATCTTTTTACAACAATTTATTCCACATGAAAATACTAATTGAATCGCACTGAAAAACAGCAGGTAATATCATGGAAAAATATCTTCGTCCAGAGCGATTTGATGGCGATCCCACATCGGGGCAGCAACAAGAACTTTCGTCGCAGTGGAGACATTGGAAAAAGACATTTGAAAATTTTCTTGGATCGAGTGAAAAAAAGCCTTCAGATGCTACGAAACTAGATCTGTTAGTAAATTATATCTCACCAAGCACATTCAAATATATAGAACACTGCGAGAAATACTCAGAAGCTATTGAAACACTAGAAACGCTATTCTTAAAGCCAAAAAGTGAAATATTCGCCAGGTACCTATTATCAACGAGGAAACAGCAACAAACTGAAACCATTGATCAGTATATTCTGGCTTTACATTTGCTGAGCAAAGACTGCCAATTTAAAGACAACAAGGCTGCAGAGAATGAGAAGGAGTTCATCAGAGACGCTTTCATTGCCGGTATAACATCGCCGGATATACGGCAAAGACTCCTGGAAAATAAAACACTGAGCCTGGAAGAAGCGTGTAATCAGGCGAGAGCTTTAGAATCAGCAAAAATACAGACAGCGGGCTATGCATCACAGCCATCAGAAACATCTATATCCGCTGCAAGTGGCTCGAACCGAAGCTCAACTTCTATCCCGAATGATTGCTTTTTCTGTGGCAAATCTAGACATCCTCGTCGTTTTTGTCCAGCTGCCAACGCAACATGCCTCAAATGTGGCAAGAATGGACATTTTGCAAAAGTTTGCAAAGGCCAATCTAGAAACACATTATCAGTAACGACTCAGAAGGAAAATCATACATCTTCATGCATTAAATTGGCGTCAACTGGACTTCAGAAATGTACAATACCTATCTTTGTGAATGGAGTATCAGTAAAAGCACTGATAGACACTGGAAGCACTGCTAGTTTCATTGATAAGGAAGTCATCCGACAGTATGGGTTACAAACTAAACCGTGGCACCAAAATGTAACAATGGCGTCATCGGTTTTAAAAACAGAAATAAGAGAAGTCTGCTATGCTACTGTAAAAATTAACGACCATGATATAACTAATGTTCCGTTGCGGGTGATGAAGGATTTATGTACACAAGTCATACTGGGTCACGACATCCTCGAACATCATTCTGAGATGACGATAGAGTTCGGTGGATCTGAACCGCAACTCAGGGTCGCATGCAGTGCATTAAGTCAAGCTAATATACAACCAGTCAATTTATTTTCAAATTTATCCGCAGACTGCAGACCCATTGCAATCAAGTCTCGTAGACACACGCCAGATGACCAAGCATTTATTGAAAATGAAATAAAGAAACTGTTATTAGATGGAATCATAGAAGAGAGTGTTTCTCCATGGCGTTCTCAAGTACTTGTCACATCTGGCGCTCACCACAAAAAACGAATGTGCATAGATTACTCTCAAACTGTCAATAAATTCACTTACCTTGACGCCTATCCCCTGCCAAACATAGAAGAGTTGATTTTGAAAGTATCTAAGTTCAAAGTATTTAGTAAAATTGACTTACGATCAGCTTATCATCAAATACCTATAATCTCAATGAATAAGCCCATGACGGCGTTCGAAGCAGCAGGAAATCTGTACCAATTTTGTCGTATTCCTTTTGGAGTGACAAACGGAGTAGCTTGCTTTCAAAGAACCATTGATTCGATCCTGCGAGACTCTAACCTTATCGGTGTGTACTCATATTTAGACGATATCACTGTTTGTGGATCAGATCAGGTAGATCACGATAAGAAACTAAAAAAATTCATGGAGGTAGCAGAGAAATATAATCTTACTATTAATAAGAAAAAAAGTGAATTTTCGATAACGAACCTAAGCATACTGGGATATAACATTAATAATGGTGAGATTAAACCAGACAAAGACCGGTTGGCACCTCTACTAGAAATGCCGGTGCCCCAAGATTCAGCTACACTCAGACGTACTATTGGTCTTTTCTCACATTACTCGAAGTGGATACCTGATTTTTCGAATAAATTACGACCACTTATCGATGTAGAAAATTATCCACTAAACGATAGACAGATTGGTGCATTTCAGAATATCAAAGAAATCATATCAAAAGCTTCACTTTCTACAATTGATCCTAACGAATCATTCACTGTTGAAACAGACGCATCTGAACATTCTATAGCAGCATCTTTAACTCAAAACGGAAGACCTGTAGCATTTTTTGCACGAACGCTTAACGAAAGTGAACGAAAATATCCATCTATTGAAAAAGAAGCATGTGCTATTATTGAAAGCCTTAAGAAATGGAGACACTTCTTAATTGGACGGCAGTTTTATCTGTTAACTGATCAAAAATCTGTTGCGTATATGATGCAAGGACATGCTAGCAAGATAAAGAATGAAAAGATTCAAAGATGGCGTATGGAACTTGCAAACTTTACATTCGATATTAAATATAGGAGCGGTAAAGAAAATATTGTGGCTGATGCTCTGTCACGTACGAAAGCAACATGTGCCAGCATGATTGGAGACAATCTTATGAGATTACACGAATCTTTGTGTCATCCCGGAGTGACACGTCTTATACATTGGATTAGATGCAAGAATCTCCCTTATTCAGTAGAAGATGTAAAACGCATTGTAGCATCTTGCAGAGTATGTGCAGAAGAAAAACCGAGATTTACCAGGAATATATCCGGTATTTTGATAAAAGCAACTACGCCCTTCGAGCGATTGTCTCTAGATTTTAAGGGACCAATACCATCATCAACCGCAAATAAATATATTCTCACGGTGATAGATGAATATTCCAGGTTTCCATTCGCATATGCATGCAGAGACACAAGTGCCGACAGTGTCATCAGAAGTTTAACAGAACTATTCTCAATGTTTGGCATGCCATGTATGATACATACTGATCAGGGAACTGCATTTATGTCCAAAGATCTAAAAGATTTTCTTAATTCAAAAGGAATCGCGACCAGTCGCTCGGCGCCCTATAATCCTAGGTGTAACGGCCAAGTTGAGCGTTTGAATGGGACTCTATGGCAAACAATACGACTTGCATTAAAAACAAAGAACATGCGTGTAGAAATGTGGGAGAATGTGTTAACGCAGGCCTTACACAGCATTCGATCACTGCTTTGCACTGCAACTAATATGACTCCTCATGAGCGAATGTTTGTCCACCCCAGACGATCATCCTCGGGACAATCGCTGCCATCATGGTTCAGAGATGATAAAATTCTTCTAAAAAAACACGTTCGTAATAAGTACGATCCGCTTGTAGAGGAAGTAGAAATGGTTGAACCCTCTCCAATGAGCAGCAGGGTAAGGTTCACAAATGGACGAGAAATTATGGTGTCTAACAGACACTTGGCGCCTCGTGGTGAAGGTGCAGAAGTTGGTGTAATGTCTGATTCTGATGAAGAATTCCATGATACGGAAGATTTGCCGCTGACGCCTCCTCCGCCAGAACCTCCTCGGCATTCAGAAAGAAGCCGGCGTCCACCAGCTTATCTCCAAGACTACGAAACCTAAGGGGGGAAGAATGATGTATAATCTCTATAGTACTGTACCTCCTTATGTGTAGCTTGTCAATATGTCATGTGGAATAAACCCTTAATTATAGACAGGGGCTATCTTTTTACAACAATCATCAAGGTTAAGGAACGCTTGCCGAGGTCGGTCGGTGGATGGGTGACCATATATACCTTATTTTTCTATTTGTTAACGGAGGGAAACCTTCAAAACGCATTTGGATTTTTAGGGAAAAGACTAGGTAGTGTGGGATTTTTACCTCACGAAAAACACTCCGGTGATCACTCCGGCGCTCCGTGACTTCTCAAAAGACCACCCCGAAGCCTTCTCTGTGCACTCACAGAGACTGAAAAAGCACCCCCCTGAGCCTCGCTGTGCACGGCAGCACGTGATCACCGTGCCGCCATCTACCCTGGAGTCACTTGGTGGGCGGAGTCCCCAATCGTCCGACCTTCTTTTGATGCAGAGTCCTTAGTGCGAGTTTTTACTCACGCTCAATCGCGTTAACGTAAAAATCATTTTGTATTGAAACTGGATAAGTGCCGTCTGGTGACGGTAAGGAGAAACCACTTTTTTGTATACACTTTGACTTATGAGATCGTTTACGATATCACGAGTGAGCGTGAGTAAAAACTCGCACTAAGGCCTCAGGCCACCGGTTGAGCGCGTGCCGCCTCAGCTTTATTTATTATATATTCTTTATTGTACACCATAAAAAATACATACAGAACAAACGTTTTCAAGCATAGTGTACAATGGGCGTTCTTATCGCACAGGGCAATCTCTTACAGACAACCTCTACCTTACTGATCATATTTACCTTTAAAGTGAGATTTTTCCGTGCCTTGGAAAGCGCGTTAAGCCGTTGGTCCCGGCTGTCATTTGAAGATCGTTCCCAGTCGTCACGTAGTCAGAAGCCTAAGATCTGGCACTAGTCTTGCCAAGGAGTATCGTCTTACCCAGTTACTGGGTTGTGGAGGTCAGATAGGCAGTCGCTCCATGTAGAATACTGGTACTCAGCTGAATCCGGTTAGACTGGAAGCCAATCCCAACAAAGTTGGACAAAGGCTAGGCAAATTAATTCTCTGCTGGTTATTGGTTTTAAGATTAGCCCAAACATAGTCAACTCTGTACCACAAGTGTGTTGCTAGGTGAAGGGTAAGGAGCCTTAGGGTCTTAACCGCTAGGCATGTGTGAGGCGATTAGAACATTCTTATTTAAGAATCGGCCCGTACCGTAAGGTGTAAGCCCGGCCTTAGCCGATAACTGTTTGCCAGACATTGAATCAATATAAACATTATTATTACGCAATAAGACGTCGACCTCTATGTAGGTAGAATATAATATAATAGTCATACTGCATCATCCTGATACATAGGAGTATGTACAAAGTAGTTACATAGTAGGTACGTTCAACGTTGCGTAAGGCACGCAACGAGCTTATCGAAAGTATCAATAAAACAACAACCACTTGTAGTATTACTTACATGTTTATTTTAAAGAATAATAATAATAAATAACGATATAACCCAACGCAGTATCTCTACGCGCGCTTCAATGATCCCTAGGTCTGTGCCGGTAGATTTTACTTTGCCGCAACATGCCTAAGATGAGGGGCCAGACTAAGAGAGATACAATCCGCAGGGTAGCTTTGTGTCGAGCTGGTAGGCAGTGGCGACCCCACGGACCTGATATCCAGGGAGAAGACTTGTTCCTCATCTCCAGCTTGCCCTTTATTGGCCGGTCGGAGTGAACACTGACATACGTGCTCGCAGGAAGAAAGTTAACCCAGTAAGATGCTGGTAGGGATCTTGACCGTACTTCCGGGATAGTCCTGATAGCCGTGGCATACCTCTCCACTCCTCAAGCACCTCCGGATATGTTGCCCTCTTGGCGCTTCGTTACTAAAGTGCAAGCGACCCTTTATGGGGGCCCATTAATTGAGTGTGCCAGTCACCCTCTGCCATTTTATAGCCGTGTATTTCAACAGTGGTAAGGCAGGGGTCAGTAGTTCTGGGGTGCGGGTCAGGTAACCTCCACGTTGGCCTAGTTGGTTGCTGGTCTCTTTCGGATACGTCCGGGGGGAAGAGCAACTCGCTGGGCTGGTGCACCCCGGGCACCGTCAATAACTTCCCATTCGTGGGTTCTTGTTGGCGGTGGCGAATACCTGACAGGGGGGGGGATGTCGCTCTGGTTGTTCCCCTGATTAGCAGGGGACACTCCAGACGCGACACAGGGGTTGGGCTGGGGTTGGATAAGTTAGGTTGGGTAGGCTAGTTTGGGTAGGTAGTTTAGCTAGGTTGGGTAGGTAGGAGGTGATGGCTTGTCGTTGCCGACCCTCCTTTGGCGTGGGATGGTCGGCAGGGACAAGTCGGTGGAAGGAGGGGGCGGCGGAGCGTCGGTCTCGACGCGCCGCCGCACACGCGGAGGGCGGCATCTGGCCTTCGCGGGCCAGATGCTGCTACGCGGGGACCATTATGGTCAGGAGCGGTGGAGGGCACGGCGCAGCACACCGTCTAGGTGTGCCCAGCGGGGGCGTAGCTGCGCCATGCCCTGAGGAGTTGTCGGGCGGGACCTCTCGCTTCCCGGTGTGGTGAATTCCATGCTGGGGGGTGGGGGGTCCTGGGCGGCGGATGCCCCCCTTTTGCGAGGACGCCATGTCGCAAAAGGGGGTAGCGGAGAGGGGGTGGAAGGGGGCGGTCGTATGATCGTTTCCTCCCACCTCCTGGTGGTGACTAGCGGGCGACGGGCGTGGGGGCCGCCTTAGCCTGCATTGCACTAGTCACCACCCTTGCGGGCGGGAATGGCCGAGCACTCGCGGTCATTCCCGGGCCCCTCCACTGAGGGAGGGGCGTGAAGGGCCTGCCCTAAAAGGCGGGCGGTCGTCGGCGGAGGACTGGACGTAAAGGCTATGCCGGATTCCCAGTCCTCCTCCATTCAGACGATGCCGGAGTGCCGCTGGGTTATTTTAGTGGGTATACCGGGCTGGGGGGCCCGGGGAGTCCCACATAGCCCCCCATTCCCCCAATGGGTGGGTATGCGTAATGCATTTTTTCCCAGCGAGAACAAAAAAAAAAAAAAAAAAAAAAAAAAAGGGTTCAGTAGTTCTCCTCTAGTTTTAGATCAATCGATCCACTAAACCTACCAATGCTTTTTATCTCCATATTTTGCAATAGTCCTGCACCAACCGGGAATTGCCCTTGGGTGCACTTGCGCAGTGGATACAGGGATAATCGTCGGTTGGTGTTACATTTCCTAATACATGGCTAACAAGTTAGTATGTACGATATGTTGCCCCCTTGGCGCTACGTCACTAAAGTGCTAGCGACTGTTTATAGGGGATCCATTAATTGATTGTGCAAGTCATCCCGTGCCATTTTATAGCAGTGTACATCAACAGTGGTCAGGTAGGGGCCAATAGTCCGTCTATAGTTTTAAACATGAAGGGTAAGTTGCAAATTAAGGATCTAAGCCTTTTTGAGGTAAATATAACCCTAAGCTGTCAGAATATAATAATAGAATACAAAACACATTTATTCGACACAGACACACTACAACGCAACAAAATAAACACACACACAACAAATTAAATTAAAATGAAAATCACAACAAGTAAAAGAAATTACAATCATTGATGATGATGTGATGTACCTGGCAGATTTTGAATTATATCAACACCCATCTCCCCACACGGACACGTGCAGCATCTTTCAGCTGAAATTGTAGTGAAGATGAATAATTCTTCTCCATTCGACAGTTTCATATCAGCTGTACTATTAGAATTAATATTTGTTTCGGGATATTTACCATGTATATTTTGTTTTTGGTATATCGAGCTCTCAACCAAAAACAAAATATACATGGTAAATATCCCGAAACAAATATTAATTCTAATGATTGTGACCATGTCAGCTTAAAAACTTATATAGCTGTACTATTCTCTACCAAGATCTGATCACGAGCTTTTTTTTTTCATAAATCGAGGCTTTGAGCTCTTCTATCGCGCTGTTTTCGTCGTCAATCACTGACGGCAGTATTATATTATCTTTGCTGACGGTGTGACACACGGTGGTTGTTGTTCTGAACTCTATTCAACCTAGCTGTCGACGAGCAGTCTCTTCGTCCATCTGGTAAGGAGACTGTCAAACAGTTAAGATCCATATCTACTGTGATATCAAGTATCCACTCCGTAGGTCTTCTTGATGAAATCAGCAGCTTTCTCGGCGATCATGATGACAGGCGCATTGGTGTTCCCGCGGATGACGCTGGGCATGACGCTGGCGTCCGCCACGCGCAGCCCCGCCACGCCGCGCACGCGCAGCCGCGCGTCCAGCACGCCGCCCAGCCGCGCCGTGCCCACCGCGTGCCACGCCGACATCGCCAGCGCGCGCACCTCGCACCGTATCCCCTCGTCTTCCTCCAAACCCTTGCAGCCCTCGGGAGTCAAGTCCACTACGTGAGCACCTTTCTGCTTAAAGTACGTCGTATTAGCCACCGACAGAGCCCTCTTAACAACTTCAGGATACTGCTGCATGTCAGCATCATTACTAAAAGTGCCCGAGTGTATCTCAGGGTTGCGCAGCGGGTCCGTGGAGGCCAGCGTGACGTAGCCGCGTGACTGCGGCTTCAGCAGCACCACGCCCAGCGCTATCAGCTCGTGCTGCTCATTTGCCTGCGACAACTTCGCACAATCTTTCGCCGTGTACCCCATGACTCGCATGTTATCAGTTATAAGTCCTTGAGGTATGCACGTTGGATAAATCGCGAAATAGGGTACTTGAGGGTCTTTGTCCTTTTGAGGCAAATAAATACCTACGCTGTCGGAATAGGACAGGGAGCCGGCGCCATCGTTGACATAGTTGATCACATCGAAGTAGAGATCTGTTTCACTTCGCGGACAAGTCCCGTTTGCCGCAGCTAAGTAATACAGCGCCATGACGTGGTCGGTCAGACCCTCACCTACTGGCAGGTCTTGTACCACATCAATACCCAACTCGTCGAGGCGAGCCTTCGGCCCGATGCCGGACAGCATCAGCAACTTGGGTGTGTTGAATGTTCCCGCTGATACAATGACCTCCTTATTGGCGAAAAAGAACCATTCGTCTCCATTCAACCGAGCCTTGACACCGACAGCTGTGCTGTTCTCTATCAAGAGCTTCGTCACAAGCGTGTCTCTCAACACTCGTAGATTGTTGTTTTGTACTTTACTCAACATAGCAGTCAACGAGCTGTGTCTTCGTCCGGCTCTAATGGTGTGCGAGAACTTGCCGGCTCCCATCTTGTGAGGGTACGTCATGTCGTCAACTATGTGGAAACCTAGCTCTTCAAAGGCTTTCAGTAGCTTGGTGTTGGGGCTGTCCCGTACCTCGGGGCTCGACACTTCGATGTCTCCGTTCGTTCCGTGGTACTGCATGAGCTCGCTGTTTCTAAGGATGTTGCGGTCAGTCATGTGCTCGGTCTTTTTGAAGTAGGGAAGCACATCAGTCCAGTTCCAACCGGGCGCGAGCTCCGCCCACTCGTGGTAGTCCGTGGGGTGTCCGCGCGCGTACACCATGTCGTTGAGGCTGCCGCTGCCACCGAGCATCTTGCCGCGCGGCTGCTTCTCGCGACCATCCACCAGCGACTGGCTCGTTTCACCGTTGTTAACGGTTGTGAAGTTCCAATCATAACGCGAACCTTTGAAAACATCGCGGAAGCCTGGTACCTGAAAATAGTTTAGAGGTTATCATTACTTATTCTAGAATGACCATCAAAAATGATAAAATTAGTACGACAAATAACCTCCAAGTGGTAATTTACTAGCAAAATCCAACGTATGACCATCGATTTACAAACAATTTAAGGGGTTTTAAATTCTATTCGGTGAAGAATGACCACTATACCAACGAGGCAGTCAAGTAGTTAAGAGGACTCACTACGCTCTCCAGGGGCGGGTCGGGGCCTGCCTCCAGCAGCAGTACGCTGAAGCTCGCCTCCCCGGCCAGGCGCGCTGCCAGCGCCGCACCGCCCGTGCCGCCGCCAACCACAATGAAGTCAAACCTCGATCCATCTGCATATCATTCATACTATTTGCAGAAGTATATAATATCTCATGGACCAAGTGTTTATTAAGGCACTATGTATCTATAATGTCCGAGCAATATGCATCAAATCGGGCAAATGAATACTGAATTTTCATAATTGAACACATTGTTTGGTCATTATAAATAATGCCGTATTAATCAATTGATCCATAACATATATATGTCGCAGGTAAATGAGGATACCACGGATTGCACGAAATCCCGAGAGATACCACGAAATCACGGTAGATGTCGAATGATCTTGTTTATTACGTCTTCTTACTACATATTATGTTTAGTGGTTTAGTGATATGACAAAATGCTAACATAAAGTAAACTAAACTAAATCTAGTAAAATGTCAACCTGTACATATAATTTGTGGTTATACAACAGGAGATTAAGGCTATGTGTCTAAAGAGATGTTTCTTGTGTTCTAAAGAAAGTCTGCAACACAAGAAAGAAATTAATATATAAGAATCAAGTGAAATATACAGAAAATATCAAATCTGCTTCTTTAATTAAATGTTGTTATGTTAAAGTCAATGATACTGTTTTGATTGACCTTCCAAAAGTTTATCGAGGACCGTTAGACTTCAAAAATATTTTAGGCATAGCAATGGAAAAAATAATTTTATAAAGTTGGGACAAGACTCAGATAAAACTAGATACCTAGATAGCTAAATAGAAACCAATCGTGTGGGGTATCAAGATAAAGGTTTTTAAGAGGTAATTTAAAAAAATATATATCGGAGGAAGGTATACGATTAATTATAAGAGTTAACAGAGGCGATTAGGAAAATTATTTCTATGATGAGAAGTTACAGTTATATCCCGAAAAATTGCACGGTTTCCTGGGTGCGGAACCACGGGAACAGCTTTTTACTTAAATATGAGTTAGTACCCTATTTTGTTAGTTATGTATAAAATAGATACTTTATGATGGCGTCACAATCATTTAAAATGTTAATTTTCTTAAGTTGAAATACTGAACGTATAAGTTAATTAAGGCTAAGGCTAATAAAGTGCCCCCGAATAGAATAGGTATTCACATGACAGAGTGTCAAACCTAGTTTACCTGAAAATAGGTAAATAATTTAAGTTCGCCTACACAATTACTCTTAGCAATCATTGCAGACACAAATAAATTTTTACTTGATTCACTAGGCGTTACTTAAAATATAGGTTTATTTTCCTTATTACAGGGTTAAATAAATAATAGGGTGAATATGTAGGGAAGACGCCCCGTAATTACACAGCCTACATTTTTATACGCAAAATTGTAGTCGGGCGCAGATCTCACTCAGGGGAGCAAATAGGCAAGTACTCGAGGGAGTTCTTCTTGTGATCGTATTCATAAATAAAGTGAAAACTAAATTGACTCAAAATTTTAGCATTCTTGTAACCACAAATGTTTATAACATTATACATACTTTATTTTAAAAGTGATTTTACAAAAGAATAAACAATCTGCGAGAGCGAGCGATGCGAAATAATACGTAAAACGGTTACTTTATAAAGCATACTCCTTAGTAATGGCTAGGTTAAAAGGTTTGTAAAATATACATATTTATTGTTGATTTACGTACATTATTTGTGAAACATGGTTTTTAAGTATGACTAATACTTTTGCTTTAAAATAATGATTGACAACACGATATTTTTTCGCATGTTTTGCATACTCCTCCAAAACATCTTGTATGTTTATAAACATATTTAAACAAAAAAAATGATGGTTAGAATTCATAGGATATGTAAATCAAAGAGCAGTGGTGGCCCAGTGGTATCGGCCGCGACTTTCAAGTTGTAGGTCGTGGGTTCGAACCCAGGCAGGCGCTATACATATAAATTATTTCATCACCACTGCTCTCAAAAACGGTGAAGGAAAACATCGTGAGGAAACCGGCATGTCCTAGAACTAAAAATTCGAAGACATGTGAAATCCACCAACCCGCACTGGGCCCACGTGGTGGATTATGGCTCATCCCCTCTCACAGAGAGGAGGCCTGTGTCCCAGCAGTGAGAAAATTAACAGGCTGATGATGATGTAAATCAAAAAACATTTTATAAACAAAACTGACCAAAAGTAGGCCCGATATTGATATTCTGGCTCCGAGCGGGCGCACGGCCAAAGAATATATACGCTTCAAAAATATTCAGTAAAACTATAGAATAAAGAAACGGCGTATTAGTAAAATTCAATAAAGTAGGCGTGCATAAAGTATTTTATCAACACCGTCATTTTCAACACCTATGTTTTTAGCGTTATAGGAACCTAGGCATCATGCAGCGGCTTCGTGGTGAGTGCTAACGCGTGCCCATGTTCACCGCCATAAGCGGCACAGGAGGACACCGTGGAGTTTTAGTGGGTTAGAGTCCCACACAACTGAGATATCTCCCCTCCTCCTCTCCTCTCTGTGTTTTTTTTATAGTTTAGTATACTACTAAGAGATAGAAGAAAAATATGCATCACAGGTCTGGATCTAACCCAAGACCTTACCTAGGGAGCTAGAAACATTTATAATTCATCATTTTATAATTGCAAAAATTAATCATCAATTATACTTCTGATGGAAATGAAAAAAAATTATTGACATTTCAGTGTTTTACTTTGCAAGTCGGATAACTTCTTTTGTGAGAAAGTATTTATTTTTTATTTTTAGTTTTGGTACCTCATATTTCCATTAAAACCATTTATAGCCAGAGTATCTAAATTTCATGACGATTCCAAGAAGCCCAAGACTAAGATACATTGTTTAATTCCAGAGTTCCTGTGCCTACATTCCAACTTCATCATCAGATTAGTTCGATGGTACCATTTGCATCAGTACCATTTATTTATAGGTATAGTTGCTAAACTATTCGAGATATCTTGTATCCTTGATATACTTATTATTGAGGAGTTCCAGTAGCCATTTGTTGTCTTTTTATTAGTTCTACTTCACCAAATGACGATTTTTGTATGCAAATGCTTGCCATGTTGAAAATAATACCAAAATCACCATATGTACTCGTATGCCTATAATATTTGAGAAGTGCCTACGATTTCCACGGGATTGTCAGATTCTGTCTTGGTGAAATTGGAACCCCCTCTAGAGTATATCCTATCTAACAAACACAATTTTAAAAATCGGTCCTCAATTGACGGCTTAATCGAAGAACTTATTTAAAATAAAATACATACAGTAGAACATAGAACCGCCTACTTTTAGTGAAGTTGGTTAAAAAAAATACAATTCCTGATCGGAAAACCAGTAATAGCTCTATGCCAGACCTGGAAATTGAACGCGCTGAGTCACAAGACTAAACGAACGAGGTAGTAAAAATCTACAAAAATACAATAGTTGAATGAATACTTACTGTTGATATTAGCATGCTCGGGGTAGGGGTCCAGCAGACATTGCGTGGCTGCGAAGAATTGCAGCACAGCAGCAAGCGACGTGTTCGCCGGGGCGGCGCTGGGGCTGGTGCATCCACCTATCATTTTGCCTGGAAATAACAAGACATAATAGTTATCTTGGTCTAAGTTTAGTGATTTATCTAGAATTTATTGTATACCAAGAACAACGTTTAATACAAAATGAAAATAAAATAAAGTTCATGTACAAAAGGGAGCCTAACTCAAAGTTGAGTTTTGCCAAGAAAATCTTTGAGAGATGGAAAGAGATCACAAAAGAGGATAAGATCAAGTTTATTATATTTTATCTAGGTATATCGTATTTTATTTCATAAGGACGTCTGTACGGGTGGTAGGCGTTACAGGTACCCAGTTCTACCCAGTCTAACTAAACCATTATCTTCCTATAACATCATGATCATCGTTCTCTAAAAATGTAGTGAACTGACGGTGTTCGAAAATACTTAACAACAAAGAAATGACGACGTGGAAACATACTTGACGATATACAAATGACAGTGTGGAACGCACAATGGTCCACTTGAAGGACTAAGTGCGGAAACCAAACCCCATAACATAGAACATAGAACATAGACAGTGTGGAAAAATACTTAAAGATATAGAAATGACGGTGTGGAAAAATACTTAAAGATATAGAAATGTCGGTGTGGAAAAATTCTTAACAATATAGAAATTACGGTGTGGTAAATTTCTTAACGATATAGAAATTACGGTGTGGAAAAAATCTTAACGATATAGAAATGTCGGTGTGGAAAAATTCTTAACAATATAGAAATTACGGTGTGGTAAATTTCTTAACGATATAGAAATTACGGTGTGGAAAAAATCTTAACGATATAGAAATGTCAGTGTGGAAAAATTCTTAACAATATAGAAATTACGGTGTGGTAAATTTCTTAACGATATAGAAATTACTGTGTGGAAAAAATCTTAACGATATAGAAATGTCGGTGTGGAAAAATTATTAAGGATATAGAAATGACGGTGTGGAAAATTTCTTAACGATATACGATATAGAAATTACGGTGAGGAAAAATTCTTAACGATATAGTAATGACGGTGTGGAAAATTCTTAACGATATAGAAATGACGGTGTGGAAAACATTCTTAACGATATAGAAATGACCGTGTGGTAAATTCTTATTGATATAGAAATGACGGTGTGGAAAAAAATACTTAACTATATAGAAATGACGATGTGGAAAAATACTTAACGATAAAGAAATGGCGATATGGAAAAATACTTACCGATATAGAAAAAACGGTGTAGAAAAACACTTTACGACATATAAATTACGGTGTGGAAAAATCTTAACGATATAGAAATGTCGTTGTGGAAAAATTCTTAAGGATATAGCAATGACGGTGTGGAAAATTTCTTAACGATATAGAAATTACGTTGTGGAAAGATTCTTAACGATATAGTAATGGCGGTGTGGAAAGATTCTTAATGATATAGTAATGGCGGTGTGGAAAAATTCTTAAGGATATAGCAATGACGGTGTGGAAAATTTCTTAACGATATAGAAATTACGTTGTGGAAAGATTCTTAACGATATAGTAATGGCGGTGTGGAAAGATTCTTAATGATATAGTAATGGCGGTGTGGAAAAATTCTTAAGGATATAGCAATGACGGTGTGGAAAATTTCGTAACGATATAGAAATTACGTTGTGGAAAGATTCTTAACGATATAGTAATGGCGGTGTGGAAAAATTCTTAACGATATAGAAATAACGATGATTCAATATTACCTTAAATACCTATCTATTTGCTTCCCTGAGGCAAATCTTGATCCGCTCCTGACTACAATTTTTCAAATTCAATCTTTATGTTAATCGTATTTTTATTTTAACACTTCATTCTTGAGCAATTTTAACATTTGTCAACGCACCTACCTACTTACCCGCGACGGATGACACGAACATTTTTTTTTTTTTATTATGGCTAGGCTCGCGCTTGACCACTATCTCAACTGATGATAAGCGATGATGTGGTCGACGGTGTAACATGAAAACGAACAAAATTAATCGCATTTTTTGTAGGTTATCTAAACCTGGCATGTCGTAAGTTGTTAAGCAGACAGGTACCTAATTATAATATTGTGAACTTAGGATAAACATACATAATACGTAATAATTAAAGTCTGCTTTTGTCATTTGTAAATGTTTAAACGTACCTGTTCACCTAATTCGGTGAGATAAGGTCGCCGGTCGATGCCCTACACCTTGAACAAACGGTACCAATTAAGTTAATTAAATTATTGTTAGCACATAAAAAGAGATTAAGATGTCAACAACTGATACTTCATTAAAAATTTAAATTGCTCTCACAAACCAACGTAACACGACTCCTATGAGCGTATTGAATGTCTTTTTGTTTAATAGGTACCTAGTTAATTTTGCACGTGCGTTCTCAGCACCGAGTCAGACACAGACCTTGGGTTCAATAGTCATACATAATATTAGTTATAGATTAGATTATAAAATTTGTGGTGGATTAGATTTACAATTAATTAGTTATAATAATTGCTTATTCGACTTAAACGATATAGATGTTAAGTAACTTTATTATAGGTAAGTACCTATCTATAGGTTAAGATAAGTCAAAGTCTGAACAATTACAATATTGCGTCCAATGCGTTTACCGCATTGGACGCAATATTGTAATTATAAATGTTATGAAGTTGAAATAAATAAATAATTAAGTAAAACTATGTGTCCTTTAATTTTGTGAATTGGTCAATAAGTTTACGTTTTCATAATGTTTAGTGTTATTTTAGAGATTCGGTTAAACGAGGTATCACCAACTATCCACTAGTGAGAGATTCCCATCTCTCTGTGACTGATTTGCAAGCTGTTCCTAGCACTGGACAAAGGGTACTGTCTTGGGCATCACCATAATCATAGCTAAAACGCAAAATATAAATGCTGTGTCTAAGGGTTAGGACCTCAGAATATCATAAAATAGCTGATTGGAATGATAGTTTTTTTTCCGTCAGGTATATTAATAAAATATATTGGACACGTAGATATTTTATTGCAATAAAAAATAAACCTTATATTTGTATTATCTCACTGAAGGTATTATATAGATTTTGTTTTCGTGCTATTGGACACATGCAGCCTGTGGACACTACAAAATTTAGGAGGGGCTACTACTTAAATGTACCTATTTATTATTTTATTTTAATAAAATGTATCTTTCTGACGGACTGACTGGAAATTGCCTTTAAATGGTTGGAATAAATGATCCAAAAACAGATCCGTAAAATAACGTGCAATCAGACATACCTTTATCTAATATTATTTAGTTAAAAAAAAGCTATGGTGCAATACTCACTTTGATTCACTTAATTTTATCTTTCAACTGGTATTTAGCACATTGTACACCGCCAGTCCGGTAGGTACTGAGGGTTAGCTATATCTGCTAAGTGTGACCCGCAAACTCCAGGGTTCTTCTTTTATACTGACGGATCTATTGCAAATTCAAATCACTCAACCCGTTTCTTAACTCCGCCCTTAAGACGACTCACTGACCCGTTTCTTTAAACTAAGCTTACGACAAGTTCTTCAAGCTCAATTCAATATTAGGTACCCACATATTATTAAAGTGATTATTAATTATTGAAAAGTAGGTGAACCGTTTTTTTTTTACGAAACAATTTAGATTACATATTTTGAAGGTAGTGGTTGATCGATGCGACTGGTAGGAATCGAATGTAATGGTTTAATTTCACTGTGTTATTTATTTAAGTATCTTGTATCATCACGTAACGCATCATGCCAATGACTTATAATTACGTTTACGACTTATCTTATTTTATCTTTACTTATCTTGTGGAACGAGTGGACAGCAGACGTGCTTTTTTCGAAACCACATTATCTCTCAGTATCTTGACTGGTTGAAAAGATCTCTTATGGTAACTCTTGACCCTAGCTATGATGCCCGTACAGCACGTTTTTGTAGGACAAATCTTACTAATATTTATCTGTGCTAATAGTAAAAATGCGAAAGGTTGGATGTATGTGTGTTTGTAACTCAATCACGCCAGAACGGCTGAAAGGATCTGGATGATTTTGATGGCATTTGGCACAGAGTCGGAATAGCTCATAAGACCGAACAAATCGACCGACATGCGAGATGAAAGACGCGATGTGGATTTCCGTTTTGTGTGATTGACCGATTTGGTCGCCTGGATAGAGTTTAAACTCTTTGCGCACTTATACGGCTGCTGGTATAATGTTCCCTTGGGTAGATAAAACAATTTTCATGCGGGTGAAGCCGCTAGCAGAAGCTACAGCTATTTAATATATTTGAGCCGACTTCCCAAAAAGGAGGAGGTTCTATGAACGACTGCTTGTTTTTTTTTTTCTCCGTTTAGTACCCGAAGGGGTCCAAACGGAGCTCTACTGCTGTCACTCACGTGTCCATCGGCTGTCACACAGGTTTACAGCCAAACGGTTAGAGCTACAGACTTCAAATATACAGTACTAGCGGACGCCTCGCGGTTTCACCCGTGTATTTCCCGTTCCCGTAGGAATACCTACAGGGATAAAAAGTAGTCTATGTCACCCGGGGATAGTGTAGCTTCCCAACGGTGAACGAATTTTTGAAATCGGTCCAGTAGTTTTTAAGTGTATTCGTTACATACAAAAAATACAAATCTTTCCTCTTTATAATATTTTATATATAGTATAGATAAGCTAAGCTCTTGTGGATCCAAAGCCATACAAATTGTCAAAAAGAAAATGTTTTAAAGGAGGGCTCCCATACAGGAAAAGGGCGGCGCGAGAAAAAAGGTTGTCCTACCCCATCGAGGGGTTAACCCCTTGTATGCAGAGACACAATGGAAAAGCCATTTATTTATTTTATACTTTATTGTACACCACAAAAAACATACAGGACAATTGTTCAAATATACAAGTGTACAATGGGCGGTCTCATAGCACTAGACAACCTTACACACAACCAACCACAACCTTTCCAGCCATTGTGTCTCGCGTAGATCTGCGTTGAGTTCCGGCATACTAGCCTGTTCCATCATCGGACAACAAGACGTACGGCGATGCGTCATCGGTACATGGTGGACATCCCACCCATACGCACCAAACATTTTGGGAATACTTTTATTATGCGTACAGCAAAAGAGTGGAATTCTCTGCCGGAGTCTGTTTTTCCTGATATATACAACCTGGGGGAATAGGTTTCTTGGTGCTTCATATTCGACCACATCATCGCTTATCATCAGTTGAGGTAGTAGTCAAGCGCAAGCCTATTAATCTATACCAATATTATAAAGAGGAAAGATTTTTTTGTTTGTTTGTTTGTTTGTACCGAATAGGCTCCAAAACTACTGGACCGATTTCAAAAATTCTTTCACCGTTGGGAAGCAACTCTATCCCCGGGTGACATAGGCTACTTTTTATCCCTGTATTCCCACGGGAACGGGAACTACGCGGGTGAAACCGCGAGCCGTCCTCTAGTATAATATATTATTTAAATAAAATAAGTTCCCATTGTGTTCCCGTTTATGACGTATATTTTCTAACAAATACCAATATATTGATAAATCAGATTTTTCTTTAAAACTGCCACATTTTTCCAACTTGATTTTGCGGTTTGGTAAGGAACCCTAAATGTGCGGAGTCCGACACGTACTTAGCCCATTTTTTATGAATGTTCACCGATTTATCAGTCAATCGTGGATCGATTTAAAAAAAAAAAAAAAAAAATTGAAAGAGTATTTATAATACTTACTCTGGAGGTGGTCCCATTGTCACCAACTCAAAATCTGATGATGGGATATAGCAATTTTGGTATTTTCATCAACATGTCAAGCATTTTCAATGAGAAAGCATTTGGTGAAGAGGTAGGCACTGGAACTCCGTAATAAAACAAAAATAGTCTTATTTAGGCTTATTAGAATTGTCACGAGAGTTACTTTGGCTATAAGCAAATGATTTACATGTTAATATGAGGTACCAAAAGAAAAAAGAGAAAAATAAATAAACCAACTTCCAAAGAAAAACACTCCAAAATGAAGAATAACTTTCTTTTCGGCAGTCGGTTTATTGTATTTGGTTTAAAAAAAAATTATGTCTGCTCCGTAGGACATACTTGGAAATAACTGAAATAAACTAACCAAGCTGATTCAATTCAAGTCAGTGTATTGTCTGATAGAACTCTCGTGTCGGCGTAGGCGACAGAGCTACTAGTCGGTCTACAGTTGCCAGCACATTCAAGTTTGAAATTTCAATCTTATTGCCATTTCTCGGATCTGAAATAAAATCTAACAAAATTAGCGTAATTAGTTTTCCTAAGTAACAATTTTTGAAACTGTAAGTATATAATGCTGTATTAGGTACCTATACTGAAAATATCAAAAAAATTGTTGTTTCACTTTAAGGACAACAACACGTATAATCAACGAAATATTGTTTTTAAAGCAGTTTAATAATAAAAATATTATTTATTAAATAATTTAATGACACACTTAATTTATAACTAAGAAAAAAAATTCACACTAAATGAACTTGATAACACAATGGAAGTGTTCGTGGGCCCCAAACTAGGCACAGCCTGTTATCTTAGTGGCCCAGGATTCAGAAATGGCAGATTGAATGTTCTTCGTGACACAGCATGTTATGTTGTACAACTAATGTTACAAATTGTACAACACAAACATTAGAAATAAAATAATGAAAAAGTAAGTACATTAAAATTATAATAAGATAAACAGTATGAAACTAAATAAATTAACATTAAATATTTTCTTGAAATGAATCACAAGTTCACAACAGAAACATAATATATACTTCTGACTTATTATCTCAGCAATCTCTGATACTTAATATAAATAAACTTTTAATCATAGATGATTTAGAACTCAAACATAACCCATCAAAATAAAATCAACGATATACAGGGGGGTAATACACTATCATAAATGTATTATCTATCATAAATGTACTTACCGACATAAATCGTACATCAGCACTATAGAATATTTTTAGATTGAGTTAATATATTATGAGCAGCTTGCACTCGCGTAAGGCGTGACGATTGGTACACTGTTTGTGATTAGTATGGCATTACTCCTATTTAAACTTATGGAGAAAAGTGACCTTCATGAGTGTCGAAATCACCTAAATAAGTAGGTCCAGGCCCGGACGGCAAATCGGGTATGTGCCTGATGGGCCGGTGCCGGAGTGGCTGATTGGCCGTCGACTTTCTTTAAAATCATAGTGATACGATACTTCTTCGGTTTCAAGTGGACCTACATCATTTTCATTCCAGTCTCATCCAATAGCCATTCATTCAGCACTCTGACTAGGTATTTTATTTTACCAAAATGTGTGGCCATAATGAAACGCAGTTTGGATTTGAATATGTAAAATGTGAACAGAGTGGAAAAATTCGAGCTCGCGTCGCGCGCTCTTGCATTCTCATGTTTCTCTTACTTTTCTACATAAGCCGTCATAGTGATGTGTTTTCAAAATAAAACCAATAAACACTTGCAATCGCTTTCGAGCTCACTTCGCTCGCTAATTCGTAAAAGCAGTAAGTCCTCATATAATTTGAATTCTTTCATGATAATGGCGTTAGAAAAACCTCTATTGATGAATTTGGATAGCGATAAAATTGCTTAAATTACCTAAGAGCAGTGAACTTCTTAGGAGGACATTGTAGTCATATACTAACTTACAATGTTAGAATTAAACATTCTTAATTTTCCTTTCGCTGAAAATCTCTAAAATGCCCCGGGGCGGCTTCAGGCTGCAGTCCGGATCTGGTAGGTTGTGTACTTATTTAGGTGATTTCAACACTTGCGTTATGTTGGTTGATGGAAAAATATATTTACATGTCAAGGTAGATTACCAACTGGCAAGGTGAAACAAGCGTTAGATACGCTTGTTTATTTGAGACGTACAGACGTGCCTTTTTATCAGACCAAAAAAAGAAAACTCATGTAGAGCAATAAGTTTGATGAAAATCTTGCCGAGAAAGACTAGCGGCTCGATTGTCCTTAAGGGGCTGAATATTCAAAATAGGCTTTCTTTTTTAAAAAAAAACCAAATCTATTGAAGATGTGGCGGCGGAAAAAAGATATGTTAATCTCGATCATATTTCTGGAAAGTTAGTTGTGGCCGAAACACGTTTACGCACAAAAACTTCGATACAATTGAATGGCAATGTAACCTATTACCGTAATCTACAAATTGTTTTTCCGGTAATACTGACCAGAGTACATTGGCACAATTAACAACAATAACTTATCATAACAGGACGCAAAACTCCATTGTAGTATATTTTGAAGTTTCATTCATTATTTTGAAGTAATTCATATAATTATATTTTATAAAAAAATCTATACAAATTGCATCATGCTTCTCTTTCCATCCAGTGCAATTCGACAGTGTCCGCCTTGAGGCGTTGCTAGGTGGGCGTATGTCACTTTTTTCGCAAAATGCAAAAAAATATTCGATTTATTTCTTGTCAATTCAATCTGTCAAAAAAAATATCAGGTATAATGCACCCAGATCATTTAGCCTGGTGGCTGTAATTGAAACTAACTAAATCACAAGGAATATTGTCAAAGTCTGTATTTTTTTTATTCTCTGCCACTAACGCTGTCATTAGCATCTACATTTTTTTTTTGTATTATAAAAGATTCATGTCATTTAGTTTACTTACGAAGTCCATAACTAAAAAGTATTTCAACCTCTTTGAAAATACAGCTTATTTATTTTATAATTAATGTACACACAGAAAATACAGAAAGACAACACATCAATACAATAGAGTACAAAGGAACTGCTTATTCTAAAGAAATTTCTACCAGCAGACCCGCGAAAAGGAAAACTGAAAAAGAAATGTAGACAATAGTGTGTGAAAACAGGAAGAGAAGAAAAGTGAACGACTTAAACTAAGATATAAAAACATATGCACCTACACAATAATGTAATGGTGCATATATACTTACATAAATACATATTTTAAAATGTATAGATTCTTAATATTTATACATATGATTATAAAGATCAGATTTGAGAGGAAAGATAATGCTCTTTTAAACGTGTTTTAAATAGTGAGATAGTCTTTAAATCTCGGATGCTAGGCGGAAGTGAGTTCCACAATCTTACAGCATGGACAGAGAAGGAATAGGAATAATAGCTGGTTTTATGTGGTTGGGATTTAAGGATAGATCTGAGATGAGATCTGCACAGTGCATCTCTAGGGCGAGCGTAAGAGAATCGCTCACGCAGATAGGAAGGATAGGACGGGTTATGTAAGATGTTAAAGAGGAGACATAAAATCCGAGTGTTCCTGCGAAGACGGATTGGGAGCCACTTGAGTTCCTTGCGAAGGTGATAAACATGATCATACTTGCGTAGACCATATACAAAGCGAATACATAAGTTTTGCAAGCGTTCAAGTTTGTTTAATAGCTCCTCAGTAGCATCCAGCTTATGTTATCTCAATTTGAATTAAATAATGTTTGAAACATGGGTGAGGTCGAATACGATTTTAACCTTCTTCGTTCATGTATAAACAATAGAAGGAAAAAACCATTGAGATAATGCGTAGTACATTATTACCTCAATGGAAAAAACACAGATTATTGAATGGGCGTACCCACCGCGCTGGCAGTGTCTCGAAATAAACTAATAAAATTCTCCGTATCCATTTGTTTCATTATTCCATATCTTTGTTTCTTTCTAACATACGGCACCTAGAACTTATCAAAATGTGTCAAATTCGTGATAAATTGACTATCGTTTCAACCAAAAGACGTCCACTTGTGGACAAAAAGCTCACTAAGAATCACCACACCGGTAAGTCCTGTATTTCTCGCAATTAACAATCCCAATTGCAATAACGGGCTACAATAATATAGTGTTATAACCTAATGTTTATTAACCTATTAATATTGTTAAGCTAATTATTACATGATCTTATAATTTGCCAAATTGGCACTGATAATTTTTATTTATTTACAATAAATCTGCCGATCACCCTAAAGAGCAAGCTCATCCGAACCTACGGTTTTCAGACATGGTCACTCAAAGAAATGCACTTGCGGATTGCCAGAGAGTTACGCAGCATTCTGGATGTAAAAAGAACAGACCGAATACGGAATACCACGCTGTGTTGCTAAACGGGCATAATAGACGTGGGCAAAAAGGCTGCTAGGCTCAAATTGACCGCGGGACAAGCCTCTACAATGGTGAAGGTGGAACGCACCGTAGAGGCCGGCCCAAAAATAGGTGGTGAGATGATTTTGACGCGTACCATGAGGGCTGGTTCGAGACGGTGCGGGGAAAGACTGTCTGGAATGACTTGGGTGTACTCTTTGCCCAGCTGTCCCACTGTTCCAGCAAAGGCTACACAGAAACAATAAAATACCAACATTATGATGAATAGGTACTTTTTTTAAAGTAAAACCAATCAATAAAATGAAAGTGGCGCCAGTGAGAGAATAGTTGAAAGGAAACCGTTTGTCCTGGTATGGTAATGTGACGAGGAGGGATGAAACGCATGTTACTAAAAGAGTTATGTATTTAAATTTAGATGGATGGAGAGGGAGGGGGCGGCCAAAGAAAAGATAGATGGACTGTGTGAGGAGTGATATGAAAGAAAAGGGACTCAATTATAGCGTTATGGGGGACAGGACGATATGGAAGAAGAAAACGTGTTGCGCCGACCCCAAGTAACATGGGACAAGGGCAGGAAGATGATGATAATGATGATTTCGGAATTTTACCAGTAAGACTTAGTAAATCTTATGTTTTACCGATAAATAATAAGTTTTATTATAGTCTTTTTTTTTAAACAGGAACAACAGTTCGGCTTTTACAGTAACATATACGACACATATACGTGGTTGTGAGGCATACACTGTATTAAGTATTTATGTTTTCCTTTTTAGGGTTCCGTAGCCAAAAGACAAAAAACGGAACCCTTATGGATTCGGCATGTCTGTCTGTCTGTCCATCCGTATGTTACAGCCACTTTTTTCCGAAACTATAAAAACTATTCTGTTGAAACTTGGTAAGTAGGTGTATTCTGTGAACCGCATTAAGATTCTTAAACAAAAATAGAAAAAGAACAATAAATTTTGTGGGTCTCCATACTTAGAATTGAAACTCAATTTTTTTTTTTCATCCTACCCATACGTGTGGGTGGGGTATCTGTGGATAGGTCTTCAAAATGATATTGAGGTTTCTAATACAATTTTTTTCTAAACTGAATAGTTTGCGTGAGAGACACTGCCAAAGTGGAGAAATGTGTCGCCCCCATGAAACTTCTAAAATAAGAGAATAATAAAACTAAAAAAAATATATGATGTACATTACCATGTAAACTTCCATCGAAAATTGGTTTGAACGAGATCTAGTTATTTTTTAATACGACATAAATCGTAAACCGCAATTTAACAAGTACGGAACCCTTCGTGCGCGAGTCTGACTCGCACTTGGCCGTTTTTTTTTTATGGCATGCGTCGTGCCTGGCGCATATAAACATTTTCTTTCTTTCTATATATAACAAACAATAGCAACAAATAGTTTCAGCCATTCTCTAGTGACACGCTTACAATCACGTACCTACAGCATTTTTAGGGTTCCGTACCCAAAGGGTAAAAACGGGACCATATTATTAACTCCGTGGTCCGTCTATCTACCTGTCTGTCTGTCCGTCTGTCACCAGGCTGTATCTCATGAACCGTGATAGCTAGACAATTAAAATTTTCACAGATGGTGTATTTCTGTTGCCGCTATAACAACAAATATTAAAAACAGAATAAAATCAATATTTAAGTGGGGCTCCCATACAACAAACGTGTTATTTTTTCCTTATTTTGCGATAATGGTACGGAACCTTTGCACGCGAGTGCAACTCGCACTTGGCCGGTTTTTTTATTTATATAGATAGATAAAGTTTACATGATCGTGTTTTTGCGCCCTGTCTATTTGTTTTTAAACTCTATTATACAGAAAAACGGCACCACGTGACCTCATCACAGAGGGCTGATGTATATCAAAACCCAGTAAGTGCTTTGAAATTATTATATTCCAGGATAGCAGAAAGTCCTCTTGTATTAGTAACTAAATGACATATTAAGCTTTCAAGAGAATACTAAACAAGGAATATGAATCTACTAATTGTACAAATGATATTAATAGCGTCTTATATTCTACTGGATATTTTAAACATGCCTAAAAAAGACAATTCCAAACCTAGTAAGTTTTGGATATTTGCTAATTTAAGGTGTCTTTACAATTTGATGTGACTTTTCTATTGTAAATAATGATAAAATTGATTACTGAAAGCACCAAATCTCAATTCAAATTTAAAGTTTCCAGTTTAATATTACACAGTCCATTTCAGTATAGTAAAACTCATTAAAATAATATAAAATAAATTATCTGGCTGTAAAACCAATATAAAAAAATAACGTACTGTGTTCTTATATGTGGCAGTCACATAGAACCAGATAAAATTTTAATATTTATTCAATTTGCTCGGCAAAGACTCGTATGACACTAGCCAGATTGCCTATTTTACTGCCGTTACCCAGGTCTCAATTACCTGGCTGTTAACGTAATCAACGAATAATCGCCGGTTAATTCTACTTTCAGTTTCTCAACACCCAAATGTGACAAGCGTTTAACAATTTGTCACACTTGACAAAAATCACGAATTAACCACATGTTATAGCATTTTTGGGTTTCTGAGAACCTTTTTCAATGTTAATCTCTTGTCAACGAGCCTAATTTATAATTGTTGGAAATTGGTCGATTATTCGCAGATTAAAATTAATATTATGATTTTAAAGGTTTATATTACGATAAAAAGATAATAGGGGTCGGTGAAAACTATTGGTATGGTTTGAGTTATAAAGATATGTTAATTTAGAGCAAATATTTAATTACCAAGATTAAAAAAAAATAGGATATTAATAACTTTTTAAATTAATTATAGTATAAACGCCAATGCGCGTGAGGAAGGTTCGATGGCCAGTGTTGACAGTATCCTGTATATTTAGTACTTACCAAGTTCAGTTTCTGGATAGGTTTGTGTTTAACTTGAAGCGGCTGGGGTGGTGACCGCGCCAGGGAAAGCAACACTTACCAAGGTCAGTCTTGGGATGGGTGACCACTTTTTTATAGATCGCTTGTTTATGGATAGGTGACCCCGCCAGTGTAAGCAACACTAACCAAGGTCAGTCTTTGGATGGGTGACCATCACCACAAAAATATTGATCACCCATCCTAAAGTCACCCCGCCGGTTAAACGGTCCTTGGCAAGGTTTGCTTAACTTGGCGGCTAAACCAACCCTGCCGCTCAAGATAAAATACTATTTAAAGTTACTGATTACGTTATAGTAGCGAATGAAGTGAATGAATACCAGCTAGGGTGGCCAACTGAAATAAATTAATGCCAGTTATTTATTGTAACAAGCGATTACGTAATTTCTCGATGATGAAGTGTTGAGAAACTCACTGACAACTGACGGCTGGTTAATTTGTGACAAATTGTCAGCTAATTTGAGATGTGACGTCTACTTCAGAAACCGACCCTTAGTGGTCTTTATTTTCGTAGCAATAAGGTTGCATTCATAGGCAAAATAACAGTGAACAATCTGATGTCAGATGCTAGCCGCCAGTTTGAAATAAGTTTAATTGTGCGGTAATGTTTTTGTATAAACTATCGGAAGAGTCCGTTTATGATGTGGGCCTCTGTGGTCGGCCTTGTGAATTTATTTTTCAAATAATTTTCGCTCCAATTTAATGTTATATAAGCTATCGATGACAGTGGGCGTGGCTCAGAACCACAGATGTCGATTGTCAACTGTTCCACTTCAGCCCCTTAAAAGAGGTATGTAATTCACGGTTTTTTATGGGCATTTCAAACTTAAATTATCTAATTTCACTCTTAATGGCTTGCGAATAATAGTCATGACCACGCTGGTCCTTTCACGTGGAACCGTCTTTGCAGTGTCGGCGTTTACGACACATCGCTACTTTTCTAGAGTCGGATAGGCAGCGTGGATTTGAACGTCGTCGCGGATACGTACTTTTATTGTATTTACTCAAAATCAATTAAAATTCTATTCCAGTGTTTAATTGATTGTTTTTTCTAAACCGTTTTATGAACCACCGCGTAACAGTAGGTACCATGTTGGCCCATGGCCATGTCAAAATCACCCTTTTGATATGTGTGGCAATCTTCATGGATGTCCTCCACACCGCGGCGGGCGAAGGCGCCTGTCAGACTCTAACTGAATAAAACCACACGGTGTAGTGCAGCTACCTTTGGCCGGGGCGCCGGAGTGCTTGCGCGTTTCGTCACGTTCCCCCGGCCAGGTATTGGCCCACATGAATTCATGCGGACTCCGATAGTATCTGCGGCCGTATATGGCCCCAATTCCTTTCCTCTTTAGAGACGGCTCGCCGCTGTCTCAGGCCTTTGACTGTTGAAGCAACAGACTCCTTACAGACTTACCAGCAGGCAACATCCTTTGGCGACTGGAGATCGTTTCACGCCCTCTGCCGCCCGTTGTGATTACTACGGATAGGAAGAGGTTGTATTCTCGCACTTCCTTTTATGTCTCCTTCGCAACCATCACTTCCTCGCAGAGGTATATGACGGCATCACACGCGCTTTAGCTTCCGACCATAGATTGAAGCACGACTAGAAGCGAGAGGTTATCCGCCGTTGTAAAACACCCTTACAAGAGGTTATGTGTGTCTACAGCCGGCAACACCAAAAAACGCTTGATTTCATGCGCCTCCAATTATATAATTAAGGTTATAAATATATTTTTAGATTGTTGTTGTGTGTGTTAATGCGTTGAAAATACCCCGTTTCTGACGGTTTGCATGCAGTCATTCCTCCGATCCTGAAAATAGTGTCGATGAGTCCTTACTCGTCTTTTCTGAGGCACTTAGTGGGGGAATGATCAATTAGAGAGATTATATATCTGCTATACCGTTCTCTGAACGACGGACAGACACCCACTAGTAATTTCATTGTTTGTTTGCATATGTTTAAAAATCCGTCAACTCGACAGCCTAAAACACGCAATGAATACCTACTGATGAGTTTTCAAAATGAAAGGAAACGCGCGTGCTTCGTGTAATTAATGACACAACATATGCATGCCCTATAGGTCTTATAAGATAACAGTTAATAAAAAAATAGGGGAAAATAATGATATATATACATACGTACAACCGATGCACCGTGTCACACCTGAAAACTGAATGATCGGTACGGTGTAGGTCATTGCTTTTAAACTGAATCCAAAAAAAAAAATCCAAGGAGGAAGTTTACATTTTACATGTTTGTTTTTTTTTATATTTTAATATTTACGTAAAACAGCAATTACCGCAGGTGACTCAAACGATAGTTTTACTGACCTCTTGTTTTATCGAGTTCAATGAATCCATGAATGCGCTTGATTGTGGCCTCGTCAATAGAATCGTACGCAATCGTTTGTACAACCTACTTTACATCAATTACTTGACGCTTAGAAGAACTGCGATGGTTTACCATTTTGTAGATACAAGATTTTTGTAGATTTTTGTTGTTTTTCGTCTATTTATTTATATGTATTTTATTGTACACCAAAATAAAAACAAACATACAACATGCGGCCTTATCGCGTTCTGCGATCTCTTCCAGGCAACCCAGAATGGGGCGAGATAACCTGGACACGACAAGGGGTTGCACTTGGTGCAATTTTAAATCAAATAATAAGTTACAAACATAGTAATCACTAAATATAAAAAACTAAAATAAATACATACATATAAATTATACAGACAAGAAAACAATACAGGTCCAACAAGAATAATATCACAGTGACAGGTAGTACTCCTATAGCAGTCTTTTAAAGATCGGTAGTGATTGCGCGCGTTTTATTATCACAGGCAATGCATTCCATAGACGAGCAGCCTGGACAGTAAAAAAGATTTGTCTAGAAAGGCAGTAGAATGCATTTTAAGTTTAATGTAATCCGATGACCTAAGAACTTTCGTGTGCGAATCACGTAAAAACTGAAATTGGTATTTGAGGTAAAGAGGGGCGGACGGGCAAAATGGTATATTATACAAGAGGGAAAGAATATGAGCATTACGGCTATAGCGAATTGGCTACTAGGAACTTGAGATTATCGCGGAATTCAGAAACATGGTCATATGTGCGCAAACCGAATATGAACCTTATACAAAAAAATTGCAGTCGCTCAAGTTTATCAAGTTCACTGAGGTCAAGATAGCTGGCATCAGTATAATCAAGGATGGGTAGAAGAAGATATTGTGCAAGCGCAATCTTGGTGGCAGTCGGCAGAAAATTACCCAGTCTTCTCAGAGAAACAGCAGATGCGAATAGCTTGCGGCTAAGATCCTGCAGCTGGGCAGCCCAAGAGAAGTTCTCGTCGAAGAATATCCCCAAGTTCTTAATGTTCTCTCTAAAGGGTACAACAGAGTTGTCAAAAGAAACTTGGGGAAGAGTCGTCCAGTCGATCCTTGAGACAATCCTTGAACTGCCCAACACTAAAACTTGCGTTTTTATAGGGTACACCATAAGTCCGTGCCTATTGCTCTTGTGGATTAACCCTTCAAGGACTTTGACGATACTCAGAGAAGGATGTGGGGTTGGACTTTTTAGGTAAAGGAATTACTTGAGTATCTTTACATGAGCTTGAAAGACACTCCTAGACGCAGAACAATTGAGGATGTGGTAAATGACGGAAAGGATAATGTACAGCACCGCGAGTAGCATTTGACGGCTGATACAGTCGCTTCCTACTTACTGCGTTTGATAAAATCGATAGTATGCTCTTCTTAACATCACACGCAGAAAGTTTACCAATAACAAATGCAGAATAACTGGGAGTCGGGCGAGGTGAAAGATGATTCAATGTATTTAATTTAGTTTGTCTATCAAAATTGGACGAAGCAGAAATGATTATAAGGTTTGCTGTTAGAGAATCCAATTATGGGTTAAGCTCGCTCGTACGTAAGCTGTCCATGGTATTTGTATCTTCATTTTATGTTTTGTGAGCAATAAAGGATAAGAATTATTCATTGCGTCAATATTTACGTCTTTAGGGATAGTTTCATGTCGGGATTTACCGACCCCAATTACCTAAGAAATTTCCAAACTTTGGAACGTCCCCATTTTGGAGAGAAACATAAATATGTTGGCGATTGGCATTCCTACACACCTTACTGCAGTGTTTACTGATTGAGACATATCTTTCCCCATTAGCGTCAGAAGGCGGACGCGGCGACGCGGCTTTTTTGTCTTTTTTTTAAATAGTTTTTAACTTAGTTATAACAATAAACTAGAACACAAATTACATAAAGGTCCTCTTAATCCGATGCCAGAATCCCAGCGACGCTCAAGTCGAGGTCACTTAATTGTTAAGTGTTGCTGTTAACTGTTAAGCTCTGGCTTCAATTTTTAAGGCCACCACGGGAAAGCCCGGTTAAGAGGTCGACGACCTTATAGGTTGAACTGCGGGAAGCCACTTATAAAAAAAACCTTCTTTACTTTTATCAAAAGAATAACGCCTGATACAACTTTCATAGCAAAACCTAAATCAATGCAGACTAAAATATTCTAGGCGCTTCTCTCCAGACATATAATTTACTAGGAAGTACTGCCAAAAAAGTAAATATTGACTTACTTTTATGTATCCGCTGCAACGAAGTGAGTTACAGACTAGTACTATGAACCATCGACTCTTTAAGTATATAAATGAAGTCGATATCGGCAATATAATCAGCACGTTTATCTGAACAGTTTTACATAATACAGTCAAAGCACCTACTCCAATGTGACCGATAGTATAGTACTGGAAGATCAAGCACTCATTGTATTGTGATAGTACTCATGGCTAGAAGTTTCCTCATGTAAGCCAAACAGATAAGATCCAAGTCACATTACAGACTCTTGTCATTCGTTTGCTGATCCCTTTTTATTATATCTGTTTCCTGATAGTATATGATTGCTTCACATAGGTACTAATCAAGAAATGTCAATTTACTAGGTTGGTAAATGCGACTTTGTTCTAGCAGTCGCAAACACGATTGCTAAATATGGAGTGCTCAGGTGGGATCAACACTCTGGTCGAGTAACATGTTGTAGAATATCTCAGAAGCAGCCTTGTGTCTGGATTTCTGTCCGATGAGTAGCAAGTTTGGCAAAATGTGGGTATATCTTCATTGGCTTTCCTCTACCTTCCCATCGGAGAATTTAGGAACGCAGGTCTCTGTCATCCTTACCGTTCGGAATCTGAATCATCATCAAAGTGTTCTTCTCGATTGATTAGAAAAGAGATGTTCCTTATCATCGCATTTCTCTCTTGCCTGAGAGTACCTCTCAAGTTGGACAGATATAATAATAGATAATTATAATATGCATATTGTTGCCAGTGACATATTGCACAATGCATTCTGTTGTTATCAATATGATGATTTGCCTGGCTGATAAAATTATTTGATTATTAAAATCGTCGTTGTGGCCCAGTGGTTAAAACCTCGCCTCTCGTGCTTGAGGTTGTGGGTTCAAGTCCGGGCAAGTGTCAACGTTACTTTCCAAGTTTATCTTGGACATGGCTGACAACGATAAAGGAAAATGTCGTGAGGAAAACCTACAGCCTTATTGCGTAATTAATTCGACGAGGCAAAAGGCAAATAGTATAAAAATAGACCATGTGATTGGTCTATTTTTGACGGAAATCCACATCGCGTCTTTCATATTGCACCCGTTATCACACCAGTGTGACAAACAGGATTTTTTCTCGTTTGTCACACCACTGATTTTTCCACACCATTTATTCTCCTACTTTGCCTAGCCAAATTCATTACGCAATACTTAGTGGTGATCAATGCTCGTGGCTACTCTGTATGAGAAGAGGCCTCTACCCTGCAGTGGAACAGTAACAGACCTGCAGTGTGTCTTAGCGAATGGACTGAATAAAATAAGAAAATGTCCGTAAGGTTTGAGGGAACAAAAACAGCAAACGATAACTGCACTAAAATATTTATTGCTCTTTTGTAAATAATGTATATTAGATATAAATTTGTATCACATAGCAATGGCTTAATTTTACTATAAAGCTTACAATATGTAGTTTCTCTGTACAAGGATTATAACAAATATCTGTATCCTCGATTCAGCTGGTACTGCTGAGGACTAAAATACGAAGGGAACTGCAGACTTCATGTATTGTAGCTGTAAAAAAAATAACACAAAGTGAAAATTTTCATCAAACAGTAAATATTTTTTATCTACAATGTTAGGCCATGTCATGAAATCGCCGTGTGTTTGGGTAGTTTATGTTGTCATACAATTTCTATTAATTGATTTGGTTAGGACATTTCATGATATGGCACACAATTGCCGCAGTAATTTCCGTGTAATATTTCATGAAATGGCGTCATTTCACGAGATGGCCGGCCACTGCATAAAATTGCCAATTCATGTATCTAGCTAATTCTATAATAGGGATGTTTTCTAGGTAGAAAAATAATATTTCTATTTAGTCCGTCAGTGAGATTATCAAATAATATTGGACCCGTATTTTTTGCTTTACCAAGTCAATAAAAAATTACAAAGTTAAAGTGCATCAAAGTTCAGAAGTCAGGGGGCTTGTGACATCACGACAGTATAAAGTGTAGGTACTAGCGGCGTGACGTTTCATGATATTTCAACACATTATATCGACGTCACTTTATGTTTACGTGTCAAAAGAAAAATACGTGTCCAATATTTTTTATTAATCTAAGTGACGGACAAAAAACAAATTTTCAGTAAACAACCATCATCGCACAGTCAACCTCGTCCTGGTAACACTTCAGTGTATCTGCCTGCCTCCTTCCAACCATGTACGGGTCGGCTACCAGTCTAACCGGATGTAGAAGTATACCAGTATGTTACATCGACGTAACAGATGCACTACGGAAAATTACCAGACGAAAGTATAAACGATCAATTACATCGCTTCACCTTCGTATTAAATAACACAACTAAATAAAATGTGAGACCAGTTTACTGGTTATAATCGTGAAATGAAATAAATAAAATGGTATTAGCGCAGACGTAGACATACCTTAACTCTTCAAAATGTCCTCTTGATCAAAGCTTAAGTGAAATCAAACTCAGTAATTGTAATATATTTATTAATTCTACGTAATTACATAATTATAAGAGTATAACACTTTCAATAGCAACAGCATTCTGTACAGATTTATCCGAGTCGCACAGAACGATGTCCCTCACTGGGAAACGCATATATTTCGGTACCTTCTATGATGCACAGGAGGTGGAGATGTCTTTTGAGGTTGCACGGCAGGTGCAGGTACAATTTGAGGTTGCACGGAAGGAGTAGGTATACCTTGAGGTGGCACGGCATGTGCAGTCATACTATGAGGTTGCACGGCAGGTGCAGGTACACTTTGAAGTTGCACGGGAAGATTAGGTTTACTTTGAGGTTGCAAGGCAGGTGCTGCTATACTATGAGGCTGCACTGGAGTTGGAGGTACCCTTTGAGGTTGCACGGCTGGTGCAGTTATACTTTGAGGTTGCACGGTAGGTGGTGATATCCTTCGAGGTTGCACGGCTGGTGCAGGTATAATTTGAGGTTGCACGGGAGGAACAGGTATACTTTGAGGTTGCACGGCTGGTGCAGTTATACATTGAGGTTGCACGGTAGGTGGTGATATCCTTCGAGGTTGTACGGCTGGTGCAGGTATAATTTGAGGTTGCACGGGAGGAACTGGTATACTTTGAGGTTGCACGGCAAGTGGAGGTATACTTTGAGGTTGCTCGGGAGGTGTAGGTATACTCTGAGGTTGCGCGGGAGCAATACTTTTTAAACTATCCTTTACAATAGGTTGTGGAACATTACTTTCAAAGCCCGCCATCCAACTCATGTCTTGTCTGTTAAAACAATCGGTTTCGAATTATTATTATATACTATCTATGTATTATTAAACTTTAGGCTATCTATGAGTCAGTACGCTGATATCTAGATCTACATAGAACCATCACTCGGACGGCTCAGACGACTCTAAATTCATGAAATCTAAATTTTAATACTAGCTGTCTGTTCACCCAAAACTGCTAGAAAACTACAACATTTTGCCTAGATATCCGCAGACAAGAAGGCACGACTAGATTTAATTATTTTAATCGTAATCTAAAACATAATATAAAGAGGTAAAATTTTGTTTGTGAGGTAAAATATTATCTCGGTATTACCAATCGATAACAAAACTTATTTCATTGATAAAAAGCCACACTATCGCACATGCGTAAACATGGAAAAACCGTACGTTCTTGTAGGACAGCCACGGGAGCGAAGTCGCGGGAGAAGTAATTGAAAGATACATGGATGGCTGTGACAATGGAGTACACATCGAGGCCGTACTACGAAGTGCCAACGCCATCATGACTCTGTTGTGAATAAGGGATAGTGCTATTTATTTTGTATGGATAAGGGATAGTGCTATCGGTGTTATATGGATAAGGGATAGTGCTATCCGTGTTGTATGGATAAGGGATAGTGTTATCCGTGTTGTATGGATAAGGGATAGTGCTATCCGTGTTGTATGGATAAGGGATAGTGCTATCCGTGTTATATGGATAAGGGATAGTGCTATCCGTGTTGTATGGATAACGGATAGTGCTATCCGTGTTGTATGGATGAGGGATAGTGCTATCCGTGTTGTATGGATAAGGGATAGTGCTATCCGTGTTGTATGGATAACGGATAGTGCTATCCGTGTTGTATGGATAAGGGATAGTGCTATCTGTGTTGTATGGATAACGGATAGTGCTATCCGTGTTGTATGGATAAGGGATAGTGCTATCCGTGTTGTATGGATAACGGATAGTGCAATCCGTGTTGTATGGATAAGGGATAGTGCTATCCGTGTTGTATGGATAAGGGATAGTGCTATCCGTGTTGTATGGATAAGGGATAGTGCTATCCGTGTTGTATGGATAAGGGATAGTGCTATCCGTGTTGTATGGATAAGGGATAGTGCTATCCGTGTTGTATGGATAAGGGATAGTGCTATCCGTGTTGTATGGATAAGGGATAGTGCTATCCGTGTTGTATGGATAAGGGATAGTGCTATCCGTGTTGTATGGATAAGGGATAGTGCTATCCGTGTTGTATGGATAAGGGATAGTGCTATCCGTGTTGTATGGATAAGGGATAGTGCTATCCGTGTTGTATGGATAAGGGATAGTGCTATCCGTGTTGTATGGATAAGGGATAGTGCTATCCGTGTTGTATGGATAAGGGATAGTGCTATCCGTGTTGTATGGATAAGGGATAGTGCTATCCGTGTTGTATGGATAAGGGATAGTGCTATCCGTGTTGTATGGATAAGGGATAGTGCTATCCGTGTTGTATGGATAAGGGATAGTGCTATCCGTGTTGTATGGATAAGGGATAGTGCTATCCGTGTTGTATGGATAAGGGATAGTGCTATCCGTGTTGTATGGATAAGGGATAGTGCTATCTGTGTTATATGGATAAGGGATAGTGCTATCCGTGTTGTATGGCGTCGTCTCTCTTTCACATTTGAAACGTGATGGTTTCTACACGTCATATTCCCAGGAGAAAAATGCACAATTTTGGTCATAACTCACGTCTTCTTCCAGATGGCCAGGTGCCCCAGCATGATGGGCCCGCTGGGCGCGCCGGTGCGCAGGTTCACGGACGTGATGCGCGAGCCCGGCACGTTGATCTCGTAGTACCTGCCAGCACACCGCGCAGTTACTTTAAGCTGAGCTTACTTCCATCCACTTGCTGCATACCACGGTAACAAACAACTGAGACACCTACCTGACCGCCCAGCCGAACTGGTTGTCGATGGGCACGTAGAAGCCGGGTTGCGTGACCAGCAGATAGGTGCGCAGCTCGCGCAGCACCGCCTCGTGCTGCACGGCCAGCGGGTACACGTTGCACGTGCTGCGCGACGAGCCGCCCGGCGCCGCGTGCTGCTCCAGCGCGTGCCCCGCCAGCACCACCGTCAGCTCCTCGTGCGCCGCGTTGCGCATGCGCAGCTGCACGTTAAGCGTCTGCTCGGGGTACTCGCGCACCGTCTTCGTCACCACGCAGAAGATCAGCCCCTCCTGGCACGGGAAGTCGCAGTGGAGCAGGCGCGTGTGGCGGTGCTCGGGACACAGGGGGTCGCACGGGTGCACCATGAGACAGGCGCCGCCCGAGAAGCTATCCCAGTCGTACGGCTCCAGGCAGGCGCGCTCGCCCGGCACCAGCGCCAGTCCGTAGCGCGGTGGCGTCTGGCGGTCCAGGTGCAGGTTCACGGACGGCTGGGTCACGAAGTTCTGATCGATCTCCGGCGGCTCTTCGGTCGCGGGCGAGGGCACGGGTTCGGGCGCAGGCGCCGCTGCCGGCTCTGACATCTTCCGATGCTTGGATCTGAACATATTTCTGATGGCGTCAAAAGTGGAGCTGTGCCCGTGCGGGTCGAGCGCGGTCTGCTCGCGCAGATGTCTGGCAGGCAGCGGCTCGCGGTTGACGGCGTGCAGTTCGGCGCGCGTCTGTATGAAAGAGGCGCGGATGCGGATGATGCCCTTCTTGTCCTTGTAGTGCACCTCGTCCTTGACCTTGGCGAGGTTCTCGACGGCCAGCAGCATATAGCCGTGCGGGCCGTGCGCCGAGTTGGGCTGGTACTGCTGGTGGCGCAGGTTGAACCACGGCGACGGGCACATCACCTGCCAGGAAAGCTCTACATCAATCATTATCGGACTCGAGCGCAAAGCATACACAGAGATGGACGTACCTCTCCGTACAGGCAGCGCTTCTTGCCCTGTCCGCGGCAGAAGGATGTGGCGAAGGGGATGTGTGTGGGCACGCGCGTGTTGAGGAAGGGCCAGATGCTGCCCCAGAAGGCGCGGTCGCGCAGCAACCACACGGCGTGGCGGTTCAGCTCGCCTCCCAGGGCCACCTTGTTGTGCGAGTCGCTGTCCAGCGACAGCGCCTCGTGCGTCCAGGCGGGCGCGAACAGCGCGATGGAGCACCCCGCCGCATGCACTATCTTGATCGCCTGTATCATAACACAACAGATGCCAGTTCAACACTATATTTGCCCGACATTTCGTTATATTATACCTGCTAAAACGATGAGCTTTCGTTGTTTTGGCAGGTTGCATAAGCTTGAAATGCCCTCGAGAGCTGGCAGCGCGCGCTGTCCAGCAGCCGAATTGTGCAAGTGAATTAGGCAAGGCGAAAGGTTTGACCGCTATCAAATCGACCAATCACATGCGAGATGAATGACGCGATGTAGATTTCCGTCTGTAAGATTGGTCGACTGATAGCAGTCAAACCCTTTGCGTTGCCGTATTCACTTACGCACTAAGGCTGCAGGTCAACACGCCACCCAGGAACCGTCACAGTTAACACATTCAATGCCCAGCATCCAGCTTATGGGTTGAATAATAGTGCATCACTCCCCGAGTCGTATCTATGCGTGGTTAGTTCCCTCAAATATTTTATGGCACACAGGGAAAATGTACTAAGTGAATGTATTCATCAGTAGATCTACTGTAGATCTATCACAGGAGCGTGTGTATAGTGTGAGTTCTTTAACGTACTCGAACGCAATAACGTGAACGTCCTCTTTTGACCACTTAATGTTACCATAATTATACAGTTTAAAAAAAAAACATTTACGTTCACGAGATCGAGCACGAGTAAACACTCTCACCAAGCCCACAGTAGGTCAGTAGTGACTAGTGATATATATATGTAGTGCATAGTGGATATGACTCACCTCCTGTGTGTTGAACTGCCCGCCGCCGTGGAAGTTCCGCCCCCAGACGTCGATGCCGATGTAGATGTCGGTGAGGCGGAGGCCGGCCGCGCAGGCACTATGCGCCACATCCTCGGGCGCCCATGAGTAGTTCGTGAACAACCCGTCGCACTCATCGAAGAATGGTCTACAAATATCTTAACTATAGAACGCTACTAGTGTACAATCGAATCTTCGGCTTCGGTTTCAGCTTCGGCCATTTTCGATCAAAAATACCACTTTCAGCCAAACGTTCGACTTCGGCAAAAAGTGGACGAAATTGAACGCACTGTTACGTTACGAATACGCGAGAGCGCAATGGAAGATACCAATCCCCATCGCCATAAATTAGCTACATCAAAAACAAAATAAAAAGGTTGCCATCTTGAACTTAATCATCTTCGGCTTTGACCGAAGGTTAAATAATTAGTGGCCGATGTATCGGCTTCACCCAAAACATCGACCTTTGGTCGGACACTAACGCTACTTGTGTAGCGGTCAATCGCTAAGCGCCATACTTTTAATCCGGCAAAAATGCACGGGTCTTGTGGAGTAAAGGTAGGCCACGGAACAGACGGAAATAACGCCGCGGCCAAAGCTAGTATATATAAAACATCTCCAACAAACTTGTAATAGACCTGTTGCAAAATACACCTGTTTATGCGTTAGCACAACTTATCAGACAATATGATAATGTTCGATCTTATCGGTCGACTTACAACTACAGTAATCAAATCAAAAGAAACAACAAGCATACAAGCGAGCACAAACAGCAAGCAGATGGCATTACAAGCTTTTATTTAATTTCACCTGCCCCGGACCCCGGACCCCGGTGTATGTAATCAAATCTTGCAAGTTTTTGACCAAGTTCCCACAGTGTCAGATTGAGCTGAAATTGTCCACACACGTTTGTTTTTCGTGACAATGCATGTTTTATATATTAAGCTTGTTTAAAAAAAACTGCGATAAAATATAAAAGTTACACTATCACTCTTACCAAAACATGAATACGATCACATTCACACACGACACCGGCTATCGCTGAAAACCAGCGCTGTGGCTCTGTCTCGCACACGAGTCCCAGCATTATGCTGAGCGATGACCGTTTTGCGTAGTTGTGACGCATACTTTGTAATTATTGTATTTGAGTTTTTTTTTGTTATTTTTATGGTATGCGTCGTGCCTGGCGCAAATAAACAATTTTTCTTTCTTTCTTTCTTTCACATTGAAAAATCTTACTAAACGGGAACATCAACGGAACGGTGGGCGGTGGGCGGCGGCGGGCGAACACACCAACTTTAGCAAAGTGAATAGAAGACAAACCTATTTTTTTCGTTGAGCTTGTTCTGCCAGCTGAGATGGCCGGAGATGGTGACGCTGTCGTACCAGATCAGCGTAGCGTGCGGCAGCTCGGCGTGCAGCAGCCGGTGGAAGTAGCGCACGAACGCCAGCAGCACCTCCGGCTTCGAGATCTGGCAGCAGAACAGCGGATGACAACGATAAATTACTCCTGAACTACACGGTCAATATAAATATGCACTTGGAGCTGTCAATGTCACTCTGGCGTTCGACTGTCGCTATTGGCGCACGAGCCTCCGGCGGAGCGCCGTCCCCACCAGGGAGTGAGCTCGTTCGACACTTGATGACCGTGTAGTTTAGTGGGTACTTTTACAAACATTTAAACTCGATTCACAAACATCCGGACCCGGAACAACTATTTGTAGGGAAATATAATTGTTTCGTGCGGGCATCGAACCCGCGACACGCAGCGCAGCGCATAGCCAATGGCAGTCGAAGGCTCGCGGACGCGGCTTCCTACACACTTCCAAGGACGGCCCGCACCATGTAGCGGTGCTTTTTGTTTTTTACAGTCCATCCGTCCCGCAGGCTTATTTCGTATCTTGCAAGAGCAAAACGAGAGCGATATTTGTGCAATAATTGCTTTTCAATACAGAAGTTTTAGAGATTTTGGCGGTTTTTAACATGCTTTTGTTAGTTTGGTATCTATGTAACAGAATCTTTGTACGTGATTTCACCCCCTCAAAACAACGGATTAATTTGAAACTTTGTTCAACTTATCAAGAACCGATGACAATTCAATAATTTAAATAATTTGTCCCATTATCCTTACCAGGATCTTCAGGATTAGGGGTTGAACTAAAAAGTAAAAAATAAATAATAGTTTAAACTACTTAAAAAACTCGCTTTGATAGAAAACCAAACTAAATAGTAGAAAATAATAATTTTCAATAAATTTAAATAAAGAGTAGTGTTGTTATTGTTGGTAAAAGTAGAGTAATTTTGAAAATATCTTAAAAAGCACCCCACGCTTTTTTACAATATTTTTATTTTTGTTAGTCTCACTATTCTTAATTTCAATTTATAAAAAAAAAAAAACACTTTTTAGTTTGATTTTATATTAAAGCGTGTTTTTAGTTTTTTAAACTATTATTTATTTTAGAAATAGGTGCATTAGACAAACAGCGAGCGATTAGCAAACTATTGTGTAGGACCTACCATACCTACACTGTAGGTAATGCCGACTTTTATGACATAAACCGTTTGATCGAGCGATGATTGCTGTTTGTTGTTTCTTACGTTATAAGCCTGCCGGACGTCCGACCAACGCAACGGATGGAAATTAATTTAGACTGCGAATGCATGATCAACCTGCAATGTCACCACTGCTATATTAGAATTATTTTATTTATTATATTAGAATCCACTAGGACATGCCCATTTCCTTACGATGTTTTCCTTCACCGTTTTTGAGAGCAGTGGTGATGAAATAAATTTAACAAAGTAAAGCGACTACTTGGGTTCGAAGACACGACCATCTACTCGTAAGTCTGGGTCCTATTAACGTAAACACTGGTCCACTACTGCTGTCACTCGACTATGCTCCCACACAAAATACGTAGGTACTACGCCTTGTGTTATGCCATTTTTTGTAATAGTTTTGGATTGACATACATTTCATACAGCTGCTGACAATTCATAATAGGATAGTTGAAATTACAAACAAAAATAATAAACCTTGTTCTCAACGTTAAGAAGGTAGCCATCAAACTTGAGGGTTTTCGCGATAGCAACCAGTGCGCTGGCTACGTTCTGATATTGTACCTCTGAAGCCAACACGTGATCCCAAAACCACGCACCTTCTGCCCACTCCGTTATTATCGTTCCTGTTATCATAATATTTTAAATTTCTTTCAAGTAGTACTACTACTTATGTAGATTCAATACTGTTTCACTCATGTGCATAATAAGCGATGAACTTCTTAAATCGTAGCTACAAGCTTACAGCAACACAAACAATAGGGCAGATTCCTGATAAATTCTACTTAGCCCATCAGTTAGATTACCAGATGATATAGGTATATTTTTACTGCGTTTTGTGTACGTATATTTGTGCATTAAAATTTCGCGTGACGTTTTCTACCTAGAAGTGACAATAACGAGCCTCCATTCGGCAGTCCTTAACTTTGACACACTTTGTTTGTCAATTTTGATTGATTTGTTAAAGGAAAAATAAGTTCAAAAAATAAAACCCCGACTACTAAAAAATAACGCATTAAAAAGTATGAAACAAGAAAATATTGCCGTAACCGTGGTAGTATGCCTACACTCCCAGAGAGACTGAGGGAACAAATGAATATAAATGCATACATACATACTTACATAACGACCAACAAACACTTTGCGACGCCGTAGTCGGGTAAAAAAATAATTTTCATGACTTTCATGGCATAGTTATGTCTCGCTTGACAAAAATAAGATGTACCGAACCTAAAATCCCTGTTCAATGATGATACCACACATGATGGGCTGGGGTGATATTTTTTATTTAATTTAATGTGAACTCCTTTAACCAGCGGACAAACAAGGCGCTTCCAACGTCACCTTAATTTGTCAATTTATGATTAGTAGTTTAGAAGTTATGAATGAACAGATAAACATACATACACACACATACCAGCCAAAAACGCAACCCTCCCTTTTGCTTCGCCGTGGTCGGGTAAAATACGTGTCTAATATTCTTCGATAATCTAACTGACAGTTCAAATAATATAATTATTTTACCCAGGAATCAGCCCTATTTTTACTAATAGACAAGCTTTTAAACTGAGAAATAAAAAGTAATAAATCTTATTGTTCCCTAATTTCAAAGCTCTCACAATAATATGAAGTCAACTTGGGTAATATTTACCAATAACTTTGACACCATGTGCATGTCCCACATTAATCCAGCCAACAGGAGGTATAGTGACCAAGTGGTGACTAAAGTAACAAAATATGTCTATTCCAGCCCAGTTGTAGAATGTGTATGCTTCTGAATTGCTAGTACCATCAATTACACTGAAAACATAAAAAAAAACAGAGTTATAATAACAATTTTTTTTTGGTGATTAAATTTGAAATCAAACACAAGAGTCTGTCTACAATTTCAATCTTTATTTCATTGCCAGATTGTTGAATTGGCGATTTCATTTCACACACGAACTAAGACAGGAAAATTGTAAAAATAAGATACAAACTAAATTCCTGAGTTTATAGATACCGTAAGGCTTACCAACACAGCACTTGCTGGGTGCATCCAGCACTGGATTTAGTTGGCACCCATTAAATATCATAACATAATTAATGAACAAAGCTTGTTAATAAACAATTATTATTTATTATATACATCCAAATAAATAAAATTGAAGTGTCTGTTCGTAATATCAAAATAATAGCTTTTTAGTAAATGCATTTGAAGAGGTTTGTTGCACGTGTTTTAGATTTCCGTGTTGGTATTTTTAGACTGAAAAAAATTTTGAAGGATGAAGTAGCCGAGGGCAGGAGGGCAATTTTTTTGTCAGAAATGCGCTAACTCCAACCGTTTCTGAGATATGAGAGTTTTAAAATTTTTGTTGGTCGCAAAAAAAAAATCATCATCGGTCTCTCTGAGCTGTTTCTGTGACAATGGTGATCAATGTGGACCTTATCCTAATGAGAATAAGGGTCACTTTTGCTTATCATAGAAAAGCGGCCTTATTTCAATGTGGATAAGGGTCACTTTATATTTTTGTTTTATAGAATTTTATTAATCGGAAATAAATGGGGGTTTGGCTCGCTACGTTTTCGAGTTTTTAACGTTTTTAATTTAAAGGCTCAAATTCGCTTGGCAATGACAAGTTAAAATAAGAATTTTTATTATGACGGATGTAGGAAATATTTTTATGTTCTATTGAAGTTGAGGTTCTTTATTTGTATCCTATTTTAAATTCCACCGCGTTCAATGTAGACTTTATGTATGTGGGAATAAAAAAAAGATAATAATAATAATATTTCACTTTGAAAAAGCAACCTTATGGTACAAATAGGGGTCACTATTTAAATTTATTATTTGGGGATTAACTTCTCATTTATATAATAAAAGAAAAAAAAATGTTTTCTTATCGGTCATCATGCTCAAAAAGTGTAAAATGAATTAAAATCAAAGAAAAAAAAAATACTGCATAATTAAATAATTATAATTGCATAAGTTGATAAAAATGCTATGCCGCTGCTTTACCGCGGCAGTCCCCGAGTGCCACAAGTCTTTTTTTTTTGTTATGGCTTCACACGGGTGTGTATTTTAGCCAGTGTCAATTTAAGAAGTTCTACCCCACTAAAATGGCGGTAACTTTATTGGGAGCTTCCACGGAGTTTTTTCGACAACATGAACAAACTCATGTTCTAGCGTTACACCTACACTCGTGCACGTTCACTAATATTATTAGAATAAAACCACCACTTTTACAATATTAATATTCAATTTAACATAATTTTGGGGGAAATTTAAAAAAAAGGAACATAGACGCCATCCCGTTCCCGCCAAAACTCCTATGTACGATACTTATAACATAATCAAGAGATCTCATAATTTTAACAAACTTTGTTTTCTTAACAAAAATGTAACAAAAGTTAACTTTAATTACTGAGTTTATCTAGTGTATCGGTTTACTTTACCACTTTGTGTAATGATAATTACTTTCATAATTAGCGCTTTAATTGCTTGATAATATATTTCATTACTTCATATAAATAAATGTTTTCTTTAATTTTTGATTTGACATTTTGGGTTTCAACCTTCTGAAGGTTCAGTTTCTGATAAATATAGGTAACTTTTAAGCATAATAAAGAAAATTATTCAGTATTTATTTGTTTCTTTTTTCTGTCTTCTAGGCCACCAATATTGGTATCGCCGATTATTTACTACAATAATCGGAATCAGTATTGTATTAGCAAAATTATGTATCATTACATCCCTAGTTATAAGGAATAACTTAGGCTACTTTTATTTTAGAAAAAGAATTAGGGTTCCGCATAAATTTAATAAAAACTATGTTTTTTTTTTAAGATATTGATGCAGAAGAAATCAAAGGAAACAGTACAGACATAAAAATTTACAGTTGCACAGACAATATAATACTAGCACAACAGTAGTAGGAGTGACAGCCAGGAGTATGCATAGAATCAATTACCTACCTACTTTTGTGCAAGTTAAGTGATGAGATTGAAATTGTGTGAGTTAAATTGAGAGTATTTATTTGCTTCTTGATTCAGTCAATATTGATAATGTAATGTTGTTAGTTTGGACCGTAATGCCTGCAGTAAACTATCTGAGCTTACCACACTTCCTCATACATAAGCAACCACACTCTTGTTTGCACCAAACACCAGTTTGATGGTATTTTCTAAGGATATATTATAATGATCTTTAGAAAAGCCCATTTTAGGTGTAGTTTTTACCTTTGACTTTACAACTTGAGATCCTCCATTTACAGCAGATGAGATAAAAGCTCAGTCTCTTTGTTAACACTATAGCCCACAACTTAAATCCTTTGGTAGGGTTTTTATAATTTACAATTATTCTTACCAATCATCATGGTATCCATTGGCCATATCATGGCATACCAAGGTCTTGGGTAAAGTTTTGGCTTCATGACGTTGGACCTCATCTTGATCCGGGTCGTAATGACAGAAATTTTCCGGTCTATCAAGCGAATGCAATTCAGGAGGTCTGTGTACATCTATATTTCGAATGAGAAAATTACTATGTGGCGTCAATTCATTACATAAAGTTCTCCAAGGTGGTGGATTCTCTAAAAACAACATTATTTCATCAAAAGAATCCAGGGGTTTGCAGACGAAGCGTGACTCTGCCTTCGCAATAATTTTGGATGGATCAGCTAAGATTTCTGATTTTGATTTATTTTTTGGCATTTCTAAATCACTTTGCCTGCTCACTGATCACTAGGACACTGACGAAAAATATGCGCGTAATTCTTATTTAACAATTTATACAAATTAAAAGTTGTTTGTATCTTTTTTGTTTACGTCCTGAATGTACGTCAGTCAGTCGTAACTTTTGACAAGACAGTAGACACATGACAACTGACTGTCAAATCGGCACAAGCTACAACAAGCAATAGTGGGCTTTCTGCACAGATCAACCTATTTATTCGATGCAGACATTGTACTCTTATCACGACATGACGATTCGCTATATAAACTAGAACAGTCATGTGCCAAGGACACTGTATCAACTGTGTATATTACGATTCTCGTACATACATACTAATAATTTATATTGCAATTCTAACATCCAGCGTTAAGACTACTTCAAAAATAATTTGTAGGTACATAGCACAAATTTGTGCCTTTAATACAGACATTGCAGTCACTTATACTTGGATGGCTCCGCTTAATAGAAACAGTAAGAAGGCTCTACAAGGCCGAAAGGCAAGCAACATTTTGCCGATGTGCTACGTTGTATGAAGCTTGAAGCTTCACCACCAGCACCTGTGACCCTTCTTGGTGCAAAAGAATGAAACTCAAACAACTAGTCTTGCCAAAAGGGTATCGTGTTTCCCGGTGATAGTAACTGGGAACTGTTAGGTTAAGGCCAGGACACACCGGGTACCTACGGTTTATCTTTTATACTTCTTAAAAGATAGCTTGATCTCTGCGATATATGTCAAACTGACGTATACGTTATTGTTGCGATAATGCATTGAGCTAGGAAAAACATGGAGGCGCCCCAATGTTCTATCAAAGACCTTATACTTATTACTACTAGACTGTGCACTATGGCACAAAAAACGGTCCGCTTGAGAGAGCTCCCGTTGGTAGTGTGTCTCTTTCTAATGAGGTGACCATGACCAAACATTACATGGGACAATTTGATTGTAAAAACGATAGTGTAAGTAGCCCGATATATTTATGCTACCTAACTACGCTACCTAAACCTACCAAAATTATTGTAAATAAAAAAAAATGTGTGTATTTTTTTTGAAAAACCAGCATCACTTACCGTATGGTGTCGGGCGTAAAGAATTTCAACATCCTATGTTTTTCCATTGGTGTCGTAAGAGGCGACTAAGGGACAAACCAGAGAATGGGAGCAGCGTTCTCTGTGCATTTGTAACAACCATACTGGGATCGACAACACGCCTGCAAAGCACTCCCCATGAATAGCACAAATAAAACATAGCCCCTAGTGCCCGGCAGCCTGCCTACCCTCGACTACGGTAGCGGTCGAGGTTACGGTATGGCAAGGTGTGCTAAGAATCCCGGATGAGAGCCTACCCCACTAAATACCGACGACAGGACCTGGCAACGTACAACACGCGCACACTCCGGACTCCGGACCGACGATAAGATCACCGAACTCAAAAGGGAATTGAGAAGTTTAAGATGGAGTATTATAAGGTTATCTGAAGTTCGAAGAGAGGGAAGGGGAGGACTCGATAATCCTCAAGTCCCAAGTCTCCATAAGTCTCGTTCTTCAAGACCCATCGTATAGATAGGAACAAAAAGCTCTCTGATCCTACACTCAAGCTCATGAAGGAGAGGCGTGAGATGATCCTGCACTCTTCAGACGATGCTTTGAAATACCTTAAAGGATCTCAATGACTTCACATATTGTCCAGTTGCGAAGACAGTTGAGAAACAAAACTACACCAATTTTATTCCACTAGGAATCAATTTGCGAATAATATTAACAGACTGCCGCTGAATTTCACTCGAACAAAACCCGCCAAAAACTTTGCAAACCACCATCTTACATTTAGTATTACCAAGCCCAAACATTTAAAAGTACTACTCTTACTCAGAATTAATGAATTATTTTTTAAATACAATGAATTGATTAATTATAGGAACTGTAAAAATATTTAAATACGTTTCAAAGTTTCATAGATTTATTTATTTTTTTATTCGTTCGTTTTGGCATAAGATAAAAAAGAAAACATACAATTTTCTACCATTTCTACCAAACCCAATGATTAGTTGAGCTAGCAAGATGACAGACAAGGACACACTACCAGCGGGAACTCTCTCGCCAGGACCGCTTTTGGTTATAACTTATAAGGCAATAGCTAACCTAGGTGTATAGTAGATTTCATTTTAGCTAAACAACCATTTTTGGTACACAGTCTAGTAGTAAGAAATACGTATAAGGTCTTTGTGTTCTATACATACAGTAGCATTCCGCCCGCGACTTCGTTCGCATGATTTCGTATTTTATTCAATTGAATTATGTGTAGTTATTGAAGGCGATCAAAAATAAGCTATTGTTAAATCAATAATAAATGGGATATCGTAGATGTCTACGGTTTAAGTTAGGATTTAGAGGACATAGAACCTCCTCCTTTTTGGAAAGTCGGTTAAAGTTCTTATTCCTTGGGCAATAATAATTTGCCATCATAAGTTTTTCAGAATTAACGGTCAACGGTTTTTTGAAGAATCTTACGGAACTAAGATGACCTCTTCCTCGATTTGGAACTACCGAACTGGACCGTTTGTCCAGTGTTGTTAGATGGAGATATCGGTGAACATACACAACAAATAATTAAGTTTATAATAAGCTTCCAAGCCACGTACAAGATCTAAGTCTTAATAAATTCAAGTCTTTCATTAAACGTAAGTTGTGCCAGAAAGCGTTTTATACAACAAAAGATTACATTGAGGACAAAAAGGCTTGGGATTGAGCTGCTCCAATAAATTTTGTTTTTTTTTTATTATTTATTTATTTATTTGACACCAATAAGTACAACATCTTACAGTTTTCCCAAGATGATGTTATACCACATAATAAATATTATATTATATTTTGCTATATGCATTTTGTTATTATATATATTTTTTTTTTTGTTTTTCTTGCAATGAAAAGAATATTTGCTTTTTAAAGTATTATATTATTTTATTTTAATTATTGTGAATGTGAAGACTATGTGGATCATTCTTTTTTTTTTATTTTATCTTAGTTTTTAATAATGGTCTGGCAGTTTGAGTAGTTTATGCGGCCTACCCGAATGTCCTTTCTTTGGTATTGTTCGTCGAATCGTTGAGCTCCTTAAATTCTGAGTTGAGCTGCTCGGTTATTGACAAATGCGTGCACTGACTGGACAGGTCCACTCAATCTGGCTGGTTCTTTCCCCAAACACCATTTCAGACATCAGTCTACATGGTCTTCACATGATCTAATCAAGATTTTGTCAGGACTTTAAAAGATACTGTGACCTTTGAGTTTGTTTCGGCCTATCTTCTCAGAGTAGTCAGATAGGAAACGCCGACCTCATCTAGTTTTAAAAATATGTTCGACATGTAAAAGTGTTTGTACAAACCAACTTACAGAAATAAAATCATTTATCATTTAAGTACCTAATAAGGCTAATTGCCAACTAAGTCCACCTAAAAAGTGAAAATTAAAAATCTATTTTTCATAAAAATACTACCGACATCACCATACCGATATCGACATAACGAAAAAAAATGGTACCTACCAAAGACACCGACTTTTGTGACTTTGTAGTGTTTTTAGTTGGAAGTCAGTAATATTTTTTTGTAAAAAGTTGTTATACAAATAAATGTCTCTTTAAAGGTTGAATTTCCAAAACTCACAACTTAGTGCTCACCTACATCTTTAAAACAAGTTATGTGTAATAAAATACTTCAAAAATCTTGATCACGCCCTAAATAGTATTTTGGGGATAGTTCCGAAAAACGAATAACTAATAGCAACTCACATTATTTATTAAGGTTAGTATTTATGCCAAATTTCAAGTTTATTAAACCAAGATCTTCAACACCCCTCTAATCATCTTTCAGGGGTAGTTTTGAAAAACTAATAATGATATACTTTATTATTTACCTAGGTTAGTATTTGTCCCAAGTTTCAAGTTTATTAATCCAAGAAATGAGAATTTCCATAGAAACTTTAACATCCCATAAATCGTATTTTAGGAGTAGTTTTGAAAAACTTGTAATGACAATCTTTACTTTAAAATCAATAAAAAACTATAAAATATTTGCTGTTAGTGATGCGAAGTTTCAAATATATAAGCCCAACAAATTGCCACCTTTAACCTCCATTAGGGGTAGAATTTTCGGAAATCAATAAATTCATTACTTTTTTTATTAATCAGGAGCGAAAACCTACAATTTTACCTTTCAAACCGAAGAAATTTCATCAAACGTTACAACCCCTACTTTATTCTCCTTAGGGGTAGAATTTTTAAAACCTAATAATTGCATGAATTCTTTTTATCCAACTAGAGATTAAATCTAAAATTTCACGTGTCCAACTTTCAAACTGCAGAAATTACATAAAAACTTTCAACCCCCTTTTTACCCCCTTAGGGGACGAATTTCCGAAAAACCAATAAATATATTAATTCTTTTTATGAACCAAAAGCGTAAATCTAAAATTTCACGTGTCCAACTTTCAAACTGTAGAAATTACATACAAACTTTCAACCCCCTTTTTACCCCCTTACGGGTCGAATTGCCAAAAACCAATATATGAATTAATTATTTTTAACAACCAAGCGCGTAATGTAAAATTTCATGTGTTCGATTTGCAAACTGTAAAAACTTCATACAAACTTTCAACCCCCGTTTTACCCCTTTAGGGGCCGAATATCCAAAAATATAAATACATTAATTCTTTTTATCAACCAAGAGCGTAAATCAAAAATTTCACGTGCCCAACTTACAAACTGTAGAAATTACATACAAACTTTCAACCCCCTTTTTACCCCCTTTGGGGTGGAATTTCCAAAAATCCTTTCTTAGTGCTCATTTACGCCACATGAGGAACCTTTCTGCTAAAATTCATTCTTCTAGGCCTAGCGGTTTAGGCTGTGCGTTGATCGATCAGTCAGTCAGTCAGTCAGTTTCTTCTTTTATATGTATAGATTTATAATGGGTGCTAATTAAGGCAGCTTCTTTAAAATGTCATTCTGGTCTGCAAATATATTTAGTTGTCTAATTAATTAATAGGTCAGCGACAAACTTTTAGCGTCTAATAAATGGTTTATAAGCGACCATATATTGTAAAACAAGCTACTGTTAATATGACGCAACATGGTGATAATTCTTAAGCAACTAAATTTGTGATATGTCTACTCATTGCTAGCTTCTAATAAGTGTATCAACTTCATCTATAAAATAATATCAACGTACTCTAATTTCATAGAGTCACCTTTATTTTTATACTTTAGCATAAGTAATTGATGAGTGAATCTACTATATTTGAACATAAAATTTCCTTATTATTGTCATCAAATAATGGTCAATAAAAGCTATAATTTCATGTATTCGCCAAATATTTAAGTTTTAAGGGAGGGGGGGAAACGAAACAAAGTCGACGGAGCCCCGCTGCGCAGGGCTCCTATTTCTGTCTGCAGGGTCTAAAGTAACCTAACATGAAGGAGATGACGGGAGCTGAGTTCGCTCGCTTTGCTCGCTCACTTCAGCTCCCGTCATCTCCTTCGAACCTAACCTATCCGTGTCGGGGTGCCCTAAGCTCCCGAGCTCGCTTCGCTCGCTCTTGGACTAATTCACATTTATTTTATATTTAATTGAATACGAGCACTCCTTAATCGTGTCATTAATGTAAACAAATACACGTGAACTCGTTGCTGCACGCACCGAATAGAGCTCGCTCATTGGTGCAAATGGCCGGTCGCGCCCCTCTGATTCCCAACGAGCGTCAGGTACCTACACTCCCGCGCTTGTGTTGCAAACTTTCACGAAAAAAGAATATGATTTATTAATTTAGTTATGAATTTTGAGGCTGGAATTTGATTTTATTAGCAGACAGATGTTGAATCTCTCAAATATATAAAGTAGCTCACTTACAACATTAGTCGCTGAGTTATCAAATCAGAAGTAAATATATTTATCGGTAGCTCGGAGTCATATTAATTTACGCTCGTAAATTGACGCTGGTTTTTTAATATTCTGTTGGAGTAGTAAAGATGATGAATTAATATAATTGAAGCTGTTCTATTAACTCGTCGCCCACATATAAAAAAAGACGCTAGGTGGAGGTGGCACCTGCAGGTGCTTAAGAAAACTTTTGTTGCCGCACATATAATTTCCCATTTATAATTAGCTTATACAAAATATGAGTGAAATACGATACAGAATGTGAAACACCGTTTTGTCTCATTTTTTCTAATGTAGTAATCGTATTTGACAAAAGAGACGGCAATATTTCAGTTATTGCTCATTATGGCAACATTTTGTTATGACGTAGTGACAGTTGTAGGTACGTGCTATATTCGCCATATTAGTTGCCGAAATTTGCGGTTATGTTCGTGGTAGTCTTGCTGTCAAATGGTTGTTTACTTTTTGTATTATTAATGTGTGTGTGTTCCGTGATTGACACAGCTATAGTATCGGCAGCCATTTTAAGTGCAATTTTAAGGTTTAGGTAGGCACGTTTTTTTGTAGGTATTTCGAGTCCATACTATTTATTAGGTCTATGCGATAATGTTAGCCCATATACCTTCTTAGCTCAATGTGTTAGCCTGTCAAGCGCTATTGTTACTGACAGCTGTCGCAGAGATCAAGCTTTATTTTAAGAAGTATAATAAAAATCTCTGGGATGCTATAAAATCTATCACCTATATACATCAAAGGTTAAAAAACATGCCAACGCTTTTCTGTCATCCTCCGAACCCGAGCGCTCTGTAAATGAAGTGAATGCGAACTTTGCTAACATTGGACGTACATTAGCTGAAAATGTGGGTACCATCCATCTCCACGTGCTTATCTCCACAAACCGAGGATCCCCCAACGTGTCATAACAGTGTCGTCATGCTGGGAACAGACGAATCAGAATTAGATATTTTGATCGGGAAGCTGAGGGGCGACTGTGCGGTGGGCTCTAATGGCATATCGAGTACGTTTCTTAAGAAATTATAAATCTTCTCACCCTCCATCTGATATGTGTAAAAAAAAAACCTCTGGCATCTTTCCAAATGCGCTTAATTTGGCAATAGTACATCCTGTGAATAAGGGCGGGGACAGATATCGATCAAATAACTACAGACCTATATCATTGCCTACTCTTTCAATATTAGTTGAGAGTCTCATGAATAACAGATTGGTTAAGTACCTAGAGCAAAATCATCTTCTTTCTCTCTCTCAATATGAAACAACGTTGACGTTACCACAAATAATGCAGTGCTGGACACTAGTGCCCGACAATATACCGAAGATATCCCGGACGTTAGCCTGTACGAGATTAGGATGGCTCTGAAACAGCTCAAAAACAACAAGGCACCGGGTGATGACGGAATTACGGCCGAACTCCTGAAGGCGGGTGGAAAATCGGTCCTTAGGGCCCTTCAGAAGCTGTTTGATTCCGTCATACTCGAGGGCAAAACGCCACAGGCATGGTGCAGGACTGTGGTGGTACTCTTCTTCAAGAATGGTGACAATGCCCGGCTGAAGAACTAAAGGCCCATCTTACTTCTTAGCCATGTCTACAAGTTGTTTTCAAGAGTCATCACGAATCGTCTCGCGCGCAGGTTTGACGATTTCCAGCCCCCCCAACAAGCCGGATTCCGAAAAGGCTTTAGCACCATAGACCACATACATACGCTGCGACAGGTTATACAGAAGACCGAATAGTATAACCTGCCTCTCTGTTTATCGCTTGTGGACTACGAGAAAGCCTTCGATTCGATCGAGACTTGGGCTGTACTGCAGTCTCTCCAACGGTGCCAGATCGACTACCAGAACATTGAGGTGTTGAAGTGTCTGTAAAAAAACGCCACCATGTCAGTCCGTCTTCAGGATCAGACCTCGAAACCAATCCTTCTCCAGCGCGGCGTGAGACAGGGAGACGTCATTTCTCCGAAACTGTTCACTGCTGCACTGGAGGATGTCTTCAAGGTTCTGGACTGGAGGGGGCTGGGCATCAACGTTAATGGCGAGTACATCACTCACCTTTGGTTTGCCGACGACATAGTGGTCATGGCTGAGACCATGGAGAGCCTCAGTAAAATGCTCGATGACCTCAGTAGAGCTTCTGAAAGAGTGGGTCTTAAAATGAACATGGACAAAACCAAGGTCATGGTGAATGCCCATGTAACACCCACTCCTATCAAGGTCGGAGACTCTACACTCGAAGTTGTAGACGATTATGTCTACCTGGGACAAACGGTCCAGTTGGGTAGGTCCAATTTCGAGAAAGAGGTCAACCGTCGAATCCGACTCGGCTGGGCGGCGTTCGGAAAGTTGCGTGGCATCTTCTCGTCCAATTTACCGCAGTGTCTCAAGACAAAAGTCTATGACCAGTGTGTGTTGCCAGTGATCACCTATGGGACCGAGACGTGGTCGCTCACAATGGGCCTTATCAGAAAGGTCAAAGTCACCCAAAGGGCAATGGAGAGGGCTATTCTCGGAATTTCCTTGCGTGATCACGTCAGAAATGATGATATCCGCAGGAGAACCAAAGTTACCGACATAGCCCGCAATATTTTGTTGAATAATGTACAGGCTGTATCAGGAGCTGTTTACTATACGGATCTTGTGGAAACTAGAACAAATTTCCGTGCGTTCAAGCGTTTTTGCCATACCTATTATTGGAATCAAATATAACAGCTCACAATGTTAGGACCCATTAATATTAATGCTAATTTTTATCCGTGGTGCTAGGCAACTGGGCTTATCCCAGTTGTAAACGACCCTTTGTGCCTATTGGTCTTGTTTGTTCTGTCTCCTGCTTGATATAGAGGGCAGTGGAAATTTGTATTTTTCTTACTCCTCCATTAGTCTTTTCTGATTAATTTCGTTGCGGGATCCAAGACAGTTAAATTCATTCTCCGGGACTTCGTCGAGCTTCATTGCCTCGGCGCTTTTCTGGTGGTCGCCACTGTTGATTCTGGCTTTCAGGAGTTGCAGTGGTTTGGGAATAGTTCGGTGGAATTATCACAATTAAAAAAAAAAAAACCCGAAGAATTGGCAAACTTAAGTGACAGTGGGCAGGGCACATTGCTCGCTGAACGGATGGCCAATGGGGCCGAAAAGTTCTGGAATGGCGACCGCGAACCGGAAGACGATACGTTGGAAGGCCTCCCACTAGGTGGACTGATGACCTGGTTAAGGTTGCGGGAAGGCGCTGGATGCGAGACGCACGGGATCGGTCAATGTGGCGACGCCTGGGGGAGGCCTATGTCCAGCAGTGGACGTCTTTCGGCTGAAATGATGATGATGAATGATGAATGCAGTGCTAGACCTAACCACTAACATCTTTTCCAACCTGGTCAAAAAGCAAAATGTAATTGGTATTTTCTTGGATCTGTCAAAGGCCTTCGATACTATATCTGTCTCCAATCTTATAGCTTAACTAGAAAGGATCGGTATAAGAGGCATTCAAATTGCTCTATTTGAAAGTTACCTCACGGGTAGACGACAATGCGTAAGAATCGGTGATTGGATGAGCGACTAGCTCCCCATATTATTCGGGTTCCTTCAGGGTAGTATTATCAGCCCGACCCTTTTTCTCATTTATATAAATGAGCTCTGAAGGCTAGCGCTTCCTAATGCATCCATCTTCACCTATGCCGATGATACTGCCTTACTATTCCACGGAGACTCCAGGGAGCTGGTGTTCCGTCACAGTCCTGACTCAACCTTGTCACCAACTGGTTGGCTCAAAACCTACTTACTGTAAATGTAGACTAAACTAATTACCTAAACTTTTCTTTTAATGCCACTGGGCAACCTCCTTCCTCTCTTTGCTCCTTGATTGTCCACTCTTGTATTTCACCTCACCTCAAAGCTTGTAATTACCCCTGCCTTTCTCGCATCAATTATGTCAAATATCTCGGTTTACAGATTAACAACTGCCTGTCATTCTCTGTTCACTTAAACGCACTCACCTCACGTCTGCGCAGGTTGATCTACATCTTTAAGTCCCTTCGTCACGCTGCAGACATAACGGTGCTAATAAGACTTGTATATCTCGCCCTCTGCCAATCGCTTCTACAATATTGCATCTTGGGGCGGATCTGCAAAAACTCACATGCTGAAACTGGAACGTGCACAAAGGGCATTCCTGAAGGTTAGATGGCGTTTACCTTACAGCTTTCCTACCTTCGATCTTTATGAAACGTGTACGGTTGTCACTGTTCGCATATTATTTATGCTTAACCTTGTTTTAACCACAATGTTGAATACAGGCCTGCGGATCATAAAGCCAAGAGGCAACACTGAGGCCCATGAGCAATGCTGCGTCTTTTGGATTCTACAAGGCCTATACCCGCTAAACCGCGATACGCGGCAGCGGTAGCTAGGGGTCTGTTTTTTGGGATACCGATCCCCGTATAGGTGGAAAGTGATACAAGCATGCACACCTTACATTTGTCCTCGTGGTGGTCTTCTGGTCTCGTTCAATCCCGTGCCAGGTCGGGGGTTATAGGGAGAAAAATATAATACATTTGGGATAACCGACGTGGTTTGGGCCGGGATTCCAGCCAGAAATCTAGATACGTTTCCGACAAAAATACAATGCTGCGCGTGAAATAAATACACAAACAAATGCACGGGCGACACACAGTACCACTCGCGGATCGCGAGCGTAATTTCGAGTAACGATGGGTTGATTATATATCAATTACAATAAAATCAAAGCAAGACCCTCGTATCACGTCTCGCGCTGTCTAAGAAGTGCTGTCAACGTCAACCCAAACAACAAATGTCAATATCGATGACAGCGAGATGACTCAGTGTTGCATCAAGACCACAAAAAAAGACGAAACCGATTTTGGTTTCGAACACACACACTCTCAGGCTTCCTACGATCCATGCAAGTTTGGCACCCATCAACGTAAACATACTGTCTGTCCCTCCATCCGCACAAATTGTCATTCGGCCCAACGTAGTTTCCCTTTCCTCAGTAGCTACGTCTATAAAAAGGCTAATAAAATATTAAATATATATCCTATGTGCAGATCAAAATGTAAAAAAACTTTAGCGAAATGGCTACTTAAATTGGATTATGCAGAGACTGAAAATATGATAAGTATTTTACAATAATTTCGCCTACCGGAAATATTCACCTTTAATTAAAACCTAGAGCGCGTTTCACCTTGTCACACAAAGACACGCAGACACACTTTCGGGCAAGTAGGTGCTCACGCTCGGTGCCCTTCATGGGCGCTGGGATGAGGACTTGTTTTGCACTCATGGACACCCTCCAAAGACACACATGGCACATCTCCTTTTGTTTTGTATCCCATCAAAAACATAATTATTAAAAAGGGAGCCCAGTTCAATACTAAGAATATGCGCGGTTGTTGACTACGCCGACAAAAGAATTGAGATCTAAATGGGTGCCAAGGTCTGTATCCTGAAATGTATTTACAAGAACATAAAACGTACATACATACATAAACTCACGCCTTTTTCCCATGGGGGTAGGCAGAAACTACAGAACGCCACCTGCTACGATCCTTTCATACCGACATGAAACATTCTAAAATAAATTTGAAAACACAATATCTTGCTTATTCTGCTACAACAATATTTCCTATTTGAAAATATAACTTCTTGAATTTGAAATGTCGAATTATTAACAGCAGATAACTTAGGTTAAATTGTAGTACAAGATTTGACTTGGCTGGGTTTCACAAATACTATATCGGTTTAATTATTCATTATTCGAACGTTTTAATGGATAACATTGTTGAATACAGGCCTGCGAATCACAGCCAAGCGGCAACGCTGGGGCCCATGAGCAACGCTGCTACTCTTGGATCCTACAAGGTCTATATCCGCGAAACTGCGATACGCAACAGCGGTAAACTAGGGTTTTGTTCTTTGAGATACCGATTCCTGTCAGACAGGTGGAAAGTGACACAATGGTACATAACTTACAACTATTACTCACATTGATTCCCGCGGTGGTCTCCTGGGCTCGTTCAATCCCGTGTTTGGTCGGGGGTTATCGGTAGGGGGAAAATATATAACTATATAATATTAGGATAAGGGACAACCAACGTGGGCTGAACCGGGTTCCCGACAGCCGGCTATATACGTTCCCGAGAAAAATACACGAAAAAAAAATGCACGAGCGATTCCCAGTACCACTCACGTATCGCGAAAACAATTCCGAGTATCGATCGGCTGGCTAACAATCAATTTCAAACAAAACACCAGATCTAGACCGAATCGTCACGTCTCGCGCTATCCATCCCATTTTTACAAGTCCGTGTCAACTGTCAATTCCATCAATATCTGTCAAATCGATGACAGCGAGCTGACACAGTGTTGCAACAAATAACAAAAAAGGAACGAAACGTTTAAATGATTTTATTTCTATAAGTTGGTTTGTACAAACACTTTTACATGTCGAACATATTTTTTTAAAACTAGATGAGGTCGGCGTTTCCTATCTGACTACTCTGAGAAGAAAGGCCGGAACAAACTCAGAGGTCACAGTCTCTTTTAAAGTCTAGACAAAATCTTGGTTAGATCATGTGAAAACCATGTAGACTAATGTCTGAAATGGTCTTTTGAGGAAAGAACCAGCCAGATTGAGTGGACCTGTCCAGTCAGTGCACGCATTTGTCAATAACCGAGCAGCTCAACTCAGAATTTAAGGAGCTCAACGATTCGACGAACAATACCAAAGAAAGGACATTCGGGTAGGCCGCATAAACTACTCAAATTGCCAGACCATGATTAAAAACTAAGATAAAATAAAAAAAAAAGAATGATCCACATAGTCTTCACATTCACAATAATTAAAATAAAATAATATAATACTTTAAAAAGTAAATATTCTTGTAATTGCAAGAAAACCAAAAAAAAAATTATAATTACAAAATGCATGGTGCAAAATATAATAAAAAAAAAACAAAATTAATTGGAGCAGTTCAATCCCAAGCCTTTTTGTTTCGTTCCGAACATCCCCCCGTCTCGGACATAAGGAGTTATGTCCGCTAATAAATGGGCAAGCGTGCTAACTTGCCACTACTTGCTTCAAAATCGAATCATCATGACCGCCGCAACTCTGGGAACTCCGTCAGACCCATAAAATAAATCTACAATGCTGGACGCATTACACGACGCCAATACAAAGGCAACAAATTAGATTCTTTAAAAAGTACAAGATCTCCGACTTTTGGAGGGTCAGTTTTGTCAGTCCACTTAACACGCTGCTGCAAAATATGCAAATATTCCAAAGACCAACGATGCCAGTAACTTTGGGTCATCTGTTGGAGCAACTCAAAAAGCGTCAATCGCGAAGATTTAACTTCCCTGAAGGGGTATTCCGGCAGGGCGTTGAGGGGCTGACAAATCAAAAAATTACCAGTGGTCAAAACTTCCAGGTCATTTGGGTCTGAGGAGATCGGACAGAGAGGTCGCGAATTGAGAATGGCATAAATTTTACAAAATACCGTAACAAGTTCCTCAAATGTTAAAATAGTTTCTGCTACTTTTAACAATTTCACAATTTCGACAAAGAACTGTATTTGTCCAAAAGATCATGAAATTTGTATGCAGGTTGCGTTTCCACAATTCCAATACGCAAACCTGGCAAAACCTCTGGAGAGGAGAACCTATTTTTGGGCCAGGATGACTCGCGACCAGTCGGGTCCCCACCAAAGAGGGTTTCGGGGTACAATTCTCCTGGGACATGTCTCCAGATCAGTTTAGTCTCAGAGTTCTGAATCTGTGAGACTCTATTTGCCACAAAATCCTCCAAAGTATGAGCTGAGGTGCGAAGCCATCAAATAACTATCTCACTAACAGTCCAAGCAAAAACGTCTGAGATATTCACTGTACGACCGTAGTACTATAAACATGATGAAGGAGCCTAGTAAGGAGAGCTGCTCCATACAATTCCAATTTAGGAATGGAATTAATATTGACCTAATAGGCGCCACCTTACTCTTAGCCATCACCAAATGGATCTCTACGGAACCGGATGGACTTACAGTCCGTAAAAATATCACGGCCGCGTATCCTCGCTCGGACGCGACACAAAACTCGTAGAGACTCACTCGACACTTACCAGCTGGTAGAAAGAGTCTGGGCAAGGATTTCCGGTTTACATCCGGAAGTGACGATACAATCGCAAACCATTCCCTCATCAAATCTTCCGGTAGAGCCTAGTCCCAAGTAATATTGGCTAACCAAAATTTCTGCAAAAACCACTTAGCCAAGAATATGACAGGAGTGTTCCATCCATTGGGATCAAATGTCCGGGCAACAGTTAACAAAATCAAGCGTTTCGTCCAGGTCTGGGGAATATCCAATTTTACTCGATAGGTGAAGATATCCTCGACGGGCTGGTACTGTACTCCAAGGACGGCAATCTAATTAGAGTTATCCACCATCTTCAAAACGAGAGGATCCTGTTGATGTTCTACTGGTAGATCACTCAACAACTCAGGACGATTCGACAACCATTTACGCAATTCGTAGCCTCCTGATTTAAGGATCCCAATCAACTCATCCCGCAAAACTAAGGCCTCTTCCACTGTAGAGGCCCCGGTACACACATCGTCGACGTATACGGAGTCTTTCAAAATGACAGCCGCACGTGAGTACTTCAACTGTTTACGGCTGGCCAATTCCAACAAATTGCTGATGGCAATATAGGGACTAGACATGAGTCCATACGTAGTAGTATTCAACTCATGAACACAAATCGGATCACAACGTCACTTACGCCAAAGGATCATATGATAGCGCCGGTCGTCCGGAAGAACAAGAGATTGTCTGATCATCATACGGATGTCAGCCACAAAAACAATCTGGTGTCGGCGGAAACTGGTGAGGATATCCGAAATGTCCCTATGCAATTTGGGACACACTGGTACACACACAAACACACGGCCGAGCCATCAAATACCACACGGATTCGGCGTTTTTAAAACCGCATGCGGCAAAAAGTAATGCTCGATTGTACGGCAATCAATATAAGGAGACATGTGTCCCAAAATTTCATACTCCCGCATGAAGTAAACATATTTCCTACAAAAAGCCGAATCCCTCCGTATTCGACGCTCCATGGACAGTAACCTTTTTTCCGCTAAGGCATAGGAATGACCACGAGGGGGGCGCGCAGCTTGAAACGGTAATCGAGTGAGAAAACGACCCTCAGCAAGGCGACCAGTATTATTCTGGTAAATCAATTCGCACTCTTGTTCATCAGACTTTCCAGAAGCGCTGAACGGCGTCGGAAAGAGAGATCCCCACATTCAATCCTTGGTCCTCAAGCCGCGGGGCGGAGCCCTTCAACACGGGACCCATAAAGCTAAAGCCAAAACCTGTCGGTATAGCTACTAACCCATTCATCTGCAGAACCCGCTTGGTCCCGGACAAAATCAAACCCAAAACTTCCGCACCTAAAAGCAAGTCTACGGGTCCGGGTACAAACCACTTCGGGTCGGCAGGAGTTAGATCCGCCGTTAATTTCCATAGGGTGCCATAATATCATTCAAAAGACGACCTTGGCCAAGATTCTTGGCCCATAATGACCAGGCGAAACACAAATTTCAACTTCTCCCCGTTGACCACTCGCTTCAATACTACCTATACCACATATAGCAAAAGGGTGGGGCCTACGTGAGAGACCCAATCTCTACACTAAACAAAAGGATCCAAGACAGCCTTGAGCACCCAAATCCAAAAGAGCACGAACTAACAAAGATTTACCCTTCGGGCCCCAGATCCTTACAGAGACTGTTGGCAGAAGGACTGTCTCTGGCTTGGTGGCTGTAGTGGGGGAGAGGGAGGCGACTACCTTTTGTTGATAACCCCCCTGGGGTTGATAGTCGTCCGGAAAAACGGACGCTTACCAGTTGAAGTATGGGTAGGGTTCCACCGGAGTGCCAGGGTGTCTACCGACTCGCCCAGTCACCGGGGACTGGTAACCACGAACACGTCCAAACTGGGGCGGGCGGCGCTCCAATAGCGGTCGCTCATATAGCGGTGGTGAGAATTGCCGCGGCGCTGCCTGCCTCTCCATATCCAAACACCTCTCCTCCTATTGAGGAGGGAGTGGAAGGGTGTCCCCGCCTTTGCGAGGTAAACCCCGTCGAGGATCCCCGTGGGGTTGGTGAGGATGCGGACCCCCGCCTATGGGGGAGCATCCGGCATCATTAGAATGGTGTTGGTAGGCAACACCATTTTGGTTAAGACCTACCTTGACAGTGCGGGCAATTTAAGGATCTGACCTCTGGCAATCCCGCCGCAAATGCTGCCCTAGACAATTGTCCTACCACTTGCGGCTGTTGCTGATTCCACGCCGGTGCTTAATGTTCCTTTCCAAGAACTTCGGACAGGATGTGACCACGTGGCCATCCGTGTTGCAATATAAGCAACGCATACTGCGAACCTGATTCGCTACATATTGATGAGAAGAGCGTCATGACACACCCATCTTCTACAAATCATCGAAAGGGGGGAGGTATCCCCATCATACCTCTGTTCGAACCGAATCTTTAAATCGGAAGGCAACTTAGACAAGACGCTGTGAAGCAAATAAATGACCATTGCAAGATTGATAGACCTAATCGCTTCAAAGCATTCAAGGCTACTGTCAGTGGGTTGACCAAATCCTCTAATACGAACCGACCCCTAGCTTACCACTGCTGCATATCGCTGTTTCGTGGGTACCGGTCTGATAGCATCCAGGAGTCGTAAGGCTGCTATGGGCCCCAGTTTTGAGCTCCTGGCTTGGGATCCGCAGACCTGTATTTAACATTTGGTAGCAAGAGGGTGGATTGCAATCCACGATCATAGTATACGCTAGGAGACTCGTTCACACTGAACGCTTGTTGTTCAGTGTGAACGAGTTGGAGGGTGGTACATTTTGAGTCACTCAGAGTTAGCTGTGTCTTGTTAGGGGCAAACAATCCCCACATTTATATTCTAAACTGTTAAAATAAAGTACACAACTCACAATTTAATATTGTCACTCCAGGATAGAAGGTTTGTATTGAAAATATAATTTGTTTATTTGTTGTATACAATATTGGTTTGGTGCAGACTATAATAATAATAATAAGCCCTTTATTCTGAACTACGCATACAAAAACATAATAACAGGTTGGTTTGGTTAAAATAATGTCCCGCAGTTCAGCGTGCCTTTTGGCATAGGCCTCCTCTAACAACTTCCACTGGCTTCTGTCTCGCGCCACCCTTCTCCAGTGGCGACCAGCCGTCAGCTTCAGATCATCCTCCCATCTTGCATGCTGGCGTCCTCTGTTGCGGTGCCCGTCTCTGGGGTACCAATCGGAGACAGTTTTGCTCCATTTATCTTAGGTCTCTCGGATCATGTGGCCGGCCCATCTCCACTTCTGTTAGTCTATTCGGCTGATTATGTCTGTTATCTTAGTTTTCTGTCTTGTTTCGCAACTTCTTACTTTATCTTGCTTCCTTATTCCTGTCATACTTCTCTCCATGGCTCTCTGGCATCGCTCCAACTTTTCTCTGTGGTGTTTAGTGAGGGAACAAGTTTCACATCCATAGGGAAGTACACAGGAATTAAAGACTTTCCTTTTTATTGACATGCTTAGCTCCTTGGATTTTAAGACTTCTTTCAGTGACCAGTACTGCTTCCATCCGTTCGCTATTCTTCTACTGATTTCTTTGGTGGTTTGGTCTTTGTGAGAAATAATGTGCCCTAGATAGATGTAATCTTGCACATATTCTAGCAATTGGTTGTCAATCTTTGTAGGTATTGGTTCGGAGTTTGTAATTAATTTGGTTTTGTCTTTCAGACCTACTTTCTCAATTTCGTATTTAAGCGATTTTATCATTGCTATCAGTTGTGTAGAATTTTCTTCAAACAGCACTATATCATCCGCAAATCTTAGGTGATTGAGTTTTATACCATCCACGTTTATGCCATAATCATTCCAGTCCAGTTTGCGGAAGATGCTTTCCAGTACGGCCGAGAACAATTTCGGTGACAGAGGGTCCCCCTGTCTTACTCCCCTCTCAATCTTAAACTTCTTTCCTAGAGTTTCTAGTTATATCGCTTCGGTATTTGAGTAGATGTTTGTAATGATTTCGATGTACTTTGAATGTATACCTTGTTGTTCTAGGCTTTCCCATATGGTTGTGTGGCTTATGCTATCGAAAGCTTTAGAGTAGTCGATAAATGCCATGTACAGGGTTTTGTTATATTCCTTATATTTCTCTACTATTTGTTTCACCGTGTATTTATGGTCCAGTGTAGAATTTTTTGGCTAAAGCCGGCTTATTCACGTGGCTGGTTTTCGTCAAGCTTTTTGCTTATTCTTTCTAAGTTTTTTTTTTTTTTTTTTCTTTTTACATCTGCAATCAGCCATCTGGGCTTTAATCAGATTAGTTGTTTCTTCATTTGACAGTTTGAGATTGTTCACATCCTGCGATGCGTCATCTCGTTATGCATCAGTGATATTATATTGATGCTATTCGTTTTCTTTTAAGTCTGTATGTAGAGTTCGAGAACTCCAGTAGTGTCACAGCGAGTTCATTTTTGTGTTGCTGGAGTCTTTGCTTGTAAGACTTGCAGGATGTGTCTACAACTTCTTTAATAGTGGGGATTTGTAAGTAATCATGTACTTCTGTGTTCTTTGTGAACCAAGGAGCGCAGCTCAAGATTTTTAATGTTTTGTTTTGGAAGCGTTGTAGTATCTCCATGTTTGAATGGCTTGCCGAACCCCAGAGTTCTATACCATATGTCCATATGGGTCTTAGGACGCATTTGTATATCAATAATTTATTTTCTAAGCTAAGAGATGACTGCCTGCCCAAAAGCCAGTAGATGTCTCCAAGTTTTCTGTTTGCTTGATCCCTTTTGGCCTTTATGTGCTCGCGCCATGTAAGTCTTCTGTCAATGTGCATGCCTAGGTATTTGACTGTACATTTCTGTGGAAGGGCCTTTCCATCTAGTGTAACTGTTGGGCACTCCCCTCTTCTTAGAGCGAAGGTAATGTGGACAGACTTGGCCGCACTGGCTCTGATTCTCCACTTTTTCAACCATGATCCAATAACATCCAGGTTTTCTTGGAGTTTTGTGGATGCTCTGATAGGGTCTTTATCACAGGATAGTACTGCAGTATCGTCAGCATAAGTTGCGGTAACAATTTGCTTTGAGGTGGGTAGGTCAGCAGTGTAAACCGTGTACAGGACAGGACCCAGTACTGATCCCTGGGGTGCTCCAGCTTCTATGGGGTAAAGCGAAGAGAGGCAGTTTCCAGATTTAACCTGGAATAGTCGGTCCTCCAGGTAAGACTTGAGCAGCAAGTATGCAGTGTGTGGTAAACAAATTTTAAGTTTACACAGGAGGCCCTTGTGCCAAACTCGGTCAAATGCCTGTTGTATGTCGAGAAAAGCACCTGAACAATACTCCTTATTCTCCAGTGATTGTCTGATTGTGTGAACCACTCTGTGCACTTGTTCCGTCGTTCCATGGTGTGCCCGGAAACCAAATTGATGTTCAGGAATGGTCTTTTGCTCCTCCAGTATGGGTGTCAAACGTTGTAACAGTACTTTCTCGAACAGCTTAGACAATAACGGAAGAAGACTTATTGGTCTATATGACGAAACTTCAGCAGGCGGTTTGCCTGGTTTAGCTACCATATTTATGGTTGAGATTTTCCAGATGCGCGGGAAATAGTGCAGTCTCAACACTGCGTTGAAGAGAATAGTAACCAAAACAATTCCTTTTCTCGGTAGATGGTTCAGTACTTCTGCTGTAATCAGATCAATACCTGGTGCCTTTTTCTTCTTCAGGTTTCCTATTAATTTCCATATCTCTTTTGGGGTACACAGTCGTAGTGGTAGGGACATTTGCTGATCGCTGTCAAGGATTTCGTCAACTTCTTCTTCTGGGTACATGGTGTCGGGTTGATTTGGCTTAAATACATTTGTCAAGAATTCGGCAAAGATCTCGGCTTTTTCCCCAGGTTTCCTCGCCCAGTTACCATTTGGTTGTCTTATAGGAGGCATGTGATCTTGTGGCCGTTTTAGCGTCTTTGTGATTTTCCACAGGGAGTAGTCATCTACTTTAAGAGCTGATAATGTCTTCAGTTTGTCTTGAAGAGTGGCATTTTCGTTTTCTGCTAGCATTTGCTTCAGTTTCTTTTGTGCTTTGTTGAGAGCCCTTTTATCATGTGTGTTCCTGCTTGTTTGCCATTGACGTCTCAGTCTCCGTTTTGCAGCAATCATCTCCCGTATCTCCAGTGTACTATCTTGTTGCTGCGGACTATATTTGATGCTTGGAGTAGACAACCAAGCTGCTTTTTGGATCAGGTTAGTTGTAAACCAAGCAGCATTTTCTACATCTTCCTCTGTTTTAAGGGGTATGTGCAAGTTGGCATTTTCTGTTATGTAATTCTGGAATGAGTCCCAGTCAGTTTTACGATTATATAACGCCTCTCGAGGCTCATTCCAAATGATTGTAGTGCTCAGTGTACATATCACTGGTGTATGATCAGAGTTGCCGTCTAAGCTTGATTCAACTTTTGTATACAGACCTGACATTCCTTTGATGATAAAGAAATCGATGAGGTCGGGTGTTTTATTGGGATCAGTTGGCCAGTGAGTTGGCTCCCCTGTTGACAGTATATTGAGTGCATTTGCATCTATTGCCCTTTTCAAGTCTCTGCCTCTGGTTGTGATCAGCCTGGAGCCCCAGTAGGTATTTTTGGCGTTCCAATCCCCTCCAGCGATATATCTGCCTCCAAGTGTGTTAAGAAAATCGTTGAACATTTGTTCTGTAACACGATGCCGTGGCGGGGAGTACACTGCAGCTACGTTGAGTGGACCCTGCCAATCGTCAATTGATATTACAGTAGCCTGTAGATGTGCCTGTCTAAAGCTTGGGAGAACGTGTTGCTTGATGCTATCCTTTATTATGATTGCAGTTCCAGCATGTGATGTTCCGTCAGGGTGATTAGTATAATATATATTATATCCTTTGATGGTTATGGCTTTTTCATCAGTCATATGTGACTCAGAGATTAAAAGAATATCTATTTGGTTATGTTTGATGAAGAGTTCCACTTCATGTTTATTAGGAGGCAGGCCATTTATGTTCCATGCTGCAATTCTTAGGAATTTCATTTGTTATACTGGGCAACTAGAGTCGTTAGGAGTCCCATTAGGGTACCTATTTGTTGTATGAGAATGTCTATTTTCTCTGATTGCTTTGAAATTATTAGTTCTAAAGAACTTGCGTACTGAGATTGTGTGTTCTCCGAGTTTTTGTTCCAGTGTACAGTGTTTCTGGGATCTGAAATTGATGGGTTTGGTGTTTGTGTTGTAGCTCTAATCGGAGGCAGTGGTGGAAAGTCTTCTATTTGAAATGAGACTGTGTCATTTCTGGCATTCTTTATATTTGATGAAGTTGCTTTCGTGTGATTTGTCTGAACAGTTTTTCTTGCGCGAATCTCCTTGTACACTTGGCAGCCCTTGTAGTTAGCAGGGTGGTCTCCTAGGCATAAGGTGCAGGTGGCTGGGGTATTTCTGTCTTTTTTTGGACAGTCAGTGGTTCTGTGTCCTTCTGCGCATTTGACACATCGGAATGGGCGCATGCAATTATTTTTAGTGTGCCCATATTGTTGACATCTAGTACATTGGGGGATTTCGTTTGTTTTTCTTGGATCTTCTATCCTTACTTTCGTGCTGTATATAAATTCTATATCCTTAAGTTGGGGGTTATTTGGGCCAGGTTCTACATTTACGAAGAAAATATTGAGAGGTTTCTTGTTTCTTCTTGAAAGTGCACATATGATCTCACCTCTGACTTTGTTCCCAGTTTTTTCTATTACCTCTACAATGGCTTCTTAGGGTGTTGTGTGGTGCAGATTTTTAATTACGATTCTGCAGCACCTTTTGTCTTTCTGAGTGAATGTATGTCCTATAAGTCCATTCTTTCGTATTAGTTCTATGACCTCTTTGTATGCTTCACATGTCTGCACCATAACTCTCAGATGATCTCTATTGACTATTTTATAGTTGTAGCTGCTCCTTGGTACTGAGCTATTCAACAGTTCCGTCAGTTTTGAGATATCCGTGATACCATACAAGATTATTGGTGGAGGTTTGCTCGGTTTCTTAACATGGGCTTGGCTTTCCATAGGTTCAAGAGATTCCGGTAAGTCTACTGGAAGTCTGCTGTATCTATTGGATGTATTGATAGAGGTCTGCAAGTTCTGTTCTAGATTTTGTCTTTCCGCTGACGGTGGGCTGTTAGAGACCTTTTTTCTTTTTGGGTTGCGTTGGGTTGGTATTCTTTGCCATGAGGGAGGGCAGTTGGAGTCATCAACACCTTCGGTAACCATCGCTGGTGTTAGAGGCAAGTCTAACTCCTTTGCGTTGCTGTCTGCACTAGATTTATTCCCCAGTGAAGAAGATCGAGGTCTTTGATTGAAGAGGCTTGGGTGAAACGCCTGCTGCACAAAATTTCTTTTAGTCTTGCCAGTAGCATTTTCTGTCACAGGGACCTGGTCATCCACCCCTGTGCAACTCATTTTAGTACTATTTTTTTTTCAAATTTTTACAATGGCAACACTATTCCGAATGTCAAAAGACATGTCGACATCTGACATTGAAAATATTTAAAAAATTGTAGGTGGATGGAGAAAAGTTAAAATCCAAGTGTCACTACTAAATTTTAATCACTGTTTTTGTTAGAAATCACTGATTGCTTTGAGCTACCAATAATTGTACACAGTAATCACTTTATAAGGTTCACTTTAGCAATGTTTTTAAAGACAATATCGCGGTTTTATGCACAATATCACTATAACTTCCGGACAGTATGGTCAGTATGACTTTGCGTGTTGACAGTTGACATGACACCCTTTCTAAGATGACTTTGGAGAATACTTTGTAGATATTTGACATCAGACTTATGGGCCTATAATTTCCTACGTTTTATTTTTGGCCTTTCTTAAATATAAGAATGATGTGTGATGTTTTCCACTGTGTGGGGATTATACCAGTCTTCATAATTTCGTTGAATATTGATGTAAGTATGGGTAAGCTCGTCGAGAGTACCTTTGAGAAGCTCATTTGTTATTTTATCCGGGCCTGGAGCCTTTTCCATCTATTGACTATATAAAAATACTCCCAAACGAAGTAGAAAAAGCTATATAGCTTTTTCTACTTCGTTTGGGAGTATTTTTGGTTCTGATTCCACTTTGTGCAGTCTTTCGCTTAGGTCTTTTGTTTGTTTTTTTTTTGGGTTTGAGTACAGGTCGTGGTAAAATTTAGTAGATATTTCGTTGATATTTTTTCTGTTCTTATAAATTATATCTTTTTTATTGAGTTTTGTTTTCCATTATTTGCTTACTTCTCTCAGTTCCTTTAGTGCTTTCTTTACACCACCTGTTCTCTTTAGATTCTTTTCTAATATTTCCAGCCTCTTAGTCTTCCTATCTTTTCTGATATTCACTCTGATTTCCTCACTTAGTTCAGTTATCAGTTTGATATTATTATTTTTAGGGTACTTATGTAGCAAGTTTTTTCTTTTTTCTATAAGTTGTAATGTTGTGTCACTTAGTCTGTATTTATTTCTTCCCATGCTCCCAGTTTTAACACTGGTTAGTTGTTTTTCTAGCTTACTGTACTTTCAAGAGCATCAGTTGCGCTATTTTTCGTTGATATTTCCTATGCTGTTTCGCTAAGGGACTCAGCGATTTTCTTTAGGATTTCGTTACTGTATTGTTCGTTTTTGTTTGTAGCTACATATTTTCTAGTTTTCCTTGGTGATTCTATTGTTAAGGAGCTTCGTACCATACGATGGTTTGTATTAAAGTTGAGTTTTGTCACTACTGACGTATCCGTGAAGGCTTTTGGATAGCTTGTTGTTATGTAGTCAATTTCGTTTTTATAGGTGCCGTCCGGGGAGATCCAGGTCCACTTATTCTTCTTGCTTTTCTTAAACAAACTATTGAGAAGCGTTAAGTTGTGTTCTAGTAGGAATTCAAATAGCAGTTCGCCGTTTCGACTTCTTTTTCCTTGTCCGAATTTTCCCAAGACGTATTCTTCCTTGCTTTGTTTTGCTCCGACTTGAGCATTGAAGTCACCCATTAGTATTATGTGGTTGTGTGAGTATTTCATTAAAACTTGTGTTAGTTCATCGTAGAAAAGTTTGGTTTCTATTTTTGTTGCTTGCTCTGTCGGAGCGTATATTTGGATAATTGACCATAATTTTCGATAACCAGGTATATCGAAGTTTAGTATGGCTATTCGGTCAGAGATTCCAATGAGCTCGTAAATTTGTTTTTTCTTTGATTTTTTCGTCGGTGCTCCGTAGACCAATTGGTCTATGGGGAAAATTACATGTTTCCATCGTTCAATTACCAACTGGGCTATGGAGAACACTGGACGTAAACCAAACCTATGTTCCATTATACCTTATAACCCTGAGTTCACACCAGTTTTCTCTACTTTGTGTTCAAAGAAGCTTTTGATATATTTTTTGGTTCACATCAAACTGAATTCAAAAATATTATATATAAATAAATACAATATAATATAATGTTAGCTAATTATAGTTATTTAAAATGGAATCTTCAATGAAAAGATAGGAAAGTATGTAAACTGTTTAAAAATGGCAACTTCAGAGAAAACTTATGTGTCATTATGGCGTTCATGTAATGACCATGTATACATATTTGGATTAACTCGTTTGCCTCCCAGTGGGAAGAATTGACGATTTTTTTCGGTTTTTATATTTTTTTTCAAGACAATAAGCCGTTTTTTGAGCATTTTGTTACAGATTATTTTAGGCAGTTTGCCCCATTTGCATATTTTTCACTGTCGTACGTGCAATGCTTACTTCTGTAATTTGATATTTTAAACCATCGACTATCTACTTAAGTAAGTTTTTAAAAACACTACAAAGTGAACAATAACTTTAATTTCGGCAGGCGGTATCAAAACCCGAAGAAAAGAAAACAGGTACACCAATTTCCAAAATTGAAGTTATTTTTCACTTTGTAGTGTTTTAATTTGGAAGTCGGTTGTATTTAAAAAAATAGTTTTTTTACATGCTTATGGACAAGGCTTTACAATACTATTAAACTGAGCAGCGGAACATTTCGTGATTCTCCATAGCCCAGTTGGTAATTGGACGATGGAAACTTGTAATTTTCCCCATAGACCAATTGGTCAAATTTCAATTGGTCCATGCAGCACCGACGGATTTTTTTAAGACAAGATAAGATAAGATATATTTATTTGCTCAAACATGGGTAACACATACAATATGCATGCAAGATAACAAAAAACACCAAAAGATTCCGACATGTTTGCCACATGCTATGGCGTGCAAATATTTTGCAAGTTAAATTATAAATGAATTCCATAATTATCAAAGCCAACAATAAGCAAAGTGAAAATTAATAATAATAATAACAGTTATCTCAAAATATCAATGGAATTAAAATAATAATATAAATCAAAAATGTCAAATAGCAATAAAGTAAATCCATGCATAAAATATAAATCAAATGTCAAAATGAAAAATAGTGCATGTCAAATCAATGTGAAAATTAATCAAATGTAAAATAGCAAAAACGCATCATTATCAAAACTATGCAAAAAAATAAATAATTCAAATGTCAAATAAAATAATGCATGTCAAATATAAAAATTAATCAAATGTCAAAATGAAAAATATCAAATAAATGTCAAATAGGAATAATGTAAAAATAGAAAATCTATATAAAAAAATCAATAAAATATCAAACAAAAGTTAATACAAATCAAATCAATGTAAAAATTATCAAATGTCAAAATTGCAATAAAATCTATGTCAAACAAAGGATTCTTCCATAAAATCGTTATTATTATAGTAGGCCCTTTTACTTAGAAACGACTTTAGTTGCTTCTTTATTTCTACATTATTAAGCTCCCTCCAAATTTTGGGTAACTTATTATAAATCGTAGGAGCCATGCAAAAAACACTTTTGCGCATTAGTGCCGTCCTACTGCTATGCAGACAGAGCTGAATTTGATCGCGCCTGTTTCTTGGAAATTTATCTTGCATACGTGAAAATAAGCTATCATTTTTTCTAACAAACATTACCGTTTCCAGAATATAAAGAGACGGCAATGTTAATATTTTATAGCGGATGAAATAGGGTTTACAACTATCAGTGGTTTTTAACTTAAACATCGCTCTAAGGCACCTCTTTTGTGCTTTAAATGCAACTTCTTTATCAGTTGAGTTACCCCAAAAGATAATCCCATATCTGAGAACAGATTCACTTAGCCCATAGTAAGCTGTTAATAGCGCGTCTATATTAACCGTTCGAGACAGGATGTACAAGGCATAAGCACTACTGCTTATTCTTTTAGTCAGAGTCTCTATGTGGGCCTTCCAATTTAAATTACTATCTATTGTCAGTCCTAGAAACTTGGTTGTATAAACTGTGTTAATTGCAATATTATTATATGTTATGTCAAGATTGGAAATAGTCTGTGCGCGTTGGCTAAAATGCATTATCATGGTCTTACTTAAATTAATTTTTAAATGATTATTGTCTAACCATTCTATAGTTTCATGTAATGTTTCATTTGTCTTGTTTATAAAATTCTCTATGAATACACGGTATTGTTATTGTACTGTCATCCGCAAACAGTGTCATCGGATGTTTGATTGCCTTTGGAAAGTCATTAATGTAAATTTTAAAAAGCGGTGGCCCTAGAATACTTCCTTGTGGAACTCCATAGACAATATTACGTTCCTCGGATTGAAATATTTCCTCCCGTTTTGTGCTTATGTTTAATCTGTTTATTTCGGTTATTTGTTTTCTGTTGTTGAGGTATGATTTTAAGAGCTCAAAGACATTTCCTCTTACACTATAAGCATCAAGCTTTTTCATTAAAATGTTATGGATTGTTTGATTAAGAATCCTACGCCTCTTTGTCCAGCTACTTCGCCTTTATGGAATAAAATGTAGTCTGCACGTTCTTCAATTCTTTCATCGAGCCTTCTCAGCTCGCTTATACCCAGAATATCCAGATTTATGTCTTCTAAGGATTTTTCTAACTCATGTAGGCTTTCAGCCGTTCTAAGGGTTCTAGTGTTCAAAGTTGCAATTTTAAGTGTTTTGTTTCTTCTTGTTAGAGGGTGATGGTCTATACCTCCCGCGGGGACCAGCCGTATTGGAAGACGTTTTGTTGGTTGATTGTTTTTATGGCTATTAGTTAATTTAATTTTCGTTTGATTCCGGTTTTCCGTAGCAGTAGTTAGTTTTTTGGTGTATTAAATTGTGGGTCAGGTCTTGTTCTCTCGACGTAGTTCAATATGTTGGGTCTGACGATGTCTTTCATAGATGTTTTGGAGGAGTATTGTGTTGGATCAAGCAGGGGTTTGTTGGTGATAGCTTTCTTCTGAGTAGGTGGCTTAGGTGAGCTCGAAGTTTCTCTTTTCTCTGTTATTATCTTTCGGTTTTTTAACTATCAGTTTGTCATATTTTAAATAAGCTATGTTCCCTTTCTTTTTTTCCTCTTCCACTTGCGGTTGGAGCTGATTTCGTTTTTCTAAGATTTCCTTGGAGTAGTCCTCTTTTATATTGATGCCCGATGGGAGGTTTAGCTTGTTTTTGAGAATAAGGTGCTTTTTCCATTGGGTTGTGATGGTGACTACAACTGGACGGTTTTTATTTTCGATCTGTCGCCCGATTCTATAAACGTTGCTAATCTCTTGGCTTTCCATGTGTACTCCCATTTCTACTATAGTTTGTTTGAGGCAGTCTACTAGTTCTATTAAAGATTTATCCTTTTCTTCTATTCCAAAGAAAACCAGGTTACTCTTCCGTTTATCTCTTTCTGCCAATTTAAGTTTTAGCTCAAGTTCAGATACTTTACTTTTGAGATTATTAGTGTTTTAAATTTTTCGTATAACGCTTCCATAACGTTCTTGGATACCGAATGCGTTATAAGTTCGGCTTGTTTAACTAATTTCTCATCGAGTTTTAGTAGAAGTAATTCCATATTTTTATCCATTATGGTCTTATCGAACTTTTATGTGGTGGCGCTGTTTAGTCGTTTTTTTTTATTGGCAACACTAAAACTGGCTGTTGGTATTACAGTCACTGACAGTTTTTGACGTGAGGTTGGCAGTAGGTACGACAACGGCGACTATATTTAACAATGGCGGTAGATTGTTTATTTTATTAATTTGTTTTTATTATGTTGAATTTTGTTTTTAATTTTTCCCGCACTGTGTAGGGGACACAAAGTTAATGCTTACGTGTGTTTATTAGATAATTAACGTTTCTCGTAATGGGTTCTACGCTGGTTCTACGTTTCGCAACACGATATTGTCGTTGTTTAACCCCGACTAGTATATTGACAATGGCGGTAGATTGACTGCTTTGCGTTGATATGCTTATTATCAGGATTTTTAACCGACTTCAAAAAAAGGAGGAGGTTCTCAATTCGTCGGAATCTTTTTTTTTTTTTTTTTTTTATGTATGTTCCCCGATTACTCAAAGACGCCTGGACCGATTTCAAAAAATCTTCTTTTGTTTTGAAGTGTATACTTCCTAGTTGGTCCCATAGTCATCAGGTCAGGATCTGATGATGGGATCCTAGAGAAATCGAGGGAACTCCTCAAATATTATAGGCATTTATATAGTGATTTTGGTATTTTCACCAACAATGCAATCACTTGCACTCAGAAAGTATAATTTGGTGAAGTGGAACTGATGAATAAGACCACAGATGGCCACTGAAACTCCTTAATGCTAAGTATGTCACGGCTATAAAATATCTCGAATAGTTAACAGACTATGATTAAGCAAATACTTATAAATGAATGGTACTGATGAAAATGGTACCATTGAACTGTTCTGATGATGAAGCCGGAAGGTAGGCACTGGAACTCTGAAATAAAACAATGTATCCTAGTCGTGCTTGGGTTTATTGGAATCGTCATGAGATGTACTTTGGCCATAAATGATTATCATGTTAATTGGAGATACCTACCAAAACTAAAAAGAGAAAAATAAAAAAACTTTTTAACAAAAAATCAAACCGACTTCCTGAACAAAAAACTACAAACCAAAAAATAACTTTCTTTTCCGAAGTCGGTGTCGTAAAACTGAAAAAAAATGGGTACAAAGACACCGACTTCGGAAAAGAAAGTTATTTTTTGGTTTGTAGTTTTTTGTTCAGGAAGTCGGTTTGATTTTTTGTTAAAAAGTTTTTCTTTTGAAATTTAGCACCTGCACTGTGTCCTGGTTTTATTGTACGTGTGGATATTGGTCTTTTTTTGCTAACGGGTTTTCTGTTTTACAACACGATATTGACACTGTTTTGCATCGACGAAAGGGATATATTGTCAATGTCGGTATTGTCAAATCTGGAATCGAATTAAAATTCCGAGTATAGATGTGTTTACGTTGTGATGCTTAGTTTTGTTTTTAGTTTTACTGTAGGATTTTAGCACATGCACTGTGTCCACTTATTTCGTGCGATTAATTAGCCTTTCCTTTATTGGTTTTACGTTTCACAACGCGAGATTTTCACAGTTTAGCACTACTTTCCGATTATTTGCGCGGGAGTCGATAACGAACGTGTTGACAGTTTAGTTTCCGGACCCGGAATGTGCAGACTAAATAGTCTTCCCTAATTGTATTTAATTGAATCATAGTTATTGTTGGACCTTGAACCTTCTATCTTTGTTTTGTAAGTTTGTTTCTATTGTAAACATACTCAGTGCCCGCTACCGGAGTAATTGTTGTAAAGTATATTGTAGAAGCCAATTGTAGAAGAAAATTGGTTAGTTTGTTTGATATTGACAGTAATATTTGTGCTGTGTACTTGTGTATTAATAATTTTATTTTGTTGTGGTACCCACTTTGTTTTTGATAATTTATAAATTGATTTTTGGGGTTCCATAATAAATTTGTATTGAAAAATAATTAAGTAAATGTAACCCTTTCAGTACTATTTGTTGAATTAACTTGTTGTTTCTCTTACAGACTTTATGATTTGATATTTAATTTGGTAAGAGAATTACTGTCAAACTGTTGTTTTGGTTACACACATATATTATTAATTTAATTTGCTGATCATTTTGTGTATAAGTTAATATTTAATCACCGTTGCTTACATTTTTGAAAGTATGACTGCCAATACATTTTCTTGTAAGATTAGAGCGGAATTGAGATGGGTGACCTCGGCGGCCTCTTTGATAAGTATATCTGATAGATCAGAGGCTTTGTTGGTCCGTTGAAGTGAACTTCCGGCTCGTCAAGCCAGGGTGGATGGATATCATGCGGAATGTTTGGCGCTATTGTCAACCGAGGACACTGAGTTAGCCGCTGCGGTTGAGGCAGACGTCACACAATTCTACAGTTGCTCGGATGATATTGTTGAGGCAACCGGTACATTGAGGGGTTCTGCACAGGATGTTTTGAAGGTGGAGACGAGGTCTCCCACCCATACTGCTTTGTTAGGACGGTTGCCTACACTAGACTTGCCACACTTTAGTGGAAATTTGGTTGGACTACCTGCTTCGACCTGTTCAACAGTTTGGTGGATGCTAGGACAGACTTGTCGCCTAGTCAAAAGCAGGCCTTCTTGTTCTCCACGTTAAGAGGGGAGGCCCTAGGTTTAAGTAAGCCATTTAGAGGTTACGGATCAAAGTTACCATACTGCCCGGGAACTGTTGATGAGATAGTGGTCAAGCGCGATCCTATTGGATATAAAAAAAAAAAAATAAGCGCCATGTGAACGTGAGGCTTTTAGCGGACGCCCACGTTTCTCATATTTTGTCGTTGCCTCGCATCCATCGGGTTGCCACCCTACGAGTGGATTTGGTCAACCCATTGACGGTGGTCTTTAACGCTTTGAAGCGATTGGGCCTACCCATTGACATGTACTTTACCTAGTCCTGTCAAGGTTGCCTTCCGACTTGAAGTTTCGATTCGAGCAGAGTTATTGTAGGGATAATGCCTCGATGACTTGTTGAAGTTCCTGGATGAGGAATGTCGCCTCTTGGATAAATCTGGTTTTGAGGGTCCCTCGCGTGCCCCAGAGCGGTTCTCTCCGGACTAGCGTCGTGATGGTGCTCCCCCCCCCCCCCCCCCGTCGTGGGATGGGTGAGCCACGACGCTTTCCTCATAAATATGTAGCGACCCAAGCTCGCAGTATGTGCTGTATATACTGCAACACGGATGGCCACATGGTCACCTCCTGTCCGAAGTTCCTGGAAAGGAACACAAAGGACCGACGTGGAATCGCCAACAGCCGCAAGTGGTGCTACACTTGTCTAGGACAGCACTTGCAGCGGGATTGCCAGAGGTCAGATCCTTGCCCGCACTGTCAAGGTAAGCACCACCGCATGTTGTGATCGAACCAAAATGGTGTTGGCAGGCCTGATGATGCCCGACGGTCCCCCATAGGCGGGGTCCGCATCCCCACCAACCCCACCAAACCCACGTGGATCCTTGACGGGGCTCACCTCGCACAGGCGGGGGCACCCCTCTACCCCCTCCTCAACTGGAGAAGAGGTATTGGGGAATGGAGAGGCAGCAGCACCGCGGCGATTCTCACCACCGCTACATGAGCGACCGCGATTGTAGCTCCTCGCGCCCCAGTTTGGACGTGCACGTGGTTACCAGACCCCGGAGACTGGGTTTACAAAAAAATACAAAAAAAATCGTTTACAAAATCGTTTATTGTCACAATTAGCATATTCTATAGCCCTCGCCAAACTTATTGGCCGCTCTGAAGTTGGTTTACCGGATGCGCGAGACACGAAACGGTGCTGTTTTTGTATGAGATTTACTACTACGCAGCCATTGTAGCCAACTTCAGGGCGGCCAATAAGTTTGGCGAGAACTATACATTAAGACGTGTTTGGAGCCTCCCTTTAAGCAAATAATGCCTGTATTAGGAGACTCCGATCTTCCATAACATTGCCGTGTTTACTTATACTAACTGTGAGATACTATAAAACAATATACTGTGACATTTAATATAATTTTGTTGTTCATTAATTGAGTATTAAAAAAAATATTAATTATTTATTTCTTTTGTTTTAAATATTAAAAAGTAAAATAAGATTAAAAATAAGATCAGATTAAATAGATAAATTAATTCACTAACAATAAATAACACACTTGTTTTTGTACGTGGAGTGTTATGTGGTGTGATGTGGTGTGTGTGCTGCAGTGTAGTGTGTTCTGTGTAGTGTAGAGTAGTGTGTGTGGTGTAATGAAGTGTGGTGTGTTGGATGTGGTATATTAGATTAAGGTATATTATATGTGATGAGTTACGGCTACTCATCGTGTTCCAGAAGTGCCTCGGTTTCCTCGTAGGTAAGTGGTTTTATCCAGGTTATTATACTTTTTTTACAGGCGCGGTAATTTTTATTGTAAACATACACATGTTTATTAATTCTGTTGTATAGTTGTGCCGAACGTTTATTAAATTGTCTGCTTGCAAATCTAGTTTTACTTTGAGGAATTTGGGCAACTAAATCTTTTCTCCTTTTTGATTTTTGGCTATTTTTATACGGTAATGCTTTATGTTTTTTAAGAGCGGTTTGGGTTATATATAGTTTTCTAACATAGAGTAAATCACCTATTTGATATAAGCTTTCAGTGAAGAATCTTTTATTTTTAAAATACATAATTTTTATTAATGAACGTTGTGCTCGTTCCACATTGATAAACTTTGTTTTAGTAGCACAGACTGGGCCAATGCTACATATATTTCATTGAGGAGATTTCTGAGACGGTTCTTAGTGCTCTCCATTTTACATGGAACAATATGTCTGAGGGTTCTAAAGATCCAACTGAGTTTCCTTATTCTCCCAGCAGTTTGCTCAATATGAGGATACCAGGACAGTGCTTGATCTACCACAAATCCCAAATATTTAGTCTTAGTGACCTTCCCAATACATGGGCAGTCACGACTTGTATTTGTCAAGTCTCCACATATGTGTATCCTCAAAAGTAAGTCATCAATAGGCTGTGTTCTGATAGTGATACTGAAGCATATGTAATTAGTTTTATTAGTGTTTAGTGAAAGTAAGTTGCCTTTTAGCCATTCAGCTACACGAGCCATTCCCACCTCTGCATTCAGTTTAACCTCGTGCCAGGAAGAACCCGCGAAGACAATAGATGTGTCATCAGCGTACGAAAATACTTTTGCATTTTTTATTTCCATATTGCAAAGATCGTTAATATATAGGAGAAAGAGGGTAGGCCCTAAGACACTACCCTGTGGGACGCCGTATGATACATCCTCATCGTCACTGTTATACTGTCCTATTTTAACTCTTTGCTTCCTGTTGGTAAGATAGTCTTTGAGTAAATTGAGCGCAGTATCTCTTATTCCGGCTTTTTCCAGCTTGCTCACAAGGATTGGGACAGAGACGGTGTCGAATGCTTTTTTGAGGTCTATGAACACAGACAGGCATTCGTCTTCTTGTCCAGGTGCTCGGTTACAAAAGAGCTTAACGCACTTACTGCATCCTCAGTACATACACCTCGTCTAAAGCCAAATTGTGAATAAGATATAATATTATATTTTTTTAGATATTGAGTTAGTCTGTTATTTATAATCTTTTCAAGCATTTTAGATATCGATGGTAAAACGGAAATGGGCCTGTAGTTATTGATATCGTCTCTGTCCCCTCCCTTGTAAACTGGGGTAATAATAGATTGTTTTAGTGCAGCCGGGAATACGCCCATTTGAAGACATAGATTGGCAAGATGAGCTATAATGGGAACACAGCCGGGAATACGCCCATTTGAAGACATAGATTGGCAAGATGAGCTATAATGGGAACAACTTCCTTTCTTATATGTTTTAAGAATTTTTTCGATATGTTGTCCCAACCAGGGGCATTGTCAGATTTCAGGTTCATTAGAATACTTTCCACTTCAGCATTGTCAGTATCTAGTAGTACGAGAGTATTCAGTTGTGATCGTAATGCATCGAATCGGGTTTTAGAGACATTACTTAATCTCGGATTAATTTCTTGAGCAAGTTGTTTTCCAATATTAATAAAATACTCATTGATGTGGTTTATTGACTCTGTAGGAGTTGTCTTTATGTTTAATAGTTCAATGTTTTGACTTTTTACTTTATTTGAGTATGTGATGGTTTTTATATTTTTCCAGAGTAATTTGTTGTTAGATACTGATTAAGCAATTAAATTTCTTTCATAGTTTCTTTTCATTTTTTAAATTAAATTATTACAGTAGTTCCTTTATCTAGTGTAAGTGATTTTTATGGTTTCGTTATACGGGTCTTCGCGACTTTGTTTTTGCAATTTTTTACGGTTATTAATACAGCGTAGGAGGCCCGTGGTAATCCACGGTTTTATGATGCGTTTATTGTTTGGAATATTTATTATGCAGGTGTTGTCGTTTACAATGTTAGTTAATATATTAATAAAAGTATCGATTAATAAATTTGGGTCATTACAAAATAATAAGTCTGACAATTGCCTTTCCTGTAGATCTTTTAAAGCTTGTTCAAAATTTAGCGTAGTGGTGATTTCATTTGCTATTTGGATACTTTTTAATTTTGCTAAAGAGATAAATGTTGTATGGTGGTCAGTCACCGTAGTATGCAAGATAGCGATGGATGCCGATAACTTTTTTTTGTGTATTTTAAGCATGAAATGGTCAAAGCAGCTTTGTTCTCTAGTGTGCAAAATGTGTCCAGGAAGTATACCGAAAAATGACAACATATTTAGGTAGTTAACCATACTCTGATCTGATGACGGTTCCGGCGGTTGAAACGTAAACACGCAAACCAACGCTCTCCAAAAATAAATTCGCGACACCGGTGCAATTAGTGATAAACCTAAGTCACTGGGTCACCAACTTACAAAACAAACATCTTTAAACATTTTTGTGAAGTGGTCACAGTGCGGGATTGTTATTCCGACGGCATTCACTGTCAGACGTCAGTGTCAAAAGTGTGACCAACAACAAAACTCCGAATACCGCCTTACTTCAGTGTTGCCAGAGAGGAAAAATAACAACAATAATGGAAAAAAGTATGGAAATTTTACTGGCTAAACTGAACGAGAAACTCGACCAGCAAACAGTAACTATAACAACGCTAGTAACAACAAAGGTTATGGAGGCATTGGACAAAAAGCTAAAAATATTAACGGATGAAAATACCAAACTACAAACCAAAGTAACTGTCTTGGAGCAAAAACTTAGTGCGGTGGAAAACGACAAACGAAAACAGAACTTAGTTTTCTTTGGTTTGGAAGAGCGGGGAAAAACAGAAGCCGAGCTTGAGGACTACATAAAAGGAATTATAAAAGAAACTGGAACATATTTGGAAAGTCACGAAATCAGCAACATTTACAGAATTGGGCAGCGCACTAACAAAAATCGCCCTGTCGTTGTTTCCATTACATCCACGTGGAAAAAACACATAATAATGAAAAACAAAGCTAATTTTCCGCCTGGAATCTACGTCAAGGAAGACTATCCGAAAGAAGTTATTGAGAAAAGGAGGCAGCTACAGTCACAACTGGAAGAAGAAAGGAAAAAGGGGAACTTTGCATATTTAAAATACGACAAATTAATAGTAAGGAAACAAAATGAAAATACTCGTGAAAAGAGAAAGAGGGAGGACACAAGCCCACAAAACTCCTCAACACAGAAGAGAGTTACTATTACCACCAAGGAAAATACTTCTACTCAATCTTCTGATAAGGCCACCCGAGGAATTCTGAAACCAAACATTCTCAATTACGTGACACGTGACAGATCACACTCTCTCTCAGAACTGCCAAAAAACTAATATCTTTTATTACAACCCGGAACCGAAATAAAACTATTGATATATCAACATTACCACTTAAATCAACTTTTGTAAGAAGCACCCCAAGCCGGCTGGTCACCGTGGGGGAAGAAGACCACAACCCTCCATCAAATAAAAATAAAGAAAACAACATGAATGATGAAAGCAAAAGAGAACATAGCCTAAAGATATGCACAAACAATGTGAGATCTCTGTCGACTACCACAAGGATTATAGAAATGAACAATGCCATAGAAAAACTGAAATGGGACATTATGGGACTCGCCGAAGTGAGAAAAATAGGCTGCGCTATAGAGGAACATAGAGACTACATCCTTTGTTATAAAGGCGAGACCGCAGGTCTTCATGGTGTAGGTTTCTTAGTAAAGAAAACATTCAAAGCTCATATATCAAGCTTTGTAGGCATATCTGAAAGAGTTGGGTTACTAAAAATGAACTTTAAAGACGGACCGCTATCCTTAATACAGGTCTATGCTCCCACTGAGAGCTCTGGTGATGAAGAAATTGAGATTTTTTACAGAGATCTGAGAAAAGCAAATGAGATGGCAGATAAAAACTTGTTAATCATGGGCGACTTTAACGCAAAAATTGGACAACCAAAACGAAATGAACACACAATAATGGGCCTCTACGGATATGGACAACGGAATAAAAGAGGAGAACGTCTTATAGAATACGCGTGTGAAAATAAACTCTCAATAATGAATACTTATTTCAAGAAGAAGGATTCACGCAAATGGACATGGAGATCTCCGGATCAAAAGACAACAAATGAAACAGATTTCATACTCAGTCCAAACCCAAAATCTGTGATAAACATAGAAATACTAAACAGGATAAACTACCCATCAGACCATAGAATGATAAGATGCTCCCTGAAAATCCAGCAACATAAAATGAGTCGAAGATCCTTTATTTCCCTACCTAATGCGCTAAAGTCTATGCAAGAGAAAAATAAATTCCTACTGGATCTGAAAAACAACATAGAGATACTATATAAATCCACGGAAGGCATCGAAAACATACAAACTCTCAGTAACAAATTGGAAGAAACACTGACTAAAAGTATGGAAATAGACGAAACAATGAAAAACAGAAACAATAAAAACAAAATAATAAGTGAACAAACACTAAACCTAATCCAAAGACGAACAGAGCTATTAGCCATTAAAAATAAATCAAAGGAATTGAAAAGCGAACTAAAGCAACTGTATAAAAAAACAAACAGAGCAATTAGAATGGATTACGAAACCTACAGAAGATCAGTAGTTGAAAGAAATATGTCCAAGTATCGTAGCTCAAAAAGAGCATTTAAAGAACTATCAACCCACACGAACTGGATACAAGGGCTGAATGACAAAAGAGGCGAAACTAGAGATAGAGATAACATAATAAAACACGCAACAACTTTTTATTCAGATTTATATAAAAGACCACATGACACCGTACAGGAACAAAACAACACTGAAACTGAGGAAACAGATCAACAACCAGCCCCAAATCCATTAACGGTAGACGAAATAATGAACCATATTAAAAAGTTAAAATCTGATAAGAGTCCAGGTCCAGATCAAATTACCAACACAATGGTGCCAATCCAACATCATTTTGCTTTATAAAAAAGGAAACCCTCTGGACATCAGCAATTACAGGCCAATAAGCTTACTGTCATCAATTTACAAACTTTTCTCGTCGATAATATTGAGTAGATTGGCACCAGAAATAGACAAAAACCAGCCTATCGAACAAGCAGGCTTCAGGCCACATTACTCAACAATAGACCACATACATGTCATTGAACAAGTCATGCAAAAGTTCAGAGAATTCCGCAAACCTCTCTACATAGCATTCGTGGATTACTCCAAAGCGTTTGACAGCCTAACACACTCAGCCATATGGAATGCTCTAAGAAACAACAAGATTAGCAAAAAGTATATTAACATCATAAAGAACATCTACACGAAGAGCGTGAGTAGGGTGAAATTAGAGAGGCAGGGGGAACACTTTGAAATTGGGAGAGGAGTGAGACAAGGGGACCCCCTTTCTCCAAAGCTGTTTATCGCCGTGCTGAATGAAATTTTTAAAAACGTGCAATGGGAATACAAAGGCACATGGATATCAAATAGAAAATTGACTCATTTAAGATTTGCCGACGATATCGCACTATTCAGTGAAAAAGCCCAAGACCTGGAAACAATGCTACGAAATCTAAACGTAGAAAGTGAAAGAGTTGGTCTATACATGAACGGAACTAAAACAAAAATTATGACAAACAGTCACAAAAAAGACATAACAATAGAAGGGAAGAAGATAGAGTATGTGGACAACTACGTGTATCTGGGCAAAATGGTCTCTTTCGACAGTAGTAACAACGAAAATGAAGTGGACAGAAGAATTAAAATTACTTGGCAAAAATACTGGTCGAATAAAGAAATCCTAAAGGGAAACTATGATCCAAAAACTAAAAAGATAATAATGGATTCCTGCATTCTCCCTTGTTTAACATACGGCAGCCAAACATGGGTGTATACAGAAAGGGTTAAAAACAAAATCTTGTCCTGCCAACACGCAATGGAAAGAAGCCTCCTAAAACTGAGAAGGATACACAAAACAAGAAACACTGACATCCGGAAAAAAAACAAAATTAACCGATGCACTACAGTTTTGCCTGAGGCAGAAATGGCGATGGGCCGGACATGTAGCAAGATACAAGGACAAGAGGTGGACTCTTCTAACAACTAAATGGATAGGTCCGCTAGGCAAAAGGAGCGTGGGAAGACAAAGGAAAAGATGGACCGACGATATCATAGAGATTGCGGGAAAAAACTGGATCACTATTGCCAAAGACAAATGCAAATGGAAACAGATGGAGGAGGCTTTTACCCACAAGGGATCACACATAATATAATAATAACTTAATTTGAAATGTCAATTTATATATGTAGTTGTGTGAGAAATAAAGCTGTAATAATAATAATAATAAATCTGTGGCCTGGCTTGTCAAGAGTGACACTAAAATTTTCTTCGCTCTTCGAATTTTTTAGAATATATTTATGAATCCGAACAATTTCACCATTAAAACTACATAAAACTAAATTTAAATAATGTCTATATATATATTTAATAAAACAACAAGAAGAAAACATAAACTATAATTAAAATAAACAACATACAACATACAATAAACCAGAATGACAAGCTGAGAAGAAAATGCTGACACGAAGCCAGGCCCGAGCCAAAAACACACGCCCAACATCTTCGGGTTCGTCGCTCAGCTCCGCCTCGCAGCCGCCGGGATCCCCTACAACCGTGAGTCAAGCGATCCTGGACGCTGCGTCGAGCTCGAGCGACGAATACTTCTCTCCGCCGACGACACCACCACCTACGCGTCGACGGGGAGGACGCCGGCCACCGGACAGCCTAGGACCTCGAGGCCCATCGGTCTCTGACAGGGTCCCCGCTCCCGGTGGAAGTGTGCAGCGCATGCGATGGACGCAATCGATTAACGAAAACGTCATGCGCGCATACTTTGGGGCTACAGAGGGGGGAAGTAACCTGACTGCGTACCGTGGTCGGATGCTCTCTCTGTTTCAGGTGTTTGAGCCAGCTGTCAACGTGTCGGCCCAACGTCTATCGGATCAGGTGCGGGTCATCCAACGTAACCGTATGCTGGTTGACGCCGTACTTGATAGACTGCGTGAGGAATCACAGAGTAGCCGTGTCTCACCTGCCTTGCCACCGGCCGCGGTGCAACTGCAACCCAGTGTTTCACCGCGACCCGACCATGTTGGCGAGGACGACGACGACGGGGCTATATCTGTGAGTACCCAATGCAATGCGCGTTTGAGGAGCGCTTTGGAATGTGCATTCAGCGAGTATCGCTCCACACCGCCTGAGCTTAAACCTCGACTACCTCGTTTGCCCATGCATAAGAAAAATAGGGCGCTGGTGTGTGCTCTAGATTCGCAGCTATCAAATGTTTTTGATAGCAGCAAAGACCTTGCCGACACCCACTCGATCTTGTACTGTGCGGCTGCAGCAGCATGTCGTGTAGCTAATGTCAAGTTTCCCAAAACTGACAGAGCTACACGACCAGCTATACCAGCTTGGCAGTGCAGGATTGAGCGTCGTATCGGTGAGGCTAGAGCACTCATCGGCAAGCTTATCTGCTTCAGGGAGGGCAACACTCGCCCTAGAGTGATGCGCTTTGTGAGGCGGGCGTTCTCAGGGACTGATATCAGTCGAGAACTGACAGAGCTACACGACCAGCTATACCAGCTTGGCAGTGCAGGATTGAGCGTCGTATCGGTGAGGCTAGAGCACTCATCGGCAAGCTTATCTGCTTCAGGGAGGGCAACACTCGCCCTAGAGTGATGCGCTTTGTGAGGCGGGCGTTCTCAGGGACTGATATCAGTTCTCGAGATTATATGTCCCGCGTCACAGAGCGTATCGACTTCCTGAAGCAGAAGATCTATGCATGGGCAAACCGTATTGGTCGGTACAAGCGGCGAGTGGAGCGATACACCCAGAATCGCACATTCCAGAGCAACGAAAGGTGGGTTTATAGGGCTTGGGAGCAACCCAACCAAGGTGTGACTGATACGCGCCTACCGGATAACGACGCCATGTGTTCGTTCTGGCGCGATATCTGGTCGGTGCCTGTCAGTCACACCGAGGGTGACTGGACTCGGGAGGTCGAACGGGCGTGCGATCCGATACCACAAATGGGGGCAATTACCATCAGCCCCCAAGATGTGGCTAGTGCAGTCCGTCCGTTGCCTAACTGGAAATCTCCAGGGCCAGACGGACTGCACAACTTTTGGATTAAATGGTTCCAAAGATCGCACGCTCGTTTGGCAGCTCAGTTCCAGTCTGCCTTAGAGTCAGGATCACTGCCCCAGTTCCTAACGACAGGAATGACCCACCTGCTCCACAAATCAGGTAGTACTGCGGATCCTAAAAATTATAGACCGATAACGTGCTTACCGACGGTCTATAAAGTTCTTACATCCATTCTGAGAGCGAAAATTAATCAACATATTGACAATAACGCCATCACGTCTGCTTCTCAGAATGGATGTAGGAACGGGTCCCGCGGTACTAAGGAGCTGCTCCTCATAGACATTGCTATTAGCCAACAGGTTCGCCGTTCCCGCAAGGATCTGGCGACATGTTGGATAGATTACAAGAAGGCCTATGACTCAGTGCCACATACATGGCTCATGAGGGTGCTGGAGTTGTATAAAATTGATGCAACTCTGCGCGCCTTCCTGACGTCATGTATGGGGCAGTGGAGGACGGTCCTTCACTATCCAGGATGTCGACAGATTCAGGAAAACAGCGAACCTATAAGGATCGAGCGCGGAATATTTCAGGGCGACAGTCTGAGTCCTCTGTGGTTTTGTTTAGCCCTAAACCCTCTCAGTACACTGCTGGAGGGTTCAGGTCTGGGCTATCGGTTGAGGAGAGGTGGTCAGGTCATATCACACCTCCTTTACATGGATGATCTGAAGCTCTTTGCCCCCAACAACTTGCAACTGATGAAGCTACTGAAGGTAACAGAAACCTTCAGTGACGCCATCCGTATGGAATTTGGTGTGGACAAAGTAAGTAAGTAAATCATTTATTTGCGTAAAACATGGTATACATTGATGTTAATATTATTACAGTAGCTCAACATGTTTCGCTAAGATATAACATAGCATGCAAAAATTTATATTTTAACAAAAGGAATCAACATCTCACATCCATAAAATCTTTTAAACTGTAAAAATTACATTCAATAAGCCACTTGTGTAATTCTATCTTAAACTTTCTCGAGTTCAATATTTTAAAGCGACTTGGTATTTTGTTATAAATACGTACGCACATTGCAAGGCAGTTTTTGTTGTATTTCGCAAGTCTTGGCAAATCACTTAATACCAGTTTATGAGGATCTCGTCTGTTTCTGGGATTTACATCATTTGCTGATTTAAATAAATGTTTGTTGTTAACTACAAATATACATACCTCATTTATATACAGACATGGTAGAGGTAGCACACCAAACCTCTCGAACATTGGTCTACATGAGTCATCAGGTTTAATACCACTTATTGCTCTGATGCACTTTTTTTGTGCGATAAATGTTCTATTCATATTGGTACCATTACCCCACATTACGAGACCATATCGCAGTATCGACTCAACATAAGCGTAGTATGACATAATTGCTGTTTTTATGTTAGTTACGTTTTTAACTTGCTTCAGTGCGTATACAAATTTATTGATTCGAGTGCTTACATTATCTACATGTTCTTTCCAGTTCAAATCTTTGTCTATTATTACGCCTAAAAACCTTGTATGGGTTGCCTCTTCGATTTTATTAATATTAAGTTTTATATTGTTTTTATTATTATTTGATTGATTAAATTGAATGTAAACGGATTTATCTAAATTTATTTTTAAATTATTCATGTCAAGCCAAAGCAGTAATTTGTCTATTGTATTATTTATGTCAAACTCATGGTCAGTCTTGTTTTTCTTTTTATCTGATGTCACTATGATTGATATATCGTCGGCAAATAAAATGCATTTATGTTTGGTTATTTTTATGATGTCATTAATATATAAAAGAAACAATATTGGACCAAGCACACTTCCTTGCGGAACGCCACATTTATTTTGCTTATATTCTGATGAGTATGGTATCATATCTCTATTACTGTTAATTTTACTAATAATGACACGTTGCTGTCTATTGCCTAAATAGGATGATATCCATTCAAGTGCAGGTCCTCTAATCCCAATAGTCTCTAGTTTATCCAACAATATGCTGTGCGACACAAAATCGAAGGCTTTTGATAAATCAAAAAAAAGTCCCGTAGTCAGATGATTATTATTAATATTTGAAAGTACTGCCTTCATAAGAGAGTAAATAGCTAATGATGTGGATTTCTTTTTTTGAAATCCATACTGTTCAGTACTTATTATTTGGAATTTATTGCAAAATTCTATTAGCCTTTTAAACATACATTTCTCATAAATTTTTGAAAAAATAGGTATCAATGTAATTGGACGGTAATTACTAATATCACATTTATCTCCTTTTTTAAATAACGGCTTAATAATTGATAATTTTAACCTATCGGGAAATATTCCTGCTGCAAAAGACATGTTTATTAAATGGGTTAAAATACTAGTCAATTCATTACAGCAAGGTTTTATGATTTTAGTACTAATTTCGTCATAGCCCTCTGATCTAGTGTTGGACAGGGACATTATTTCAAGGCGCACTTCGTTTTCTGACATTGGTTTAAGAAACATTGAGTTGACATATCTATTTAGCCTATAATTTTGAACAGCTGGATCTTGCGGTGATGTTTGCGTCAAATTCACGTAATAATTATTGAATGTAGAAGCTATTTCTACAGGGTCTGTAACTACAATACCATTTAATTTTATTGCATCTATATTATCTTTAGGGGTGGTATTTTTATTTATTTCATTTTTGATGACAGTCCAAGTGGCTTTACATTTGTTATCTTGTGTTTCAATATATTTTATGTTCGCATTCTTTTTTGAGCTGTAAATACATTTTTTAAGCATATAGGAATATTTTTTATATATTAATTTATTAGAATTATTTTTGTTTTTATAAAATTCATAGCGTAATTTTCGCTTAGTTTTGCAACTTTGTCTAAGACCTTTACTTATCCACTTTTGCGTGTTTTTAGCGGTACTGTTGACCCTGACTCTTACCTTAGGAAAACAGAGATTGTAAAAGAGGCACCACAGATCATGAAAATCATTAAAGGCAGAATTTGAATCTGTGTTTATATATATATCAGACCAGCAAAGACTTTGTAAGCATTCCCGGAATTTTCGGATATTATCTAGGTTGTAATCTCTTTTATAAACGTAGTGTATTGTTGCTTTTTGTGGTACATTTTGAGAAGGAAAGCTAAGCATTTGTGCTGTATCATGATCTGTTAGATGTAAGGGTAGTACGGTTGCAGTAGCATTGGAAATATTGCTCAAAATATGATCAATACAAGCCAATTTACGTGTGGGAACATTTATCAGCATTTTCAAATTATAATTATTGCATAAATCTTGTAACTGATTTGTAATGTTACCTTTTTTTAGTGTATTTATATTCAAATCACCAGCTATAACTATATTAACTTTAGACTTGTATTTATTTATTAAATCGTGCAAAAGCTTGTGTAATTTTAATAAAAACTGTGTTGGATCAGATTTAGGAGTGCGATAAACACATATAATAACTAATTTACCACACATTAATTCTATTCCACAGGCTTCAAACGTATTTTGAGTGGCGTAGTTTTTAACTATTGACAATTCTTTAAAATTTAGCTCTTTTTTTACTAATATACAAGTGCCACCCCTTTGTTGTTCTCTACAGAAGTTAGTAGCCATTACATAATTATTTATTTTTACATAATTGTCCAAACCTTTTTTTATAAAAGTTTCAGATAGGCATATTACATCTGGGTCATTATTATCATCCTTTAGTTCTTGAATGGTTAGTTCTAGTAGTTCTTGTTTGGATAGAACACTGGCGATATTTTGATGTAATATTTTAAAACAGTGCGATTTGTTGGTGGCTTTAGGTACGAAAAAATGAGTCGCTCTTATTTATAACAGGAAAATAGTACGGCATAGTTCCTTTCCTAACCTTCGTATTGGATTCCGTAAAGTTATTGCTTTTAGGATGCTTAACAGTTTCACTGCGACTTTGTTTCTTAAAGTAGAAGGGAATTGTCCCTTTTTTTGTTTCATGTATACCAATGCTCAATTTGAAACTTGATTTGCCACTTGCTATTCTCTTTCGAATTTCACTAGGGTTCAAATATTTATCATTATAGTCATTACAATCTATAACAAAATTAATTGACTTACACATATCAGACAATTCGGTGCGTATTTGGTTTACAAAGTGACATTTTTTATACTTACTACATACATTTTTTATAGAATTGTTTAATTTATTGACATTGATGAATACATTTTTTACGACATTTAATACAATTACAGTGTTACAACTAAATATATCCAATATATTTTTCAATTGAGACAAGATAATATTTATGCTACGGTCATTTTCACCTAAACAAATTACAACTTTATCGTCTGTTTTTAATTTTACATTTCTGCAGTTGGATGTTACTTCGCTACATGGTGCGTTTGGTTTAGTTTGAGCAACGAGTTGATAATTTTCATATTGTGAATTTACTCTTGAGTGTGATAAGGCGGCTGCTAAGCCAACGCAACGTTGAGTACCGAAAATATATATTTTCTTCCCAGAAATCAAATTTTGTACTTGCTTGGCAGTGCAAGTTTTAAAACTAGCCGTATTCCGTTTCGGTTCTTCAATGGAAAGTTCGCAGGTATTCTGACTCTGTATCAATAATGTAATACGTTCTGTAAGAGTTAGAATTTCTTTTTCTGCAGTCCTTAATTGCTGTTGCAGGGTTAGGATTTCCTGTTGCAGGCGTAATATATTTACGTGATCAGTAACTTCAACGTTCAATGTGGATGGCGATGGAGAGGATGGCGTAGAATGCACGTAGTGTTGTTGTGACAGGGCTTGCTTCTTTTTCTTGGAGCTTGTACCCGGATATCCGAATAAAGAGGAAGAATGACATAAGGATTTTAAAGTATTATTTTCTGTACATAACTTTTTTATTTGTTGATGTAGTTCGGTATTTTCTAGCAATATATTTCCCAGTTCATTTTCTGTGCTTTCTAACTGAAGTGTAAGTTGAGCTATAGTATCCTTCATTTCTGAGACTGATACTAAGTCAGTTACAGTTCTGTCAACACTCCTTGATAGTTTATCGGGAGTAGTATATGACTCATCAGGCGATTCACAGTCGGTAAGTATGTGAGAGTCAAATAATTTTGTATTACTTTGAATTGAAGACAAACGTTTCGACGTATCATCGACTAGATCTTTCTTTGTCTTCGATGTTTGTTTTATTGGCGAAGGTGTTTTAATATAATTGTGCTTCTTTCGTATGGTAATATTGGAAGCTCCGTCGGTATTAGAATATTTTTTATTTCTAATACACACCTTACATCTCCATTTTTTTTTCGCTTCTGCATCTTTTAGTCGATATGTAGGTTCTGGATAACCGTCGCAATCAAACTCATATCTGTTATCACAGGCGGAACACAAAGCTGTACTTTTTATGTTCACATCTTTTTTACATTTATGACATCTTACCAGTGATGCCATCTTGCGGACGGTTTTGCTATTATTGCAAACTTACAAGTAGACAGCCAACTCTTACTCGCCGGAACCAGGAAAATCAATATTTAATTCCAAATATTAATATTGGAGACCTCCGAAAAGTACAAGTTAGCTAGCTGAGGTTTGAACTCGCGACCACTCGATCGGGCGGTGCTTGAACGGCAAAAGTAGATAGCGCCTTAAACCTCTGCGCCACTTGAACAGTTAATAGTTATGTCAAATTTATTGACTGGTTGCCGCAAATCAAAGATCACTGGATAGAATAATAATGACTGTACAAAATTACTTTTGTATGTGACCGTTGAGAATTTAAATCACTGTATGAGTCACTTTTTCACTTCGTTTTAATTGTTATTGTTTATTTAACGTTTTTTGAGATGTTGGGATAAAATAACTTTGTGAGGTTTGTTTTTGTTTATTTATTGCTGATTAAGTCACTTTTGTGTTATTGTTTTGGAACACTTGAAGAATTTTAAGTTTTTTAGTCTTATTTTCACAGTTTTTATGTAAAATTTTTAGATAACACTGTCACTTAGTTATTAGTCAATATTTTATAAGTTCAAAAGGTTTTTATTCACTTTTACACACTATTACTATTTTTAGATTTTTTTTTTAACGGAGCACAACGTATGACGCGTCGTAAGCACAACTTCTTCACAAAGTATACTCAAATGTCACAAATGTGCAGTCATGCATGTAAAGCGAGGGGAGATTATGGAATCCGTGGGAATACAACTCTCGGATTCCATACACCTTCGATCCCTTTCCTCAACCGAAACTTACAAGTATTTGGGTATGTCGGAATCACTAGGCATCAATGCTACTGACGTGAAACAGTCGTTGAAGGAGCGCTTCTTTGGCCGCCTGAAAAGAGTACTAAATAGTCTTTTATCGGGCGGTAACAAGGTGCGCGCCTTCAACGGCTGGGTCATGCCGGTATTGATGTATTCTTTCGGCATACTCAAATGGACTCAGACTGAACTTGACGCCATGGATAGGAGGGTCCGCACGCTGCTTACGGCAAATCGTATGCATCACCCACGTTCATCGGTTATGAGACTGTATATCCCTCGGAAGTGCGGGGGTCGTGGCTTTTTAAATGCTAAGACCCTACACAACCGCGAGGTATGCAGTCTTAGGGAATACTTCCAGGCCGCTGACGTGGGTATGCATCGAAATGTGGTAGCGGTGGACAAGGGACTCACCCCGCTCTCCTTGGCTAACGAGAACTGGCGCAAACCTATAGTATTAGATACTAATGACCGCAGGGAGGTATGGCAGAGCAAGGAGCTTCACGGACGCTTCTTTCGGGTCCTACATGGGTCCGATGTAGATCTTTTAGCGTCCGTGGCCTGGCTGCGATTTGGTGACCTTTTTTGTATACCTTTATTTTTGTTCCTTACGGAGACGCAGATCGGATGCCCGTCAGACGTGGCGTACCTATCTTACCCAGGGTTTACCCTGGAGCACATGTTCAAGCCACGCGCTGGTGTATGCATGTACGCCCGGGACGACATCTGCTATCGGCGTCTCCGTGATCTTGAAGACTCAAATTACTCAGTGCTATGGGCCCTGGTGGACACAGGTCTGGATAAGATCATCTACGCCTGTGTCTACCGATCGCATAGCGGTGATCTGGAGACAACCAGGCTCACACAGTACCTGAGTGAGGCGGCAGATGTGGCTCAGCTACGGTACCCCTCCGCCCAACTAGTGTTACTGGGGGACTTTAATGCCCACCACCAGGAGTGGCTCTTCCCATTCCAGTGCACTGACCATGCTGGACGAGAGATGCGAAATCTTTCGATTGCGCTTAATCTCACCCAGCTGGTCCAAGGGGCTACGAGGGTGCCAGATGTAGATTCACATACAGCCAATTGCTTGGACCTTCTGCTGACAACTGATCCAGACCGATACTCAGTGTCGATATCATCACCTTTGGGTAGTTCCGACCACTGTCTGGTGAAATCTGTATCTGTCTACTCCCCGCCCGATCCCAGCCCAAGAGGCACCCGGCGGGTTTGGCGGTACAAGTCAGCAGATTGGGATGGTATGCGATCTTTTTTCGCTTGCTATCCTTGGCGGCCCACTTGCTTCTCTTCGGATGACCCATCGTCATGCGCTGACGCAGTGACAGATGTGTTGCGTCAGGGGATGGAGTACTACATTCCGTTCTCTGACGTAACGGTGTCCAACGTTGACCGTCCGTGGTTTGGTGCTGAGTGTGACCGCGCAAACGTGGTTAAACACAAGGCATACCTAGCATGGGTCGACGCTCGTGTGCGCAAGGCAAGTGACGTGAGTCAGAAGAAGAGAGCCTTCAATAGGGCTGCCAAGTCCTGCAAAAAAGCGATGCGAAGGGCACGATTTGACCATATTAGCAGAATCGGGGACAAACTTGCTTCACACCCTGCAGGTAGCAAGGCGTTTTGGTCCCTGGCTAAATCGGTTGAATCAAACTTCTGTCGCCCCTCACTACCACCACTGCTGAGGCCCGACGGTTCGCTGGCCCACTCCGCTGAGGACAAGGCTAACTTGTTTGCCTCCCTCTTTGCGGAATCTTCGCGTCTGAATACTGATGGCACGCGGCCCCCCCCTTCTGCTGTTCGATGTAAGACGAGTATGTCGGAAATTCGCATCCATCAGAGAGAGGTCTATAGGGTGCTGCGAAACCTTGACGTGAACAAGGCTAGTGGCCCGGACGGGATACCGGCAATTGTACTTAAAACTTGTGCGCCTGAATTGTCTCCGATCTTGACACGCCTTTATCGCCTTTCGATGGCGACTGGAAAAGTGCCGAAGGCTTGGAAGCAAGCTAACGTTCAACCCGTGCCCAAGAAGGGTAGTCGAGCGGACCCGGCCAACTACAGGCCCATATCAGTAACGTCCATCCTCTGTAAGAGTATGGAACGTGTATTGAATAAAAAGCTCCTGGCATACCTAGAAGATAACGGCCTCCTTAGTGACCGACAATACGGCTTCCGCCGAAACCGGTCAACTGGGGATCTTCTAGCGTATGCCATTCACATCTGGAGTGAGGCCATCGAGAAGCACGGGGAGGCGCTTGCTGTCTCCCTTGACATATCGAAGGCCTTTGACAGGGTCTGGCACGAGAGCCTTATAGGTAAGCTTCCTTCCTTCGGTCTGCCTAGTGGTCTGTGTGACTGGATTGCAGACTTCCTGAGGGATCGGTCCATCCGAGTGGTTATCGATGGTTGCTCGTCCGGTCAGTTAGGTATTAACGCCGGAGTCCCTCAGGGGTCAGTGCTCTCGGCAGCATTGTTCTTGCTGCACATTAATGACCTGCTAAAACCCGGAACCTTTGGGTATGCAGACGACAGCACTGTTGCTGAGAGATACGTATCTGGCGCACGGGCTACTGGGCCTCAAGTCCGGTCTCTTCGGGAGGCTATGGTTGAGCGCTTGAACCTGTCTTTGGAGGCAGTCTCCGAATGGGGCAATGCCAATCTAGTCAGTTTCAATGCTGCTAAGACCCAGGCGTGTCTTTTTTCCGCAAAAAAGAGCCAATTCCATCCGGCTCCATCCTTCCGTGGTGTAACCGTGCCGATAACGGACCATCTCGAACTTCTTGGTGTTACGTTAACATCGACCCTCAATTTTGGTCCATTCATTGAGTCAAAGGCTCAATTGGCTGCAAAAAAGTTGGGGATCCTTGCGAAGGTGAGACGGTACTTCACGCCTGAACAGCTGCTCAACTTGTATAAAGCGCAAGTTCGGTCATGCATGGAGTACTGCTCTCACCTCTGGGATGGATCTGCCAAATACCAGCTAGATGCACTTGAGTCGATTGACAAACGGGCCAAAAGGCTTATTGGCAACGATGCACTGGTCGCCTCAAAGCTCCAGAGCCTCGAACATCGACGCCGAGTTGCCAGCCTGTCGGTTTTTTATCGGTTACATTTCGGGGAGTGCGCGACGGAACTGCACAATTTGATTCCGCCAAGCCCTTTCCATCATCGGACTACAAGACGTACGGCAATGTGCCATCGGTACATGGTGGATATCCCACCCATACGCACAAAGCGTTTTGAAAATACTTTCATTGTGCGTACAGCTAAGGAGTGGAACTCCCTGCCGGCGTCCTTGTTTCCTGATAGCTACAACCTAGGGGTCTTCAAGTCAAGAGTGAATAGGTTACTTCTAGGCAAGCGTGCTCCACCTTCGACCATATCATCGCTTAACATCAGGCGAGATAGTGGTCAAACGCGAGCCTATAACGAATAAAAAAAAAAAAAAAAAAAAACCTTTTCGTGGAAACCGAAGGTTTTGTCTTTGCGATTATGGACGAAGTTATAACGACGAACAACTACCGGAAATACATTGTGAAGGACGGCACGGTTGACATCTGTCGGGCATGTCACCGGCCGGGTGAATCAATCCGTCACATTATCTCCGGTTGTTCTAGTCTGGCTAACGGAGACTATTTGCATAGACACAACCTTGTAGCCAGGATAATCCATCTGCAACTTGCTCTTAAATACAATCTTGTGGAGTCGGAAGTGCCTTACTATAAGTATGTGCCCGACCCAGTTCTCGAAAATGGCAATGTCACGTTGTATTGGGATCGGTCTATCATCACTGACAGGACTATTGTTGCCAATAAGCCTGACATAGTGGTGATAGACCGACTTGAGCGTCGCGCAATGATTGTTGATATAGCGGTCCCACATGACGAGAACCTCGTGAAGGCTGAGCGAGATAAGAAAAGCAAGTATCTTGATCTGGCTCGCGAGGTTGTCGACATGTGGGACGTGAATACAGCGATCATTGTGCCGATAGTCGTTACGGCCAATGGCATAATAGCCAAGAGCCTCGACCAACACCTTAGGAGGCTCTCGTTGGGCAGCTGGATCAAGGGCTTGATCCAGAAAGCGGTACTCCTGGACACGGCGCGTATCGTTAGGAGGTTCCTCTCTCAGGAGCCCTGACCACCGGTAGCTTGGACCCTGTTCCCGATACCGGTGGGCTACTATTTTTGTATTTTTAAATGTTTTTGTATTTTCTTTTTTTTATAGAATAATATTTAAAAATGTAAAAATATGTATATAAAACGAATAAATGGAATAATAATAATAATAAATAATCTGTGGCTCGACTTGACAGACGGTTGCCAAAAATTTTTTCTCTTCGTAATTTCTTACAATATATTTAATTTTAACTACCTAAATTCTTCAAAACAAAATGAAACCAAGAAAAAAAAAACTAAACAATAATATAATGAAAGCTGACCGAATAAACCGAATTAAAATGACCGAATTACAACAAGAAACGAGAAAAATGGAATAGACGTCATGTTGACGCGAGCTGCAGCACGCAATGCACGCCCACCACCTCCGGCCTCGTCGCCCAGCTCCGCCTCGCCGCCGCCGGAACCCAGCCCCACCGTGAGTGCTGTGACATCGGCCACGGCAGTTGCGTCGAGCTCGAGCGACGAGTATTTCTCGCCGCCGACGACACCACCACCTGCGCGTCGTCGGGGAGGACGCCGGCCGCCGGACCGCTTAGGACCTCGAGGCCTACCCGTCTCTGATAGGGTCCCAGCACCCGGCGGAAGTGTGCAGCGCATGAGATGGACACCATCCATCAATGAAAATATCATGCGCGCATACTTTGGGGCTACAGAGGGAGGAAACAACCTGACCGCGTACCGTGTCCGGATGCTCTCTTTGTTTCAGGTGCTTGAGCCAGCCGTCAACGTTTCGGCCCAACGACTTTCGGATCAGGTGCGGGTCATCCAGCGTAATCGTATGTTGGATGATACTGTACTTGATCGCCTCCGAACGGAAATGGGTAACCGTGTCACTGCCCCATCGTCGCAGGCTGTGGTACCACCACAGTCAAACCATATTGCCATCAATGCTGACGTGGAGAGTAGTGACAGGGTTACAAACGTAAGTACCCAGTGCAATGAGGAATTGAGGAGTGCTTTGGAGTGTGCTATTCGGGATTATCGCTACATGCCACCCGAACTTAGGCCACGATTACCTCGTTTGCCCATGCATAACAAAAATAGGGCGCTGGTGGCTGTTCTGGATTCGCAGTTGTCAAACTATTTTGATGACTGCGAAGACCTCACTGATACACATTCGATTATGTACTGCGCGGCTGTAGCGGCATGTCGTGTAGCTCATGTCAAATTTGCAGATGACAGAGCTACACGACCGAAACCAGCCGTACCGGCTCGGCAGTGCAGGATCGAACGTCGTATTGGTGGGGCCAGAGCACTCTTCGGCAAACTAATTTGTTTCAGGGAGGGCAATAGCCGCCCAAGAGTGATGCGCTTTGTGAGACGGGCGTTTTCGGGGACTGATGTCAGCCCCCGAGACTATATATCCCATGTCACAGAGCGCATCGACTTCCTGAAGCAAAAAGTGTATGCATGGGCAAACCGTATTCGTAGGTACAGGCGGAGAGTGGAGCGATACACCCAGAATCGCACATTCCAAAGTAATGAAAGGTGGGTTTATCGGGCTTGGGAGCGACCCGACCAAGGTGTGACTGATACGCGCCTGCCGGATGATGTGCTATGTGTTCATTCTGGCGCAGCATCTGGTCGGTGCCTGTCAGTCACACCGAAGGTGAATGGACTCGGGAGGTCGAACGAGCGTGTGATCCAATACAAGAAATGGGGGCTATCACGATCAGCCCCCAAGATGTAGCCCGTACAGTCCGTCCGTTGCCGAACTGGAAATCTCCAGGACCGGACGGACTGCACAACTTTTGGATCAAGTGGCTACAAAGGTCGCACGCTCGTTTGGCATCTCAGTACATGGCAGCCTTAGAGTCTGGTTCGCTACCCAAGTTCCTTACAACAGGAATAACCCACCTGCTCCACAAATCTGGTAGCACCGCGGAACCCAAAAATTATAGACCAATTACATGTTTACCAACGGTCTATAAGGTTCTTACATCCATTTTGAGAGTAAAAATTAATAAACACGTTGACAATAACTCCATCATGTCAGTCTCTCAGAATGGATGTAGGAACGGGTCCCGCGGTACTAAGGAGCTACTCCTTATTGATATGGCCATTAGCCAACAGGTTCGGCGTTCCCGAAAGGATCTGTCGACATGTTGGATAGATTATAAGAAGGCCTATGACTCGGTGCCGCATACATGGCTCATGAGGGTGCTAGAATTGTATAAAATAGATACAACTCTACGCACCTTCCTGATGTCGTGTATGAGGCAATGGAGCACAGTCCTTCGCTATCCAGGATGTCGAAATATCCAGAGGAATAGCGAACCTGTAAAGATCGAGCGAGGTATATTCCAGGGCGATAGTTTGAGTCCACTTTGGTTTTGCCTTGCCTTGAATCCTCTAAGCATGATGCTGGAGAATTCAGGGCTAGGCTATCGGTTGAAGAGAGGTGGTCAGGTTATATCTCACCTCCTTTACATGGATGACTTGAAGCTTTTTGCCCCCAGCAATCTTCAGCTGATGGAGCTACTAAAGGTAACTGAAACATTTAGTAGCGCCATCAGGATGGAGTTTGGTGTGGACAAATGTGCGGTCATGCATGTAAAGCGAGGGGAGATTGTGGAATCCGTAGGAATTCAACTTGCGGATTCCATAAACCTGAGATCCCTCTCTCCAAACGAAACCTATAAGTATTTGGGTATGTCGGCAGCGTTAGGTATCAGTATTATAGACATGAAGCAATCGTTGAGGGAACGCTTCTTTGGCCGCCTGAAGAAGGTATTCAATAGCCTTCTTTCGGGCGGAAACAAGGTGCGCGCCTTCAACGGTTGGGTCATGCCGGTGCTGATGTACTCTTTCGGCATACTCAAATGGACTCAAACGGAACTTGACGCCCTGGATAGGCGGGTCCGTACACTGCTAACTGCATATCGAATGCATCACCCACGATCGTCAGTCATGAGATTGTATATCCCGCGGAAGTGTGGAGGCCGAGGCTTTTTAAATGCCAAAAACCTCCACAACCGCGAGATATGCCATCTCAGAGAATATTTTCTAAACACCGACGTGGGTATTCATCGAGATGTAGTAGCAGTGGACAAGGGACTCACCCCGCTCTCCTTGGCGAATGAGAACTGGCGCAAGCCTGTAGTGCTTGACACTAACGATCGCAAGGAGGTATGGCAGAGTAAGGAGCTTCACGGACGCTTTTTCCGGGCCCTACATGGGTCCGATGTAGATCAATCAGCGTCCGTAGCCTGGCTGCGATTCGGTGACCTCTTTGGGGAAACCGAAGGTTTCGTCTGTGCAATTATGGACGAAGTTATCATGACGAATAACTACCGGAGATTTATTGTGAAGGATGGCACGGTTGACATCTGTCGGGCATGTCACCGTCCGGGTGAATCAATCCGCCACATTATCTCTGGTTGTTCTCGTCTAGCTAACGAAGAGTACTTGCATAGGCACAACCTTGTAGCCAGGATTATCCACCAGCAACTTGCTCTGAAATACACTCTTGTGGCGTCGGAGGTGCCGTACTATAGGTATGTGCCCGACCCAGTTCTCGAGAATGGCAATATCACATTGTACTGGGATCGGTCCATCATCACTGACAGGACTATTATCGCTAATAAGCCTGATATAGTGGTGGTGGACCGAATCGAGAGGCGTGCAATGATTGTTGACATAACTGTCCCGCATGACGGGAACCTCGTGAAAGCCGAGAAAGATAAGCAAATCAAGTATCTTGACTTGGCTCGCGAGGTTGTCGACATGTGGGATGTGGATACAGCGATCATTGTACCGATAGTCGTGTCAGTCCATGGCTTAATAGCCACGAGCCTCGACCAACACCTTAAGAGGCTCTCGTTAGGCGGCTGGGTCAAGGGCCTGATCCAGAAAGCAGTACTGCTGGACACGGCTCGTATTGTTAGGAGGTTCCTCTCTCTGGAGCCCTGACCGCCGGTAGCTTGGACCCTGTTCCCGATACCGGTGGGCCTCTATTTTTTATATTTTTAAATGTTTTTCTTTTTTTGTGTGTTTTGTAAAAATATTTAAAAATGTAATCAATAAGAAAAAAGTTTAATAAAAGACATAATAATAACTCTACTCTAGTAATCCTGGGACGACTCGGTATCTTTGTGTCTGATATTAATATTAATGACTCCTGCAATAATAATGTTTTTCTGTGATGTTAGTGAGTTTAACTGGGTGAGTCGAGAAACACCCTGGCACTCCGGTGGACCACTACCTACACTCCAACTGGTCCGCGTCCGATCTTTCGGATGACTACCAACCCCAGAGGGGTTATCAACAATACGTAGTCGCCTTCCTCTCCTCCACTACAGCCGCACAGCTTGAGACGGTCCTTCTGCCAACTGTCTCTGTAAGGATCTGGGGCCCGAAGGGTAAATCTTTATTAGTTCGTGCCCTTTTAGATTCGGGTGCTCAAGGCTGTCTTGTATCCTTTTGTTTAGTGGAGAGATTGGGTCTCCCACGTGGACCCCACCCTTCTGCCATATATGGCATAGGTGGTACATACTGAAGCGGGTGGTCAACGGGGAGAAGTTGAAATTTGTGTTTCGCCGGTTCATTGTGGGCCAAAAATCTTGGCCAAGGCCGTTGTTTTGAATGATATTATGGGCAGACACCTGCCGACCTGGAGTGGTTTCTACCTGGACCCCTAGACGTGCTTTTAGGTGCGGATGTTTTGGGTTTGATTTTGTCCGGGACCAAGCGGGTTCTGCAGACGAATGGGTTAGTAGCTATACCGACATCTTTTAGCTTTAGCTTCATGGGTCCCGTGTGAAGGGCTTCGCCCCGCGAATTGAGGACAAAGGATTGAATGTGGGGATCTCTCTTTCCGACGCCGTTCAGAGCTTCTGGGAAGTCGAAAAGCTTCCACTTGCTTCAAGAGTCGATCCAGCTGAACAAGAGTGCGAATTGATTTACCAGAATGATACTGGTCGCCTCGCTGATGTTCATTTTGTCACTCGATTACTGTTTCAGGCTGCGCGTCCTCCTCTTGGTCATTCCTATGTCTTAGCGGAAAAAAGGTTATTGTCCATGGAGCGTCGAATGCCTAGGGATTCGGATTTTTGTAAGAAATATGTGGACTTCATGCGGGATTATGAAGATTTGGGACACATTCGAGCATTACTTTTTTGTCGCACCATGCGGTTTTGAAAAGGTAAAATCTGTGTGGTATTCGATGGCTCGGCCCCTACGTCAAATGGAGTTTCTTTGAACCAGTGCTTGCACTCGGGTCCCAAATTGCATAGGGACATTTCGGATATCCTTACTAGTTTCCGCCGACACCAGGTTGTTTTTGTGGCTGACATCCGTATGATGTTCAGACAATCTCTTGTTCATCCGGACGACCGGTGCTATCAGATGATCCTTTGGCGTGAGCTACCTTGTGATCCAAGAGGCCCTGCTGTTGTTGGTTCGTGATGTACAGGCCGAGCACTTTGACCAGACTATTGAGGCCCTGATGAGATGCTCAGCTTTGAAAGCCTCTATCGCTTGTCTTAATCCAATCCTAGACCAATCTGGTTTGCTCCGAGTCGGAGGACGACTGCGGAATTCGAACTTGCCTTATTGTGCTCGCCATCCTTTGTTGCTCCCTAAAGGAGGAGCGTTGGTGAAATTGTTGGTGTCCGATCGACACATTAATAACGAACACGCCGGTTGCAACGCCCTCGTAGCCACGTATAAAACGTAAATTGCATGTAACGTAAAGAAGATAAGTTTATTAGCCAAATATAAGATAACTTGTATGTGAAAACTAGCCAAGTCAAATCTTGAGCTACAATTTTTCCTAAGTTATCTGCCGTAAATAATTATTAATTATTTAATTTAAGAAGTTATATTTTAAAATAGCAAATATTGTTTGTCGCAGAAAAAGCAAGAAATTGTGTTTTTAATTTATTTTAGATTGTTTTATGTTCTTGTAAATAAATTTCAGGATAGAGAACTTAGCACCCATTTAGACCTCATTTTTTTTGTCGGCATAGTCAACAATCGCGCCGCATAATCTTAGTATTGAGCTTGGCTCCGTTTTTCTCATTTATGTTTTTGATGGGCTATCATTACTTTTTGTACAGAAATTATTAGTAGGTAATAAAATCAATACCAAATGGTTTTTGTTAGTCTACTGTATTTTCCTACGTTTACGGGGTATAATTATTGTCTTTTTTGTGTTATTTTCTATATTTTTTTTTCTTACCTTTGAAATGTTCGAGCGAATTGGCCATTCAGTATCCGGTTTTTTTAAGCGTTTTCTGTTTATACGTAATTTGGCAAAGTCGGGGCGACATAACGTACGCAGGCGGCTGTAGTCTACAATAGAGCTATCTTGTGCCTTGATTTGACTTGGATCTAAATTGATAAGATGTAATCCATCTTAGGTTTTAACTCTGGAGAGTCCAACGTAAGCCCTTTAGTAAATATAGAGGAGCCTATGTCGAGAAGAGCGCTGTCAAGGCTAAGGCCTTTTTATTTGTGGATAGTAATAGCATATGCTAGGCAAATAGGGATTTGTTCCCTGTGTAGATACATATACATTACTTAATATCTGAAAGTTGGTCTTGACTCGTTCTAGTTCGTAAATTCAATTATGCTTAACTTGTATTGTAATTTTACGTGCGCTATTGCTGTTGTCGACTTCCCAATGTACTTTCTCTATTTTTCCAATGGATCCGTTTACCAATAATAGATATCAGTAAGGGACTTTACTGACATCTATTTTTCGTCGCAACACGTGCACGTATTTTTATCGTGATGCATCAGTTCAGTGACGAATCATCCTCGTTCTTTTTGAGTACTTCATTTGCTCGTTTTTTTTTTGGAATACCGTGTACAGTCTATTTCGTCTATCGAATTTAATTTAATTTCTGGTTGCCCCATACTTGCCAACATTGTAATCTGGTTACAAATATTTTAGTGGAAAATAAACATACTGTATCATCCGACAGCAGTCTAAAATTATATATGATTTCTTTAAGCCGGGCGTTTTGAGATTTAGCGGTTAATTTGAGCAGTCGAATAGATAAAGTGCAACTGTCTTGACTTAATACTACACCCATTCTTAAACGATTAAACATTTCGCCGAAAAGTTGGTAGTTTTTTTGCCTCATATTTACAGTTAATTCTTCATAACAAAATCGTAATAAATACGAAAGTCGACTATACTCTTAGTTATAAGTACTTAAACTGACATTTTGGATAAAAAAAAAAAAGGTTGGTATTCCACTCGTATTCACGTGAAGACCTATCCATATAAAGAACGGCTATCAGTAAGTGTTCCTATAGAATCAATTAATTGAAAAATTATAATAAAAGGATAAAAAATACTAGTTTCTGATTTATTCCATTGTATTCACCCAACAACCTATCTGGATGCCAAATTTGAATTTTCTATAATTTTCTTTTCTTTCTTAATCTTGTCAATATATATATAAAACATCATGTACGTTAGAAAGAATTTAAATATTTTTAGTAAAAACGGCGACAGACATAATTATATTACTAGAAATAGGGACCAATTAATTCAACCAGGTTTCAGGCTGGCTAAAGTAGCAACATCTTTTATGGGGTACTGTATAAAATGTTACTATAAAATACCGCCCCACATTTTAGAACTGAATGAGACGAAATTTAAGACTTGTATAAAACGCACACTATGCAGGCAAACATATTATAAGTTAGGGGATTAAATCGCTGATAAAAATGTTTGGCTCCAAAAATAAAAAAGCTGAAAAAGTAAAATGCTGGTCCTGCTCCGCAGCCAATATGGTGAAAGAACAAGTGATGGGGAGAAAAGTTTTTAAATAGTGTTGGACCTGCTGAAGACTGTATGAATATATTTGTATTGTATAAACTCAATTTCTTTTAGTATTATATAACTGCACAGTACATGTGTGAGTACTATGTTCCGACTGTAAATCTACCATTCACTGTACTATGCTAGTATTATATTATCTGTGACTGTACCTATGTGTCGTTTCGTTGACTTATGTGTGCCCTGACAGTTGAGTGTGTCATGCTCTCTCTAATTTCTCTCTGATGGTGGCACAAGTGTTGGATCATTCGGCTCCCTTCATGATGGTTGAGCTGAGTGGTGCCGATCCATGCGTCATGTTCGTCAACGGGCGCCATCAGTTGGGATTGGTCATTTACTTTGCTGCCTCGGCCTGTTATTGTACTTATTTTTTATTTTCTTAAATTTCTTGTATCTCTAGAAGCTTTTACGTGCACGTATTTTTTACATTGTTCTCACATATATGTATTTTTCCAACAAGAATGATGTAACCAAAAAAATGTAATTAAAACTGATGGAAAAGAGTTCCGTGTAGTTTCTTGCAAAATCTTCTCCATTGAGACCTACCGACGCTTGCGAATTTGCAACTAGAGTCATCATATTTTTTGTTTGACAATTCCAAAGTACCTCTAAGGTTTATTTGAAATAAACTATTTGATTTTGATATAGGTCATCTGGAACTGGGTTAGAGTTTTGGTCTATACTATAAGTGAGTCTGTGATAAAAATGGCGATTTTGGCCGTTATTATCTAAATAACCGTTTGAGCTATATTTATATAATTTTGGTTTATAGTTCATCTTTGGGATTTTGATACATTGACCAAATTCCATGTGTTATGTTTAATAATATTTCGCATCAAGGCTGGCCGATACATGCAAACCATCGGGAAGTCAGGATGTATTCCTTTAGGTTAAGACATTGTGTGTGGGTAGGTCGGTGGGTACAATCGTTTAAATGAAATCACACAAATTATTCAATACACTGGGTTAATTCAAATATTCATAGTTACAATCTTGCTTACTAATATTACGGATCGACACTAATTCTACGACGTGTTAGCTCTAAGGTCGTCAATATTCAACTGCTCGTAGTTCTTGGTTTGCCGACAGGTGGCGTGCTTGTGATTTGTTTTGACGTCCGTACTATTGACAAAACCCGACAAATACATTTTGAGTTATTAAGATGTGGAGAAGAACCAAAGTGGCTCCAAATGGTTCGTGTAATATTACACACAGCTGCTGCGTTGCCAGTTCCTTTTTTGCTTGAACTATGGCTTGACACGCTGCCGCGTGCCTAGATATCTCTTCCTCTCAATTTGCACTTTTACAGTTGTTGTAGTCCGTAAGTGCACCATAATATTGTAATTTCAAGGGTGTGAGCCTGGAGATCCGTCATACAGTTCACGAATCCAGTATAGACTCCAACTCTCCCAAAGGTCTGCCTGTAACCTAGATACTATTTATCGAAATTGTACCTTTTTGAGAGAAATAAACTAATATTATTATATCTTAACTCAACGTAAAATCGTACGTATTCAGTGATGGTAAGAGATAGATTTTAATATTATAGAGATCGACCCCTAGGCATCAAAGGGGATTTCCCTTTGCAAAAAATAAATAATATGCCAGAGAATGCCGCGGCGGAATGCATCGGCATATGACGGGAGGTAAAGCCGCGGCCACTATTATATACGATCTTTGGGTGAGGCAGACCACATTCCCCTGCCCCATCCTTGGTATGAGCTAACCTTTATATTAAAAGTTAGGGAAAAGCTAGACGGATTAATCTTCAGTCCCGATGCCGATATACATTATTGACGCATATTGTTTAGGACAATAATTAATTTACGAATTATAATGATCGCCAGCTGTTTGTAGCAGTATGATTTTTGTATTACATTTCTGTTTGAATATTATGTCCTAAATATGATAAGCAATCACGAATTCAGGGCACAGCGATAACGCTAGTTCTGGCCATGGTTCTGTGTAATGAAATGTTGTTCCCTTTGGGAATTTACATAATTAATTAATAATGTCCAACTGCACAATGGTTTGGTATCTATTCATAAATAAAAATATATGTTTAACGACCGGGAATAATGTAGCTAGTGGTCTTTTAGTTAAATATATTTAGTTTCTTATAATTTTTTCTGATAACGAGATTTTGTAATGTATTTATTTTGGAATGTATTTTGTATGTCCGCAAAAATCAAGGGCTTTTTAAAACTAGTAGCGACTTCCATAATTTAAATACACGCAGTAAGCACGAAATTGTAATACCCAAATTCAGATTAACTAAAACTAGCAAGTCTTTTCTTATAAACAATATACGCTTTTATAACAAGTTGCCAAAGTCAGTTATATAACTGACCGATGGAAAGTTCAAAAACTACATAAAACGTGTCCATATTAAAAAAGCATATTATAAAATTAAGGACTACGTTGAAGATAATTGTTTTTGGATTTCTCTCCTTTGCGCATGCGGCTTCCCTGGTAACTCATAAACGGCACAAATATGTGGATGTCTCTAACTATTAAAGCCTTTGTATAGATTCTTTTACCGATTGTTTTGTGAATGTGTGAACATTGTAGGCCTTCTAGATGCTAGTTAACATTTGTTAACTTTTTTATATATTACTCGTATATAATCTTTTTGTTTTTTACGACTTATTGTCGGGCCTACGTTGTCCCCCCATATCTAAGTACTAATTCAGATTCAGATATATTTATTTATACAACAAAAAATAATAATAAGTGCATGCAGGATTACAAAAAAAGAAAAGGTTCAAACATGTTTGCCACATACTATGGCGTGCAAATCTTGAATAAAATTAATGAATATATAATAATAATAATAAATAATGAATGATTAAAAAAACAATGAATGAAATGAATCTAAAGGAAATTATTACAAATTTCAATAAACCAAAACAAAAGCCAAAATAAAACATTGAAGATAATTAAAATTAGAAATATCAAGCAAATGGCAAACAACAATATTTTTGTCAAATATCAATAATGTGGGTATGTTATATCCTTAAAATTAAAATAAATATCATTCAAATATCAAAATAAAAAAAAATAAAATAATGCATGTCAAATCCTTGTAAAAATTAAATTAAAACAAAAAAAATATTAAAACAAATGTCAAAACAACAAAAATAAAATAGAAATAATGTAGGTATGTCAATCCATGTAAAATTTTAATCAAAGCAAGTGCATAATACATAATGCTGTAACATGGAAATATTGTAAAACCAAACCATTTTTAAAAGAGTAACCATGGAGTTTCTTGCCGGTTCTTCTCCATAGGAAACGACCAACCCGAACCGTGCACCTTTTGTCGACGTTTTATAAGTGCCCATGTAGGCCTATGTGAAATAAAAAAGTTTGTTTTTTATTTTTGATTTTGTAGTTTAAGTGCCTGATTCTCAGCAAATAAAGGCTTCTGTTAATAAATAAATAAATAAAAATGTTTATTTATCTCCACAAATTACATACATAGCTTAGCTGTTATATTGACAGATATTTAGACAAAAATAAAATAGTAATTTGTGAGAGATCTGGAGTCTAAACTAAGCCTAGGCCTGTATTTCAGAACTCCGGGTCCCCCATTACATCGTTAAACATAAAGATTGTCAACACGGAACAAATTTGCAAATGGTCTGTGTGGATGGTGCGTATGCGTGTGTGTGTGTGTGTGTGTGTTGACGGCCACATACTTATTA